>WEIT01030500.1:82865-131389 GCA_013389985.1 Dryoscopus gambensis | reverse complement strand
AGCAGAAGAAACCCTCGGCCCCAGGGGTTATAAAATGGGGGGGACGGTTTTGTCCCAAAAAGGAGCTTCTGGTACTTGGCAAAGCGTCATTGAATCCTGAGGGCAGTCTTGGTCCATGGACTGGTGGTGAGAGCACCAGACATGGAAGGACACTATGGTTTGCAAGAGAGACTCCTCTCTTCTTAGATGAACTGAGAAATGATTATTTAAGTATTGTTGACCGAACAGGAAATCCAAGGTTTTGTCTAACTGTGGGAAGGGTGGAAGTTGGGAGGAGGAGGAATGTTTCTGAGAGTTTTCATGTTCCCTGTGTGTTTCTTTCCTTTAATGTAGTTTATTAAAGTTTTTTCCTATTCCTAAGTCTGAGCCTGCTCTGCTCTGTTCCTGATCACATCTCACAACCATTATTAGTAAAAAATATATTTTCATGGGGCACTGGCATGGTGTCCAGTGTCTAACCATGACAAAGGTAAAAAGTCATTGTTGAATTTGTCCATTCCTGAGCTACTATCAGTAGTCTAGGTGACCTAAGGAAAGCTGCTGTACAAACCCCTGTGTTATGATTGTATTCAAGTTCTGTGTATACTTAAGCCTATTCTGAAATTTATGTGCAAGCATTTTTTACTGACATTGAAGTAGGGACTTCTGAAATGATAAAAGCAGTTTCTGATTAAGTAATTGGCTGATATTGCATGTTCTGGTTTTGGGTAAAAAATGCAAATTACCCCCACAGAATTACTTGTGGACTCTTGAAAACAATCAGCCATATTAAGTGTTAAAAAAAGACCACTTAGAATGAAAGAATGTTTTTTGCCAGTATTTGTGTGTTTACCATGCTCAGCATATGAATTATTTTGAGAATCCGTTTGATTTATATTAATGGGATAATCAGGTTATAAACAGTTTGTCTTAGCCATTGGGTTTACATTTGATTGTAACCAGTTGGTCGATTTAGTCAAGGATGATCCAGAATCTGTTGAAAATCTCTGTAGAACATAAGTATTTGACTTACGACATTCAGCGACATCACTGAATGTAACTTGTGGATTTTTTTTCTTTACCTTGAGAAATCTGTGGGACAAAACCAGTGCTTGAACTAAAAAAAACCCCTCAACTTTTTTCTTTAATTGTGTTCCAGAAAATATATTACAATAGTTAAAATGAACAACTATAATGTTTGGTGTAATCATCTCTGTCTCTTAAAAAAGTTCCATATACTGGTTAAACTGTGTAAATAGTTAAATAAATGTGTACAAACTTGAGTTTTCATTTCCAGGTTGAGGACATCATTTATGTTCAAACAGAAACCTCCAGATGGTTAATGTTGTTAATTTATTCTCAAATTGAGAAACACCCCATTGTATTAATCCTCAGTGAAGACAGAGCTCTTTTGTGGGACTGGTTTTGTATAGTCATCTCAACTAGTGCTTTAAAATAGTGGTGTATCCTCATCATCCATTCCCATCTCGTGGCTATTGTGGTTGTGAAAGATCTGGGCACCCTGTGCTGGTGTCCCCAGTGGCAGAGAGATGGGGAGAAGCAGTGTGAGCAGGTGCTCATCCCTTGGTGTGCCTGCCATGGGTCCTTCCAGACTGCAGATGTTCAGTGCCAGGTTTTGTGTTTAGGGCTCCACAGCCGATGGAGGAAGTGGTTTGTCCCCATGGTTTTCCTCTCATCTTTCCTCTTATCTACCTCTAAATGCTCTTGGCTTTGTCCTTTACCCTTGTGGGAACCAGCTCCTGATGCCTCCAAGCTGAGTTTAGTAATTTTTCCCATTCCTTAGCTGCAGCAGCCCACATTTGCCTTCAGTGCCAAGAAGCTCTGTAAAGCTGGATACGGGAAGTGTAAGTGGCCCTACTGGGCATAGTGGCTCTTTATATGCTGCGTGTTTAGTTGGCACCAAAGCTCCTGGGTGGCCGTAAGCCTGGCTCAGGTACAGCCAGCTCCTGTTTTTTAGAGGCTCCAGATCCCACATGCCCATACACTCCCAGCTGGATGGTGTATCTTGTACAGGCTGTTCACAATGCAGATGCATGGCCAAGAAGCAAGTGGGAAACTGCTGTGCTGACAGCTATTCTGGTATTTGCACACAGTCCTAATTGATAGAGCTATTCATGTGGGGAAATAAGCATCTGTATCTGCAGAGTCAACATTTTTTTAGGGCACTGAGGAGACAGACAATAGGAGAGTAACAGTAAGAAGAGCCAGAGTTAGGTTACAGCAGCACTGCTGTATTCTAGTGTTGCATTGTATGGGGCTTCAATTTGGTCTTTGCCTGAAAGGAAACTCAGTGGGCTGCAGAAGCTGGTATTTCCTAGTGGTGTGATTTCTTCTGAACTTCAGTTTGCCATGCTGCATGATAGGGGGACATAAAATAAGGCTTTGTGTGCACTTAGCAATTAAAAATTCTAGTGCAAGCTACTGTGGGGTCGTTTTGAACCCAGGCAATTGTCTTATGCCTGAGTGCCTCCTTCAGCTGTAATTGGATGTTTTCCACTTGTTGCTAATACAGTTATGCCTTTTAAAGACATAAAGACATTCAGTGAGAAAGTTGGGAATAATTTGTATTACAAGACATGTAACTGTTGTTTCTGTCTTTGTTATAGTCCACTGATGATAATTACACAGAAGATCACAACTCTTGCGTGCCAGCTACATGATGGTAAGAAAAGGAATCTCTTCCCATGTCCTGAAGACAGCCTTTTTATTCCAGTGCATTCTATGGTTGATTTATGGAGTGAATGAATGTAGTTCAGTGAGTTGTTCCAAATGAAGAAGAAAAATGCTGTGTGGAGGAAAATGAGAAAGTTTTGATAAGTTTTTAGGATCAAACTCTCTTTGCAATATCAGAGACAATTGCTTTCCCCTTTGGGTATTCTACTTCCTTGGGGCCTAGTTTGGATTTTAGCTAGTACCAGTCTCTCCTGCTTAGATGCTGCAGTGCACCTCCATTAAGCTCTCTGAAGCTGTTACTGATTCTCAAAAGTCAAGAGTTGTGTTTGATGCATAGGTTCAGTCATTAATGTTAATTTAGCAAAAAATACGCTAGCACTGATATATTCAGTGGTAATGTACTCCATGAGTTGTGAGAGATAGGATTCAGTAGCTTTTCCCCAGCTCAGAGAGAAGCACAGTTGCAAGCAAAATAACATTGTCTTCAGTCTTGTGCTGTGCTGTGCTGTGACAAAGAGCACTATTATTTCCCCGTAAAATGCCTGTGTCTAGTACAGTGCAAAGGCTAGAAATGTCAGTTGTCATCAGTAGCATTATTGCTTGTGCCTACTGATAGTGCTGTGCAAATTTCTGATGGTGTGAGGCCCACTGCCTTACAGGCTGTGGGTGACTGAAAAAGTAGCTTGCTTAAGAGTTGTGAGCAAGGATTTAAGTGATGGCCACACAGGAGTTTGGCACTGTTTACAAGCCAGGTTTGCACAAGTGAATCTAATGGTTTCAGCTGGCTGTAATATGTACAGCTGAAAGCTTGGCTAATTGACCTTGTTGGTGGCATTCACGTTGCTGAGGCTTCTCTACTTCTGTAAGTGGAGTCAGCTCAGGCATTGCTGCAATGCCACAGCAGTGTGCAGCCTAGGTACACACCTAGGATATTGAAGGTAAATGAACAGACAGAAAGAAAAAAGACAACAGCAGAGGCAGGAGCATTTTAAACAGACCAGAAATCCTACAGATTAATGATGGTGGAAAAGGCTCGTAACTTTGTGAACATCCATATGTGGAGCAGTTGATCAAATGAAGGCAGCTTGCAGTTCAAGCATCAGTGACAAATTTCTATTTGTAAAAATTTAACACAGCTGTCCGTAAATGGAAACAGACAAACAAAATACCCACTCCTATAAGTAATTAAGTGCTTAATTGTTTCTCTGAAACTCAGGCCCTCCCAGTATTTACAAACTGAAACAGTGGATAGAGAATGGAAATGAGCAGCTTATCAGCAGTCGTTGTATGAAGAGGGTCCTGTGTGTGTCTTGGTAATTATGGCCAGTACATTTAGAACAGTAGTGTCAATTGGTGCCAAGCCCCTAATCTTTTGAAGCTGTGCACATGGAGCTGTGCACGTGCATGCTCCGTGCTGTGTCTCATCCTGCGTTGTGCTGCTGAAGCCAGTGGGATTCCCTGCAGTATGTGCAGCTAAAGCTCTAGGGTGAAGGTTTTGAGGTATATTCTATAAGCAACATTTGCTTACCACTGGCCATGACGCAAGATTTTTCCATCGTTTTCCTGGGACGTTGAGACTGTGCGCTACCTCTGGCCCCAAAGGTCTTGTGCACTCAACAGGAGGTCACCCTTCCAGTCAGGACCTTGTACAATTCCAGATTATTACTGACCTGTATGTTTAGGCTTGCTCCAGCAGCAGGCAGCTGGGCTGTTCGTTCACACCAGTGGAGCTTCTGTTCCCTGAGCGCCTGTTTCCCTTCCCCTGCCCACTCCTCCTGCTGTGAAATGCTCCATTTCTCACCAAGGAGCCAGCGGGAGGCTTGTGCTTAAATGAGCCAGCAGCTTCTGGCAACAGAGGTTTTTCTAGCCCAGGACAGTTTGTAGAGGCTGTTGGGGGTCTCTGCCAGTTGGTGGCATTGCCACTTCCATTGTGTGTGTGGGAATGCTATGGCTGCTGTTCCTGACAGTGTAGCCAGGGTGGGAAAGGGGGAATGAGGTAAGGAACTGAGTAAAGAGGTAGAGTAGAAGTTAACATAAAAGTTAGGGATTGAGCTGTATTACAACCACCTGTGACAAAGAAATGTTGAAATTATGGCTTTAGAAATTAATTTGTGGGGTGCAAGCATAAGACTTTGGGAATAGCTTTTGTTGTTTGTCTTTTGGAAAGATCTAATGTGACTTTTCTTTCCAGGAATAGGGCGACAAGCTGAAGAACTCACTGCTGAGCAAAATCGGCTTGCTGTAAAGTAAGGATGTAATTGTCTTAGTGATTTGTGTCTACTTTGTTCCAAAGAAGTTGAGTGTTTAGGTTGTTTTGGTTTGATTTTTTTTGTTGCATTGTCAGGAACAATATAGTGGCCCAGCCATGAAAATGTTTCCTGCTGCTTTTCAGTCCATGATATGCCAAAAGTCCTGCTTTTTCTATTTGCTTGAGTATTTTTGTTTTTGTAATGCTGCTATCATTGCCCTCCTTACACAAACATACCTTCTCTCCTAAATTCCTTATTTCTTCAATTCAGGACTTCTGCCTTTATCACCCTGTGCTGGTCAGTAAAGCACTGAGGTACCTGGCAATGTCTCATTGACTTAAATATATACTCCACATGCAACAAAACAAGTTTTTGCTGAATTAACTCTTTTAAATTCAGCCATAGACTATACTGTAGGGACTTGTTGACTATTATCTTCATCTGATCTGTGATGTGTTATTTTTCCAAGTAAATGCTCCTCCCACATGCAATCCACTGCATAGTAAAAATCCATTTTGGTTTGACTCTCACACTTCAAGTGCTGCTTTTCTTTGCCATAATTTTTGAACGCTGGATTTTACTTTTTTTTGGTCTCCTTCCATAATGTTAATACTCCTAGTTCTTCACGTTATGTAACTAGTCTTCTCATTTTCCTCTGGAGAGGGCATCTCTTTGAGCACCTTTTTCCTTCTAGTTTGTCTCTCAATACAAGTGCAACAAGGAGGTGAATTTGTTGCTTTTCTTTAATGTAAAAGTAGTGTTACATAATTACTCTTAGAACCGTTACTACTTTTACCATGACGTGTTTGTTTAAGGCCAAGAAAATTATTCCTTCATTTCCAAGGTAGAAGATTCAGCCGTCAGAAAATCTGCCTATGAACTTCAAAAAGTAAGGGAGTCATTTCTTGAAAAGCAAAAATCTTGTAGGTAGCCTTGTATAACTTTGCAGTGACCCCACAGTGTCTATTTTAAAATCTCACAGCATAATTTTTAACTGCACTTCACCCTTAATTCTAGTCAAATTCTCACCAAACAGGCTTGGGTTTTTTCTTGTACAGTAGATGAGTACATAATAGAAAAGCAGATGCCAATAGCTTAAGTGCCAGTGGCAGACAAGTCATAACTGAAGAGTTTTAAATCCCCTTTGGTAATACAGCCTTTTGTCTTCCCTCCTCTTCTTGGTCTGTTTTTGTTACTCACTCATCCTCTGTACATTCCTTCGTGCATTGCTCATGTCTCCCCCACCCAACCATGTGCAGAATCCAAGTTGAAACTAATGACTTTATTTTTAATCTTCCTGTAGATCTAGGAAGCCCAAATCATGGACCTGATTTTGCAGGATAGAAAGATGACCCTTACCCCAAATTGTTTGCTGCATCTTTCTGTGAAATGCTTTCACACCAGGGAACATACCATTCGGGCACTAACATCTACAATAACCAGTAGGGTGAATGCAGAAAATCCTTCCTAATCTAACTGTTTATTCAAACTAATTCCACTTCAGAATAGAAGTAGGCAACAGAAAATGTTTAACTATTGCTTAGTTTTTCTGCTAGAAATTTGTTTTAGTCTTAAAGAATTTTAAGTGTGTTTTGGTTTATGTGTGTCCATCTGTGTCTTGGGCAGGAGAGCCCTCAAGCACTGTGCCCAAGTTTGTGTTCTTATCTGAGGGCTTCATGTTTACTTGAGTGGTGACAACTAGGACATTTGTGGAGAGCACTCAATAATGCAGCACAGAACACATTGCACAGTTTGGATGTTGGCATTTTCTGCTACATGAAAACCCTGAGCCTAACAATTTACAAATTACACTAGTGGTGAGAGGCCTTTGCATCTTCCTTTTTCCATCCTACTGATCTATAGCAAGGACAATGGATCTTCTTCATTTTACATCAAATGTACAACCCCAGAAGGAACTGGTGGGATATGCACTTGCAAAACAGAAAAAAATTAATGATGTGACAGACTTTCTTTGACTTTCGTCTTCAGCTGTCTTTCAATTCATGTGTTTTTTTCCCCCCTTAGTTCCTTTTCCTGTTCATGATGCAATACAGGCAATTACTTCCTTTATTTGAACAGTAGGAGAGAGTGCTTCTTCATTCTCTTCCTGTATGTCTCACGTGGCACTTCCCATTTTTTGAAAGACTGGACTGAAGGGTGGGTGAGAGCTCCTCTCAGGACTGAGAGCCCTGGTTTTAGAGACTCCCTGGCCTGCAGTTTATGTAACAAGGTAGAATGGTCCCTGACATCCTGGACAGATGTCCAAAACCAATTACCAGCGTCTCTCTCCTGGTACTGCTGACCTGTCCAAAATGGACAAATTTATTACTGTTTTTAGCTAAAAAGTTTCTAAGATTACAGCGTTTCAAATCATTAGCATTAGTTCACCTGTAGGTTAAGCACTTCCGTGTTACCTTTGTTCTGACTGCCATCTACCAGACATCGCCAGAAAATGACAGTCTGTGTTTCATCTTCCCCAGAACAGATCTAGAGAGCTTTCAGCTGCGGGCAAAGGGGTAGGAGAGAGGTGAGGACTGAGGCAGACAGTGCAACAAAAAACATTGGTGAAAGCCTTTGCTGTGTTTTACCTTGGTTTGTTTTTTTTTGTTTGTTTGTTTGTTCTGTTGTGTGTGGCTGATTTTTCACAGGTCAAGACCTTCTTTGCTGGAGTATTTAAGTTATCTCCTCAATTTTATGAGCATCATAGCAGGGCCTTGCAGCAATTACAAGGATTATATCGCCTTCATTGAAGGGAGGCATGTGCACATGAAACTGTTAGAAGTGAACTGGAAGCAGAAGGGTTATGACAGACTTCCTGATCCTTCTCCAACTGTAAGTTTTAAAATGACAAAGATTGATTGTAGAGGGCAGGAAAGTACAGTTTTATACGTGATTCTCATAATTAAAAGCTAAGAAGAAAAAGCAGTTTTGGATTATCTTGCCAGTAAAGGTTACAGTGAATTTTTTCTGTGAGTGGCTGCTGTTTTTATCACAAGTTCAGGGGTGAAGGGGCTAGTGAATTCCCCAAACGGGTTTGGCGTGCAAAACGGGTCAGTTGTTAATGGGTGTCCTTTGTGCAGCGATGGGAATGGTCTGCAGGTTCTGACAAGGACAAGTTGCAGTTCAGCTCCAGACAGAAGAGGAAATGTCAGAAAAAACCAAAAAAGTCAAATCTCCCCCGTAGTGCAGGAGACCTTAGAAGTGCATGAATCATGGCTAAACAGAAACTGTACCCTGTCCAGGTGATTTGCAAGAGTATCTCATACACTTTAAGATGACGCAACAGGTAATTTTTTTCACATACTTTTAACACTAATTTTGTTTCATATTTTTTTTAATACTACTTAAAGCCATCTTATAAAATGGCCTTCTTGTAAAGCAGGATAGTATAGTATGAGATCCAGGTTTCTCTCTCTTATCTTAGGGTGAGACTGAATGTGTAGCTTTGTGAATGGATGCAGAATGTCTCCCGTGAAGTTGAGCATGTGCTTATGTGTAATGGTTCCTGTTGCACACAGTTGTCTTTCGACTGACTCTAGTGGTGTTACCTCTGATTTACACTAGTCTGACTGAGGTCAGAATAAGGCCTATATTGTGGAGGATGCAAATCAGGAAAGAGTATTAAAATCTGCATAAAAAACCTATTTCACGTTACTTTATTCCAGAATTTGGCAATTATATAAAAAGATCAAAAATCAAAAGGGTCAAAAAATACATGGTTGTTTTAATAGTATATTGCATTTTTATTAGCCTTTTAAGAACATGAGTCAATTTTTACATGGTATCCAAGTGCCAGATTACTTTTTAATTATGACTGTATCAGGAAGGGTTTACTCATGGTGTGTATTTGCAAACTTTGAACTACTGCCATGATTGTCAGTAATGGTGTCTAGGAAGCTAGGGAGCTGGAAAAGAAAATGCTATGCCAGAGCACATAGCCTGTATTGTGGGTACAAGTGTGCTGTACAACATGACACTTTTTGGACAAGTGATTTTTAGCAGGACCTCTGGTTGGTAACTGGGTAGTAAGACCTGCTGTTGCACTGGATATCAATGCTTTTGGCTTCCAGGAGGAACCCAGTCCTTAGTTCCAGGAAACGACAGTACAAGTAGAGAGGATTTCTGCTTTCCACTGTAGGGCTTGGTTCATTTGTTTCCTTTCTCATTTTAGAATCTCCGCACACTGATGTGGAGTCTGTCATGAAGTTCATCACTGATTTTGACTTGTGGTTGTCCTACATATCTATAGGTAGTTCAGTAAACCAAATTAAACTAAAGCTGTGACTCTGGCCTTTTCTTGGTCACCTCTTCTAAATTAATTAGTATCAACTTTGTCACTAGTAACTTTAATGGTTCTTGAAGCCCATTGTTTTTGTATGTCATGAGCACTGCCTTGTTCTTCCCCTTAAGCAAATATTTCTAATGGACATTGTTTGTGCTTTTTAGGGAGCGGTGATGTACAAGCTGTGTATCACACTAGTATCTCTCATTTTATTCTTGACGCTTACCAAGAACTTTCCTATGGCATATATTATTGATAACGAATTTCTTGATAAAACTCCCTTCCTGTCAAGACTTGGTTACCTGTATGTTGTAACACAGGCGGCAAAACCAAAGTATTATTTTGCATGGACGTTGGGTAAGTCTGGCTATATCATGTACTTTTGTGTGTAGCAAATAAATTCCTAAATGGGGGAGGGGCCCTGAAAGCCAGGGTTGGGGGTGTAATAAAATTGTCCCTGTACCTGGAGTTCTTGTGGGAGATGTGTTCGTTTAGGCAGTGGACCCTGTCCTTGTTGGGGGGCTGATGCTAGGCCTTGCCTCTAAAGCACTGTGGGGTCCTGTGTACATCTTGACTTTGAGTGGCCCAGAGAAGAGGTTGGAGAACCATGGGGAGCAAAGGAAATTTTAGGAAGGACCAAAATCTCTGCAAGGAAAAGGGAGAGGAGAAGGAAGAGGGCTCACTAAAGCGAGAAGCAAATTTTTGGAGTCAGCTAGGCTGGTGGTCAAAATAAACTTACTGCATTTTACCTTCTTCAGTTTACAAGTCACCTTTCACATCTGTGTGTGAGGAGTCAAATCCTTTAGGCCAGGCTGAAAATATCCTGGATTTTTTTGCTGGTATTACAAGACATTGTGTGTAGGGGAGATCCTGGAAATCCAGCAAGCAATGCATATACCTGAAGCTGAGCAGGGTTTCACTGAGATCCTGGGGATGGAAATAGCCTGGGAGATTCATTGCGAGGCTGTGATTAAACCACTGGAAATAAAATGTCAGATCCAGGGAAGGCAGCCAGGACTGGCACATGTGGGATGGGAAAGGCTTTGAGATAAAGAATGGCTAGCTCGCAAACTTATTTTTGTGGCATCCAGTGTTAAATTGTTGCCTCCGTTTGTTCTGGCGTTATAGTTAACTGGAAGTCCATTATTAAAGAGATAAACTGAACTTGCATTTGTGAGAAGACCACGCTATAGAGGCTGTAGAAATGTCTTACAAATGAGGCAGTTCTCGGAAAAGTATGCATTTCGTAGTGGAGGGTGAGGCCTCCTCTATTCACATCCCAAACACAGTCTGCAGAACAGCAGGCACTTTATCCTTTCCCAGTTTTGCTCCCGGTGGCATGGCCCAGGGCATTACAAAAGCGCCTGCTGAAATGGGCCGATAAATGCTCCCTGTCCTCAGGACAGGACAGGCACTCTATTGTGTGGGAGCTGAGCCGGGATTCCTCCAGATCCATGGAAAGAAAATTCAGCTTTTCGCTGCAGTAGCGATAGTCTGGGAACACGGCTGCAAACCTAGCTCCGAACTGTCAGTGAAACCACTTTGGGTCCAAGTGCCTCCATCCAGGGAGCTCTGAAAGCCATACACAGCCAGAGCTGTTCAAGTATGCAGGGAATCGAACCTCCGCGGATCTTGTGGAGATTCGGGATTTATGAGCACTTTGAGGGTGCACAGTTGCAATCTTTGTGTACTTCACACCTTGCTCTGCAGACAGCAGCCTGGGAAGCAAAAGGCCAAGGGGTCTGCTATATAATTATTGCTCATCCCATGATTCCTGATTTCTTGTTTTTGGCAAAGAAACACTAGTTAGCTGCGAGCAAGGAGGAGCAAATCCAGGAGTCCACTGCATTGGGGTGATGGTTATGTGCAGCTCCAGTCTCTGAGATTGGGCAGGATCCTGTGGGCCAACTTCAGGCAGCGTTATTGTTTATTGTTTGGAGGATTTTTTAAACAGGGAGAGAATTAAAAACATGGAGAGCTTTCTTTCCATCAGCAAAATCTTTCTCATTTAGGAAAGTGGAAAATGAAACAGAAAGTTTCAGGTTAGAGGAGGTTGCTCGTTTATTTATTTATTGTTAGTCTTGTTGCTTATAATTAGGTTCCCTCCCTAGTTTTGTTCACTAGGGCTTCTCCGTGAGCTTGCCTGTACTCACAGCATTTACAAAGTAAAATCAGTTTTCATTCTTGGGGAAGAAATGCCGAGCTTTTTAAAGCATAATCAGGCTTCTATTTTGTAAATGACCTAGAAGGAAAATCCTTACCTGTATTTGCACTTCCCTTTTTCTTCCAATGATCCTCAGTGTTGGCTGCAACTAGTGATCCAGAGACAATAATGAATCCTCCTTTCTGTTTTCTTAGCACTCCAAGAAGGTATTTCTAGCAGGGGCACACTGAAATCGGAATCTTGAGACCCAGTGCAGAGGTGACTCCCAGGCACTCTGAGAGGGGAGGTAGTTAACAAGAGTGCATTAGTGTGTAATGCCTGCTGTTATCCAAGCTTTTCCTTGCTTTAAAGTAGGGAAGTTTGTAACTGAAGTTACTCAATATTTGGTTCATAGAGATGGTGAGGCGCTTTAGTGACACACTCAGCAACAGGCTTAGCAAAAGGCTTTGTCTGCAGAATTCTGAATGAGAGTCTTAATTAACACAGCCATGTTGGAACTCTTAATAGAAATAGTAAGCATGTCTTTGAGATATTAGGGTTTTTTTGAATTCTGGAAAATGCTGTGACATGACATCCAGGTGCCCTTTTGAGGAAAATTCTCATTCATTTAATGGCAATATGTATCTCAGATGAATAATAATGGTCAAATGATACGAAGACTGATTTCTATTTGTTTTTATTTTAGTATTTTATTTCTTCTGCACAAGGAGTAGCTAAGGAAATGACTCTTGTGTAGCCTTATAGTAATGCCCCTTCGCAAAGAAGAAGCTTCTCCTAGAAAGAGAGGTTGCTAAATCCTACAAAGCTGGTTTGAATGTTTGTTTAGTGCCATACTGGCTTGTAAGAAAACATGTCTCCTCCAGCACTCTGATTTTGACCTGTTTTGCTTTCACATTGCAGCAGATGCAGTCAACAATGCAGCTGGTTATGGGTTCAGTGGAGTTGATGACAGAGGCGCTTTCCGCTGGGACCTGTTGTCCAATTTGAATATCTGGAACATTGAGGTGAGATAAAGGAGTGGCTGCATTGGCACAATTATAGAGAAATGAGCATGATAATAGGTAGAGGCTTTACTGAAAGGAAAATAAATCTATGCTACCAGGCTGCTCCTCTTTAGCATGAAGAGGTTTTGTATTTTATCTGTTGGACAGATAAAATGCATCTGTCTCACAGGCTTCCTCACGCTCTGTATTCAGGTTGTATTTCTAAACAGTTTAGTGAGGGCTAATAAATAATTATATCAGATATTTAATAAATGAGCAGTCAATTACTGCAGATCGTGGCTGAGCTCAGTGGGTCAGTAAATTGTTCACAGCTATGATTCTTCACCATCTGTGCTGTATTCTGTTTATTTACTTCTAACAATCTTTCACTTTTGAAGCCCGGTTGAGATGAGTGGTGATAGTGAAAGAGGCTGCCACAAGTCGCACAGACGCGTGCAAGGGCCGAACTGCCTCTTGTACATGGAGAAAAGCAAGGGTAGGAGACATACCAGGTACAAAGCAAGCAACCTGAATGGGAGCTGACGGGGATGCACAGAGCTTAGATGGGTGCTGATCTAGAGCGCGCTGCAGCACGCCACATTTTCTCAAAACATCTGTCACTCCTTCCTTGTGACTGCAGTATATTTTTAAGATCCATTAGTCTGTTGAAAACTATTCATGTTTGTGTCCCTAATGTGAAAGATGGCCAATATAATTCGTTTGCCCTGAAGAATATTTTGTGAATGCCAGTGAGATGTGGAAATATTTATGTGTCTGAGACTGCTCTCTAAAGGTTTCTTCTTTAGAAATAGGAGGAGCTTCCCTCTGTAATTCTGTAGTTATGATTTTAAAAGTAATCACAGATGAAAATAAGTTGACTGCCTTATTGCTGAACAATCTGTGACTAAGTGAATGTGCTGTAATAGCTCTTCTCAAAAATGAAAGAGCCCCTGTAATTCTTCACTGAAGATGCCAAAATTGGAAGTATCATTTTGCATTCCCTGTTTTTCGACAGTCTTTCTCTTTTGCCTTTTTAACCATAAATAATCTTCAGGGAACATCTCTCCTTGATGAGCACAGGATACACAGCCCAGAAATGCTTTACACTTCTTGATGACAGCAGCACCCTAGATACCACTCTGAGATCTTGAATCTATATCTGATTCAGTTTTGGGGCAGGAGATGATTCTTACTTGGGCAGAGGCAACTTCTGTTTGAAGAAGGAAAGTAAAATGCAGGCAGTGCTCTTTAGTCAAGCCAAATGAAGGAAACAGGAGCCTTTGCTCCTCTCTACCCACGGAACTGATGGCCTCTCAAAACTTACTTCCTTTTCTGGTCACATGGGCAACAGGGATCAGAAATTGTTTCCAAGAGCATAAAATAGAGTGCTGTCTGATTTGATCATATGTGCAGTGAGAAAAAGAGGCTACAGAGACCATGACTTTGGGTAAGCCTTGAACCATCACTTTATGTGCCAGCAGCAGCTCTGGGAGTTGAAGTTTTAAGTGTGATTGTACAGATACAGTCTTTATATTCAGCAGGTATAGCCACCTGTGTGTGTAAAATTACCTCAGAGTTGGGAACTTGAGTGCTAAATGTGAGTGCCTGATCTGTAGTAAAGATAAGCACATGGAAGGAGTTCTGTGGGCCTTAAAATGTGACAGGGGCTAAACGCACAAAGGGAACTTGAAAGCCTTGGCAGCCTACTTTTTTTGACAGCCAGCAACTACTTCCTCTCTTGGTAATGTAACGGGGGAACTTAAAGGAAGCCAGAAGAGAGTGACAATATTAGTTGGAAGAGAGACTGTATTTTTCTTGGCTTCTCTTGGTGCAGTAATACAATTAAAATGTGGCGGTGCTGCATTGGGAATTGCTAATCATTTTAACTCTTTAAATGCAGAGGCTGAAATGCTAGCTTTAAGGATTCTGCATGGAAATGTGAAGATATATGCACATTCCCCTTGGAAGCCTTTGCCCTTAATCCATTTTTTCAGTGTGTCCTTGCCTTTAGCTAATACAGCAAAATAATGGGGTGTCACTGAATCATGTCCCCACTTTGGCGAGGGTGTCCTTGGAGGTTTCTGCCAGCAGGTGAGGGACCAAGGTGGAGTTGGGAGGTGAAGTTGATCGGCAGTAGGGGAACTGATGCTGAACAGCGGCATCCAGCAGTCCCCTAAAGCTGGGGGGGAACTCAGAGGAGGAGGTATGTGTGGTTCTCTCAGGATCCTGGAGTCCACTCTGGTTTCTCAAGCTTAGCAGTGGGCTGAGAATTGGCTTCTAAATTTAGTCCTAATTTTTTTGCCCATGTTTTTCAGTCTTCCCCCTTCCTTCTCCAAATAGTAATAATAATAATAATTTTTTTTTTTTTTAAAATAACACTTTGTTTTAGTAGCACTGTAGGGGAGTCCAGATTGCATAATGGGTGGCAAGCTATCTCTTCCAGAAATAAAACTATTTATGAACTGGCAAGAAGGCCAAGCATGTAAAACAAGAAAGCTTCTCAGATTTCCCATTATTTGAAAAGTAACCAAACACTGTATTTAATTATATGAAACAAAGTGAGATTTTAGAGCAAGTGCCAAGTTTTAGTGGTGAGCCTAAGTAATGTCCCTCCCAAGTCATATTAGTATGATGATGGATTGTGGCACAGTCTTCATAAAAGTTAGCTGCTAGAATTCATATTTTCCATGTACCTCCTCACTAATTTAAAATGCAAGTAGTATTTTACAGGCTCCATTGCTAACATTTCATGTGAACTTCTTTCTTAGACTGCCACAAGTTTTAAAATGTACATTGAAAACTGGAACATTCAGACAGCTGCCTGGCTGAAACGGTAAGAATAATGAAACAGTAACGTGCTTGTGAGATCCAAAAGCTCTACATGGCCTGGAAAAACGCTGACTGGTGGCTCTCATAAATGTATAGCCTCTTGTTCTTTCTTTGTTTCCTGTGTCTGTAACAGTTGGTGAAGTACAAGGGTGTTTGGTGCTGTAAAGTTTTATTGCTGCAAGTGTAAAATGCTCCTATTTTATATATGAGCAGCAAAGTAATAAATTAACTGTTCATATCTTCCATAATAGAAAGCAATAGCGTTTTGTTGTTTCCCTTCATTATCTTTCCCATACTGCTTTGCTTCGCTATGTTATGTTTCCCATGCAGAGGTGAGTCTTGCTGTGTCACTGGGATCCTGAAATTCTGCGAGAAATAAGGTCAAAATCTTCAGAGCCCCAGTGTAGTCTGGTTTGGAGTTACCCTAAGATGCTTGCCAGGGAGTCTTTGTTTAGGATATGGGGAAGAGAGTTACAGCGCTGAGATGATCTGATTTTAACTTGTGACTGTTAAGGCATATATTATAAATACTAGCGTAAGTCCAAATTTTGTAGATTGGACCGTGTCTCATTACTCATTTCACGTTCTGGTGTGATTAAAACTCAGCATACAGTCAACATAGTGTCTGAAATGCAGGCTCAGATTTATTGTAGTTATTGTAACTATAATGATGTTAAATCTATACATCTTAAAAGTCAATGTCAACTATTTTTCATTATTCAACTGATTCCTGGTAGGAAATGCATTATCTTGACTCGTTTCTTTGGAACGTAGCATTTGATTTAATCTTCAGATAGCTAAATAGACTGGGTGTTGTTTTCTTGAACTGTTATCCTTGCATCTTGGGAGTGAGATTTTTGCTGCTAAAGTTAGCTGGAATCCCCTGTTTTGCAATAGTTTACGGCACTCCCTGTTGTTCCCAGCATCTGCCAGATAACTGTGCCTAAAAATAGCTCTGTTCACTAGAGTGAAGGGCGGGGTCACATCGCTTTGTCTTTCAACTTGCTCTTGATGTGTCATCAGAGTTTGGAAGGGTAATGTATGATTCCAGATAGAGATGTAAAGGTGAACGAGGTCTTGCCTGCTCTTTATTCCATTATTTATTTAAATGCTTTGAACAACAGAAATATTTGTACAGGCACTCTTTGGATACTCACTTGCATATAAGCATGCTTCCTCATTCCATCTAAACCTTTGTTTAAATGGAGGGAGTGCGCCTCATGCCCTAGTGTGTAACTGAGCCAAGACAAGACCACTGAGAAAACAGAGTAAGACCTTAGAAACAGAGGGATTTCAAGTGCAGTGGCCATTGTTCAGCCTCTTCTGTTTTGTTTTCATTTTTGCAGTGTCTGCTATGACAGAGCTCCCTGGTACCCTACGGCTTTAACATTTATCCTGTCAGCCCTATGGCATGGTATCTATCCTGGATATTATTTTACGTTTCTCACTGGAATCCTTATCACACTCGCAGCCAGAGCAGTATGTACCTTTCATTGTTCTCCTCTAAGGCCCGTGCTAGACACTATCCAGCTGTCGGCTGCACCCTCACATGGTCAAGCAGCTTGTCCCTGCTGTGAGCCCTCTTTCATGCCTTTGCAGGCTTGATGTTTGCTGAAACTGTGTTCTGTATTGATGCTGATTGCAAAGTACCAGCAGTTATAACCAGCACCAGTTCTGGACGTGATGCACTGCTGTCCCTGGCTGTCAGAGGAAATGCTGATTGAGGATATACAGTTAGGAGTGCCACCAGCTATGCCCGCGCAGTCAAATTAGCTTGGGATTCAAGGTTATGTTGGATTCCAGACTTCTGCTGGGTCATGTTGCCTGCTTGCTGGCTTGTAGTTAACTCTGGGCCAAGTCTTACATAAGAAGCTGCTGTGGGTTGAGCATTAGTCCAAACTCAGTTTATGTGGATGCAGTTGATGCAGTAAAATGATCTCTGTGTTTATGGGCCTTATTTTATATAGATTCACCCAAGACAGAAGAGGGTTCTTGTCTCACTGTTGTTGTATTTATCACTGCTGATCTTTCAGGCTGAACCAGCCACTTGTGCAGGGCTGGGAAGCACCACTGTTGTCTTTTGGAGTTTGACTATGGATCAATAACCAGGTCAATCTGAAAGATGAATTAAACTAGTGACCATTATTAACCACTATTGCTAGAGCAGGTTGCTGAACATGTGCTTTGCCTCTCATTTATGAGGATTTCACAGATGTGAAACTAACTTAAAGTGTCTAGGGAACAGCACACACTTGTAGGTATAACCATTTATTTGTCCATTTAAAGTAACTTTGTTTAACTGTTGATAACCAGTAAGAACTGAAAACCAGGAGGGTGGAAGATTACATCATAACAGCTTCCCTCCCAAAAAATATTGTGCCAAACACCCAGAATGAGAGAGTCTGCTCCTGTGGTTATGACAGAGTAAACTGGGGGCCACTTCTCTGTTTGCCACTGGTTGACTGTGAGATCTTGAATATGCCAGTCCTTACACTTCTGTATTCCTGCTCTCAGTGCTTTGTAGCTGGTGTATAAACCTACCTGAGATACTAATGCTGATGGTAAGCAGAGAATCATGCACTGCAACGTGTCCGTGTGACTTTGCCTAAGAAATGAATTGAAGTAATTTTCTGCTTACTTTTCCCTGACCTGCAGATAAGAAACAACTGCAGACATTACTTCCTCTCGTCAGTGCCTCTGAAGATGGCCTATGACGTTGTTACCTGGGCGGTCACTCAGCTGGCTGTGTGCTACACTGTGGCACCCTTCGTTATGCTGGCTGTGGAGCCCACCATTAAGTTTTACAAGTAAGTCCTCTCCCCTTGACTTTATTCTCCAGGGCAGCATAAACTTTTGTTAAATAACCCAAACCACACTGAAAGGCAGTTAGCATTTAATCAAATTTGAAAGGAGTTCAGACAGGATGCTTGCTGAAGTATAAGGGGTGATTTTTGCACTCCTGTAACGTAATGAGATCATAGCGATGCCGAGGCAGAGCACTTTGGTTGTTCTCATTCTGTGTCCTTACGTGACATTTCATAAACTCGGTTTCCATTTTCAAAACAATTGAGTCTCAACCATTAGCAGCAGCAAAGGCTGAAGAGGTTAAGAATAATGTGAGTTGGCAGTAGGAAGGAGTTACTGAGCAAAGACCAGGCTTCCAGCTGCTGAATGCATGTAACAGGAGGTGTGATTGATCAGCAGGAGACATGGAGGGCTCCTGGCAGAGCACTGCTCCTTGAAATGAGTATGATTTTTGTTATGAAAGTATGGTTCTTTTCTTACAAAGTGAGTACTTCCCCAAATTCCTTAAAAATAAGAAAACACTGGTGTTGCAGAGTACATTGAATGTGCTCTACTAAAACCAAGTTGAAATAGAGAAATTGAGAAAATAATTAGAAAAGGGAGACTGGACTACATTGCTTTACTTTTCTTTCATTATACTGTCAATAGAGAGTAACAGCTTTTGGTTCAGAAGAAAGACAATTCCCTCCTTCAACATAAAAGACTCAAAACTGGTAGTCAAGATAGCTGCTGTCTGTTTGGAAGAGGTTGAATTTCGACATTTTCTATTCCTGTTTCTTAAAACATTTGATTTCAACACAGAAAACTTACCATGGAGTAAAAATTACTCCATGGTAAAAATCTTTCTTAGGTTCACTTCTTAATAATTTTGCACTGGTGACTTTGAACATAGTTAACATTTAAGCATAAAAACTCGTAAGCAAGGAAATTTTATCCTTTTGGACTAGGGCATGAATTTTTGGAGCACTTCATCCCAAATCAGTGGTCTTAAGCACCTTACAAGGATATTAAGAGCTATGATAAGAAGCATAAATAAGACCACAGAAATGTGCATTGCTATGTTTAACAGCTGGACCATACTGTTCCCAAACGTCATCTTCCCCAAGCTGCCAGAACCTCATCTATTTGGTTTAAGTATTTTTTATTTCTCTTCAACCTTGTGTATACTGAATTATTTGAAATAAAAATGTTTGATGTTTAGAAACATACCAAATGCAGCTATCTCTGAGCAGTTAGCGTCAAAAATGCAAGCCTTCTGTAAACATCATTACTTGACCTTCTCCAGTTAAAAGCTGAGTGCTTTGATTTATTTCAGATCTCAGTACTTTGATTGAATTTTTTTCTTTCTGTCACTTCTAAAAATTTTTTTGAAGCATGAAGGGTATTTCTTTAGAACGTGGCCCTGTATACTCTAACATTAAAAGAGAGATGGGCTGAATAAGTCTGGGCTTGAATTACATGGGTTTATTTGAGCAGTTAAGACTTTGGATTCTAGGGTTTGCTGATGGTTTCCTTGCCTCATTATCATCCACAGCAGCATTTTCATCCATGCCAGAAGACACCATATTCCGAGACTGTGGAATTCAAGGGTGTATTTTGTGCTTTCTAGGTCAGGATTATACATTCTACATTCATCCCTTAGCACTAAGCTCTGCATATTGGGGTTGCAGAATTCATGTTATTCCCAACAAAAATTATAATACTCTCTTTCTGCTTTTGTTCCCAGGTCTGTATATTTTCACATGCACATTCTAAGCATCCTGGTGTTGCTCCTGTTACCAATCAGACCTCAAACCCACTCTGTAAGAAGGGCTCAGAATCAGGCTGTGCTGAACTCTATTAAAAGCAAAGACAAATGATGCCTCCAAAGAAAACTGCCAGCATTGGGAAATCAAACTGTTGTATTGTAAACAAACAACTAAGAAGAAAAATGGGTTGCAGGAGTATTGAAGTACAAGACAAGCATTTCTGTTGGCTATCTTAAAATCTTACTGGAGAGGGCAGAGAAGAGCCTGAATGACTGTATTTCAAATTATTTCAGTTAATGGAGATTTTTACAGGCAACGTTTACAGGCTCATGGGGCATTTCATTTTTATAATAAATATTTTTATGAAGTGTTTTTATATATTTAAACTTTTTCACAGAGAGGCATTTTTTCTCTTTTACAGAAATACACAACTATTAATCAACAAATAATCTTGTGATTAGAGAGAGGGACAGAAAGCAGCTAGCAAAGAGTTAGACCAGCTGCCTGATAGCCTGGTGCTGTGGGCAGCTGGCTGGGGGAACTTTTCATCTCTTGGTTGTGCAGAGAGATGGTGCAAGTAGAAGACAACAAGCATGGGGTTGCTCAAGGTGCTGGTGCTGACTTGTGCCCCAGTGGGGGGAAGGGGGAGCGGGGCTTTCCCCAGCAATCCTCAGAGCAGGGACTGCAGCCTGAGCTGGGCAGCAAAGGTACTTCACATCCTTCAGTGTAACACATGCTGGTGATGAGGGCAAGACAAGTCCCTTGAGAATCGGTGTCTGGGAGCACTGGTAACCGGCTAAGCCAAAATTTAAAACCAGGTAAAAGAAAACAAAAGGCAGAAGGGGGAACTCAAATCTAGCGTAAAAGAAGGGACATACAGCCTGTGGTCTGTAGAGTTGTGCTTCTCTAATGACGCAGCTGGTGCTCATTACTACATCAGCTTTATTTTGTAGTCTTAGAGTGATGCAGCGCTTCTTTTTTGGTATCAAAATAAGTGAGGAGCCATGCAGGGTTAGTGTTTTAAAGCTTGCAGTTATGGGTTAAATCTGAAAAAGCTTTGTAGTGAATCAGACTGTTCTACTCAAAACTATCCCATCTTATGGAGGGGTTACATTCCAGCAGATAACACTAACAGGAAACCTGGACAGTAACTATCACAGTCATAATAAATCATTCTCTACAAAATATTGTGATGTGATATGATCACCACAAAAGTCAAGACTGAGTCCTTGTATGATCTTGACATCTGACTTAACTGTTGATGCAAGTTTCCCTGCTTGTAAAATCCTTGACTTACAGGGATGTTTTGAGGCTTAATTCCTAAGCGCTTGTTGTGCATTGAGATAACCTGCTGCAAAATGCTGTGTCAGGGGTTTTTTTATTATTTTTTTCCTTAAATCCACTTACCCCAGTTAAATAGACTGGTACCACACATCAAAACCAACTAAAACATTTTTGAAAATGTTTTCCAGGAATGTTTTTATCAGGGTTTTGTAGAAGCGGTTCCCTTGTTAAAGTATCGGTATTGCTTTATCAACATTTAACTAATGTGTGATTGAGCAAAGAATCTGCTGTTTACTGCATTCTGATTTTTGTGTCAGATTAAAATTTCATGGAATCTTAATGTTTTGAGAAGAAACAAATCAGTGAAACCAACACAAGTTCCAAAAAAAGTGATTTTTTTTTTCTCTTGATGGGAAGTTTTTGTCCTGTGACCACATCATGATTTAGAGCATAGTTCATGGAAGAGTTTATTTGCTAATTTATTTTAAAGGGCAAGATGGGATTAAAAGATTGATCTGAATAAAAAATTTGCTTTGTGTCACTGCCTGGCATTATTGATCACTAACGTCTAATGTGAAAATGGGTGAGTGGGTGGGTGAAATCCCTCACGCTTGTGAGGGAACGTGTTCAGGTCTGCTGGATTTTACACAGCAGCTGAGCTTTCCATCCTGCTCCTGCTGAAACAGAGACAAGGTGACCTCTGTCTGTTTTTGTGGCAGCTTTGCCCTTAACTTTGCCGGTCTGTTTTTGTCCTTGTGTGTGTTCTCCTTGTGGCAGCCAGTTCCCTCAGTTGCATCTTAGGCATCTAGTGTTTCCCTTGAGGTCTGGCTGCACCATCCCTGTTTCCTGCTGGGAGGGGGCCAGGGTGCATCCCCAGAAAGGGATGGGGACTTGGGTGCTACTGGCCCTGGAATCCTGTGGGCTGAAGCCAGCCTGTGATTGCCTCCCAGAAATGAAAGAATCAGTGTGAGCTCTGGCTGAGCCAGCAAAATTCATATTAACTCTGGGCTTTGGCAAGACTGGGGAAGGCAAATGTTCCCAGCAGGTTGGCCTTAGCACTTTCTTTGGAAAGTAAGTGGTCTCAAAGGGGCCTATTGGTCTGTACATGCTGCTCTGTGCCCTGAGATCTGCCTGCACAGCTTGTGCCCTGCTTGCAGTCCTTCCTGAGCTGTGTACGTTCAAGAGAGGGCAGGTATGATCAGTGGGGTTTCTCTCGTAGTGTTTCCCCAAGTGAAACTTGCTTATACCTAATGCCATTGAGTTATGTTGTAGTTTTGGCTCCTATAATGTGATTAATTAGTCCAGACTAGTGAGCAAACTCTTCTGTCATTTTGTCATTTCAGCCTGAACCTCTCCCTGAAAACAGGCACCCTGGAATCAAAGAGAACCGGTCATACGGACTTAATGTGATATGTTGCATGAACCAAAATTGAAACTGGCTTTTCGAAACATTGTATTTGCAGGGGAACTTACTGGTTGAATTAGTCTTAAAGCTGGGTGGAAAAAAAGAAAATCTAAAATCTTTGCTGTACTGTGTTACTGTGGACTAGGCAGCATACCTAGCCAAATGTGGCAGTCCTGCAACTAATACAGAGTAGATTTAAATAGGTGTAAAATATTCCTTTAAAAAAAAAAAGGCTGTTAGCTTTGAGGTTACCTTGATCAATCTATTGTATTGAGCCTTCCTCTCCTTTTCTTCCTCTCAGGGGGATGATATTTTGTTTTATAGAAAGACTGCAACCGGCCGCTACTATTTAGAGGAGACTTGTGCTAGTAATGTGCATCTACTTTGCACAGGAGTATGTAATACAAAGAGCCAAAATAGAAATTCAGGTTAGAAAAGGGTGATGTCAGGAACTAAAATTCTGGTAATTCTAATTCTAGTGTAATTTGAGAGTGCGCTTCAGTGATTAAAATACATGATGGTGATTACCAACATGTTATTAGTTTCTAATCCCTCCCTGGGTTCTGAGTGCTGCAAAAAGCTCAAGAGCTTTTAGAGAGATTCTGAAGAGAACAACAATCTTCATGGCTTGTAAGAGAGAAATTCAGGGCTATCAGACAGAAATGAGAAAGGTAGATTGTACTGGATGGACAAAGGTTGATGTTAAATAAGAGAATACCAAAAAGACACCACCACCATCACCCCCTTGGATTGAAGGCAAATTCTAGCTGCTATTTTTCAGCATATTTTGATTTTTCTAAACTAGAAGTTGAGATGTACTTGGAAGAGAAAACTGAACGAAGAGTAAAACTTCATTTCAACTTAACTATGGTATTTAAAGAAGCAACAGCTCAGCAATTTCTTCAGTGAACTGAATGCACAATGTATGTTTTTACTGTCCTGTAAGCCATCCCCCGCCTTAACTACATTACTGCATATCCACTTGGAGCTTGCCAAACAATGGAGGCAGCACAGAAGTGGGATACAAGGTGGGCAGATATTTTTTCTCCCTGTTTGGCTGCTCTGTTTTGTGTGCATACATTGCGCATAGCTGGGATTTTTGTATCCCTTAAAATGAAGTAGGTGGGTGAGAAGTCTGTAGATTTTTACTCTGTTGGTAGGTGTTTGCATAAAGTTGCACTTACCTCTCTACACATGTAAAAGCAGGCTCAGCAAACCAGATCTAAGGTCTTTCGTACAAATACAGGTTGAAATCCCAACACTCAAGGAAGTTTAGGGGCAAAATTCCTATCAGTAAGGTTAGTGACTTTTATTTAAACCCTTTATCTTCTTAACCCTGAACTGAGGACTTCAGAAAAATTATCTACTCACTGCAGTAGTAAATAAAAACTGGTGTTTAACATTTAAGAGTAGAATCCCTACAGTCCACCTGCTGTGGTCAGAGGAAGAGCATGTGTGTCTCCTCATCCTTGCCCGAGATGAAGTGATGTGCATGGTTGCATATGGAAATATCAGCTATCCTTTGAGGTACCATTCCCTTTCCTTATGTCACTGAACTGATGCAGTTCAGCTCTCAGGGGCTAGAGGCGTTCCACAGCAATGCAGAAGGGGAAGCCTTGCCTGACATCTCAGCGTGAGCGTGAACACACAGTGTGCGCTTTAAAAAGTCTCCTTTTGTGCGCCATCGGCCTGCTGCTCCCTTTCTTTCTGGGGATGACAGTAATGATATGCATGAAGGGTTTGCATTTGTGCTGGTGAGACATGAAGTGGCAGCATGTTTACTCAGATATATTTACGAGTGGTGCCCTCTGTGGGTGAGCACTCGAGAGGAGATTCTCCTCCTGTGCCGAATGGGGGACACTGCGAAGGCGAAGGGTTTTGCAGCAGCACAGCTGCCCAAACTGCCAGGCAGCTTGTGGGTTTCACATCTGTGGTAACATAGGTGTGCTGCTTTGTGGCAGGAGAATTGGAGAAATCGAAGACCTTAGATAAATTGGGGAAAACCCCTATTAGTACAGGAAGAAATTCTGCTTTGTTCATAGAAGAAATGGTGTTTATATTCCTTAAGAACCTGGGGTATGCCTTCATTCACCTGACTCAAATATGGTCTTTGGAAGGGGACCACAGGATGGGGGAAAATCAGTTCTGAGAAGTGTCCTGGGAGTGCCCTTGGGACCCAATTTATTGTCCATCCATAGAACAGCTCTGAAAGTGAGTCCCCAGGCTTGCCTGGAGGCTGTTCTACTGGAGCACGGCTCCCTGTGCACCTGGATGAGTGCAGCTGGCATCTGAAGCCCTGGCATCAATGGCAGGCAGCTGATCAGGAGCATACCTTGCTCACAATCAGTTTTCCTGATCCTTCTGTCAGATGCCTACAGGTAAATATTGTGCCCACCAGTACTGGAAAAAAGAGCGTGGAACACATCGAGGCCAAACCAGTCATGGTGGGACAGGATGAAGAGAAATGCTGCCGCAGCCCAGACATGCTGTGCCACCCTTGCCTTGTCTGGGGATGGAAACCCCTCTTGATTGGAAGCATCTTCAGATGGTGACATTTTCACTGATCTGAGACAAATAGATTTCTCTTTGTTCATTCTTATTCTTGCCTTGATGGCTTCTGTATTAGTGCACTTTGGGTTTTATGCTTTAATTTTTAATTTGTGTTTGGGAAAGATGGTGTTTTGTGGCCATTTTATATCTGATCAGGCTGATACACTACTAAGGGCAACCTCAAAAGAAGTGAGTAACATGAGTATTGAAAGAGATAATGTGAACAAGTTCAAATTGATTTACCTGTCTGTTACCCTGATGTGTTTTTTTCTTTCCCCTGAGTACTCTTAAATGACACCTTCCAGAGTGGAGCAGATGGTGCAGTTTCCCTTGGAGGTGTATTGGGAAGCAGCTTGGAGAAAGAAAGTCCATTTCTGACACCCAGAGACCCCTCTGACCAGCCTGGTGAGTGGCTGCCCAGGACAGTCTGGGGTAGTGGGCGTGCCATGTACTTCCTCCTTTCCTCCACTCTGGGAACACGTGTGTGATACACAGCATGCGTGAGAGAGAGTTCTTGCAACTGCAGCCATCAGTGTGTAAACCAGGGTGCAGGGCTCCTCAGGTGTGTGAAATGAGGGGCAATCCTCAAAAAAATAATTGCATAGGTGGGGACTGGAGGCACGGAGGGGTTGTGACAATTGACTGTGAGCAGGGAGCTCATGCCACAAGAAGGAGCAAAAGGCAAGTTCTCACAGTGCCAGCCTGTGGCTTCACGTGTCTGCTGCCAGGGATGGTGGCAAGGTTTATCTGCTGTTTTGGAGGGCTCTGTGTTGGACCCTGCACCCAGGGCCAGACACAGCCCCCATGGGAATGATTGTATGCCACAGCATGGCTGAAGGACCTGGGTGGCACTGAGGGAAGGACTGCAGCCTCAAGAGCTGCCCTGCTTTTGGGGTATGTGTCTGTGCCTGATTGCCAATCCTGGGCATTTCTGCTCCTGGCCTGAGCTCTCCCATGTTCCCCCCACCCCAATGAAAGCAAGAGATGCTCTTGAAATATCAAATGTCATCAAAAATCTTTAGTGTCTTTATATTTGCCTTCTGATCTTGGCGCCTTTGAAGCCTGCGCATCCAAGCTGTTCCCAGCTGCCAAGGCCAGAGCGGCATTTGAAAAGCGCAGCTGCCAATAAAACCATTTCCACGCTGCGCCCAGTCCCCCGGTGGGTTTTGCAAATGATGTAAAGCCACGATGATGGGCATAGGAGCTCTCCTCTCTCCTTCCTGCCCAGCGTTTCAGCTGGCATGAGTGGCAGTGGCAGAAGTGCCCAGAGGATGGGAAGTGGCAGTATTGGCGGCTTTCGGAGAGCTGGCTTCTGTGGAGCGGATTTGTTTGCAGCCAGCGCATGGTCCCAGCGGCACGACATGGGCCTTCCTCAATTAGACTTCTTGACTGATGGCCAGTTTAATGAGCCTATGTACAGAGGGTCATTCAACATGGCAATTATACCTATAAATCTATTTGCAGCAGGGCTCGAATAACCTTTTGCTCACAGTTCTCCATAAAATGACTGTCTGATTAATTAACATTAATTTATCCACTGTGTGTAACCAGATGCAGCCTGTATGAAAGCCCCTGCTCTTATGTGCAGGGTGCTGTGTGAACTGGGAGGATTTAGGGATGGGAATGGCTCTGATGTTGTTTAAAGACTCTCTTTTAGGTTTCCTCCCCCACCTCTTTCTTCCTCTCTCCCTCTCTCTCTGGTCCCAGTTGATTAACATTCCAGGGCAGCATCATATAACAGGGGGCAAAATTCAATTAATTGAATATGAAATATTTATAACCCTACTCTATGTGTCTATCAGAGAAGGGTCCTTAATAGATCTTCTCATTAGCATGGACTGGTGACTCACTTCTCTGCTTTCACAGTCATTTGGAATTAAAATCCAATTAATCTAATGTCCCTGTGAATATTATTAAACTATTTGAAAAACTGCATAGAAGAGATATGAGGCAGGGGGTGAGGGGCTAAGAGAAGAAGAGGGAATATGTCTTGAGCTCATGAAGATTCATTTCTTCTCTGTTAAACACGTAGTTTGGAAAGACTAATTCCCTGTTTTCTGGAGAGTGGATAGCTAATTCTTAAAATCAAAAGCCTGAGAATAGAAGAATAGCTCGCTTTCTACAAGCAGAACTGCATTGTCTTTGAACAGACAAAAATATATCCTTATATCCTCCTGCCTTTCAGATTGCTCCTACTTTTTGGGTGCCTGAAGCAATGGACAGATTTACAGAAGGTATTTAGACACCATGAGATAATTTTGGGGCTTGTGCCCAGCTCTTCAGCAGTGCTCAGCTGCGGGGTTGGCTCTGTGGCCAGAGACCCCAGTTGCCTGCCCTGAGGACCGGGAGGGCACTGTGTGTCCTTCCTGACCCTTGGAGAGAATTTTCCTTCCTACAGGAGGGGGAGTGTGGGAAGAGGCAGTGTGACACCATTCCGTCATGGAACAAAAACAGTCAGGGCATGTGGACCCCTGGGCCGGGAGGCACTCCTGGACTGCCTTGTACGGATGTAGCCTAGAGGACTATTTAATTGTTAAATATCTCTCTCTCTTCAGTGGATAGGGCACTGACCTGAAACTCAGTGAGGAGGGATGTTAACTGTGAATTTCACATGTGATCCTTGAGCAGGAGGCAAGTTTCTAAATTGAATATTCCCCTAATGGGAATGACTTGAGGACAAAATCCTTTAATGGCTCAAAGGAATTCAGAGACTGCTGCAAGAAAGTGCAAGTCAGGAGATAAATATGTCTGAGCTGGAAGAATATTCTGGATATCCAGATAAAAAGATGTTCCTCCTCTATTTTAAAAACAACAAAATAGTGGATCTAGCCACAAAGTTTGTTCTGGTTTTGTTTGCTTGCTTTTGGTTTAGGGGAAAGTGGCCCATTCCTTTGAACATTACCCTTTTTTTTTTTTACCCTCTGTTAGAAGCTTAGTCCAAACACTATCACAGAACATAAATACAAATTAGGGTACAACTACTGTACATCTGAATGTCTTTATGAAGCCTTATAAAGCCAGACTGTAGAGAGACCAAATATACTTTCCCTGTCACAGAGACATAAACATGCAAATCTCATCTGCTCTGAACTTGATGTAGCAAATAAATAATAGGTGAATAAATGTGTTTTTAATTTACTGAGGGATATTTATACCTAACATGCCCCTTTGCCCATTGCTGTAAACCTAAAGATCACCTAGGTACGCTTAAATTTCTTAATTTACTAGTAGTGAAAATCTCATGAGCAGTTTGATTTGGTGTTTATTTGCACCGAGGAACTGAAGACAGACCTGGCAGAAACATATTCCCATCCCCAGTAAATCTGAGCAAGACACCTTTTAATTCAAGCCACAGCTTTCCAGAGAGCAGAAATCAAGAACTGAAATCCTAACTGTCTTCACTCTGGAGAAACCACAGCACCTGAAATGTGGTGGCACCTCACAGGACGAACCCCAAATGCCCTGAGAGTGCACTGTTGGTCTGCTGAAAGCTGGTGCTACCAGCAAAAGCTGCTGGTTGGCCTTGGTGGCATTACATACCTGTTTTGTGTGCCTGTCTTTCAATCCTTATTCATTTATTGCTGCTGACTTGCTGTGATGGATATAGAGAAGTGACTGAACCTGAGCTACAGGCTTAAAATGTTATTACCTAAGGCTCTAATTTGGTTTGCTTTTGATATTAGAAGAGATTGATTATGGCAAAACTCTGGAGCACAATCAAATTAAGAGAAGGAACAAGTTTTTATTTTCTGTAACTGTGCTTTTTCTGCAGCTGGTCACTGGATGTTGTCCCCAGTTTATTCTTACTGCCTCTTCCATCCTAGCCAGAGATAAACGTGGTAGCTCTTCTCAGTGATTTCCCTCTCCCTTTGTCTGTTGTTTATGGTCTCTGTCCTAGCTTAGGCTCCAAGCCCCAGTGGTCAGGGACAAATCGTGTTGATTGCCCCTTTCCCTGGGAGCTTTGCAGCAGGAAAATAGAGAGAAAGGCAACATAAAGTGCACTTGTTCCGTGCCGCGAAGATTGCACTCCCGCTTTGTGCTGGTATAAAATGACTGCTGCTGATGAAGGGCAGTGGAAAATCAAATCTCTGGGTCTTTTTTCCCAATCTTTTGTGGCTTCCCTGCACACTTCAGGCGCTGTATTAATCATTATAATTTCTTCCACATTGCCACTTTGTCTGTGAGCTTCCTTTGAGCAATGTTTCCTGTTTTGTGCTCTCTTCCAGCAGGCTCCAGCTTTTCTGGAAGTGGCTGCCTGAGCCCTTTCCCAGAGTGAGGGTATGCCAGCCAGTGCATCAATCCACTTTTGTTTTCATTATGCCAGCTTCCTGCAAAGTTTTCAAATTAATTTTACTGCCTTCCTCAATTTTAAGGCCTATAAAAAGAACTTGGTTCTGCTTACCTTGGTGAACTGGGACCTGTTCAGGAATCTGGAGGATGCTTTTGCCTTGGTGCCAGGGGTAGCTGTTTCCCCTGCCCGCATTCAGTGGGTTCCTGGCACTATCAGTCTGAAAACATCCGGACCCTTCCCCAGCATCTTCTGGGTCAGAGAATGGAGCTGTGCCTCGGATGTCACAGCCCTGTCCCATGCTGTGCTGGGTCAGGCAATCCCAGCAGGGAAGTCCTGAGCCTCACACTCATGTCTCCATGCTCAGCTGGCTCATTCCAAAAAAGCCCAGCTGAAGCTGGTGGGTAGCGGTGAGGCTGAGGTGACAAGTGATTTGATTTTCCTATGCAAAGTTAAAAAAAAAATTAATAAAATTTAGGTCTGTGTCTGGACTGCAAGTTGCAAGGGTACAGTTTGTGGTGGATTTACTTTAGCTTTAAACTATCTGGCTCTGTGGCAATAGAGACCTTGGCGTGGGCTCAGAGGATGGCAGAGGTGAGGAGGCATGAGGACACCCTTGTACCTGTGACAGCTGCCTGTGTTGCACACAAAGCCAGGGCTCCACGAATTGTGGATGCTTGTGGGTCCGTGGACAGCTGCCAAGACCTCCATGAGGAAAAGGGAAACCTGATGCTAGCCTTACATTTGTGATTTAGATATCTTCACCACCATTGGAAAAATGTTCAGTGGCCTATAGAGCAGAAAAATGAAAGCTCACCCTGGGGCAGGATGCCTGATTGCACTGGATAACCCCTATTCTGCTTTTCTCTTAGCTCTCTGCTAAGTATCTTTGAAACAGCTCCCCTTTCTGATGAAAGGAAGGATGCGTGTGTGGTAACACAGTGTGGAAAACATTTGGTTTGCTTGCAAGGGGTTGGTAAGTCTGTGATTCGCTCTCCCTTTCTGAGACCTGTCTCTAAGATTTAGGGGGTCAAAGCAGAATGCAGAGAAATAACCATCCTGTGCCCCTGGGGTCACAGATCTGTGCTAGTGGAGAGTGGTTGAGAGCTGCCATAGATCACAGTGGAGCCAAACAAGATTAAGCCACTTTGCACCAGAGGGAGGTCACAGAAGCGGCGTAACTGAGGTTGGGGGAACCTCTGGATGTCAGGTTGTCCAGGCCCCCTTGCTGCTGCATGGGGCTGACATTGGGACAGGGGTGGAGGAAAAGGGCAAAATACTGACAAATGGGTCCCACAGTGTTCATTCTGTGTCAAGTTCTCTCTTGTCCCACCAGTAAGAGACCCTGCCACTGAAGTTGGCAGAGTGGCATTGCCAGAGTGTTGCGTGGAAGAGACCAGAAGAGAGACTTATGCCTTTCCCCTACTCTCAAGAGCCTTTTGGGTGTTTTAAATAACAGGAAGGGAAGAAACGTCTAAAAACTTTCTGTTCACAACAACAAAAGCAAAAAAGCTGCCAGTTTTTCAATTGGCTGAAGCCTCATGGTCTTGACTCAGACATTACCTGGTTTCCCCATTCAGATGGTGAAAGGAGCTTCTCTGCCAGTGCCCACCTGCCCACCTGGTGCTCCAGATAAGGCTGAAACCTGGGTAGCTGAGAGACAGCCTACTTATTGTGATTTTTCCTTTCCCAACATCAGGCTGCAAATGAAAATACCTTTTCAGCCCTAGTATTGCTGCCTGTGTGGATGGCACCTTTAGTGTGTGCTATTCATTGCTGTAACAGCTGCACCTGTGTATAGCTGGTGTGCTGGTGCTGCGGCAGCTGAGGGCCCAAATTGCAAAACATTATTTTCTGTTTCCTGTTGTTGTTGCCGTGAAGGTCCATTTATAATGACTGCATACCTCTCTCTTTCTGCAGTGTGGTGATGTATTTTCCTTTAAATGGTTTGTTCTGTTTCCCCCTTCCAAAATGCATGGTGTATTCCCAAGATGTAGCCCTGCCTTTGATCCCTCCCCTGTGAGCTTTTCATTGGTTCAAGCCTTGGGCCCGCGGCCCTTCGAAACCCTGATAAGGGAATGCTCGGAGGATGAGGCTCTCTTTCTGCTTGGATCTTTCCCCTCTCCCTTCCCCCTTCCCCTTCCCTCTCCCTTTCCCCTTCCCCCCCCCCTTTGCCAGCTCTGGACCTGAAATAAACCTGACTTCACCGTCAAGGAGATACTGTGTTTCTCTTACGGCTTGCTGCTGCCTGCAGAAGTGTAGCCCAGAGACACTGCATAAGCCCGGTAAGCTGCTTGCAGCCCTCCTTCCTTCCAAGGACCCACCGGGGAATGTTGCCCCCTGACCACAGCAACACTGCAGGACTCCCTGCTACACCTATTCCTCTATGCTGGAGTTCTTCAAAGAGCTCTGTCTCACTCGGCATCTGTCTCACCCGGCACTCTCATGCCGGGCCTGTGCCCGGCAGCCTCCACATGCGTGTCCAGTGGTGTCTGGAGCAGATGGGATCCTTGCTGTGGGAGCCAGCGCTGTGTGGTCAGATGAGGGGCCAGGCTGAGTCCCTCATCACCACCACTCTGGGCAGTGGGCTTTTATGTGGGTTAGCACAGAGGCTCTGAGATGATTAATTCAGTTGTTCCTGGAATATTCTGCCCCTGGGTGCCTGCGTTACTGTGAACCAATTTAGTACTTTCGGGCCTGGATTAATGCAAGTGCCGATGGAGCATGCACAGGAGGAAGGAGGGGGGTGGAGTGGGGGAAGCAGGGGGATACCCAGGACACAGCTAGCAACTCTTAAAAATGAAAAATACGGAGATGGAGTGTTTTAAGAACAAAATTCAATTGTTTGTTTTTCAGTCCTCTCAGCAATCATGCTAAATTCAGTTCACTGAGAGGCAACGAGCTAGTCAGTGTTTCAGGTTGTGCCTTATAAATCAAGGCTGTAGTAAGGAATTTGAAATGTATATTGAGGCTGGCTGTTCTCTTACCTCCTGCTGTAATGAATTCATGTCTGCAGACAACAGACACAATTATTATGGAAATTGCACACACACATACACACACGCGCACACACACACAAACACTCAGAAGAAAACGTGTTTTTTCAGAGCTCTTGCTTTAGCGCTCCTAGTCCAGGCCTCCAGTGCCTGACTGAGCTGTCACAGCTGGTGGCAGGATTTTGCCCGCCTTGTCAGGCAGCTGCTGGAGGACATCCCCCATGGCTTGCCCTGAGCAGCGGGCTGTGCATCCAGGGGTACCACTGCTCCCAGCCCACTGCCCTAAGGCAGGTGCACCAAAGCTGTGTGTACATGCTTAGGCTGCAAAATGGCTCAGCAGTGCAGTGGGAAGTGGGGGAAATGACCACGCATCCATCCATTGCTTCCTCTGAGGAAGCTGACTGTAATTAAATTAAGTAAATAAACCCAAATTCTGCTAAGTGTTCAAGCGTGATATTGTGGTGAAGGGAATCAGTGGGTAAATAGGACTCATGCAATTAAAAGTTGACCTCTCCAGGACTCCATTTTAAAAGCTGGAATGTAACTTTGAAAGCTGGAAAGGGACTTTTTACAAAAGCATGCCACGATAGGACAAGGGGCAATGGCTTTAAACAAGCAAACTAGGTTTAGATTACTTGCAATGAAGAAATTCTTGTCTGCGGGAGTGGCGATGCACAGGAACAGGTTGCCCAGAGAAGCTGAGGATGCCGCGTTCCTGGAGTGTCCGCGGCCAGGTCGGATGCGCGGGGCGGGGGGGCCGGGCGGGGGCCCGCAGTGCCCGGTGTGCCCGGCAGGGGGCAGTGCTCCCCCAAGAATTCGGCAGCTGATGCTTAAAGCCCAAACCCAAACCCAGCGATTTCTTTACAGAGGCGGCTGCAAAACCGAAGGAAAACGAGGGCAGGGCGCTGGGATCCTTTCCCCTTTCTTTCCTGCTTTTCTTTTTTTTCCCCCACAGGGAAATGTAGACGCATTTGTCTCTCTGCTGTGTTTAAAATAAACCCTGAATGTTTCCTTTCTGTGCCTGAAAGTAAAAATGAACAGACCTTCAGCTTACTAGCAGGTTAGGGATGAAAAGGTATTCTCAGTATTACCAACTACTAATGCTTCTATATTTTGTATCAGTGAAAGGGCACCAATGGCTAAAATCCTGCAGCTTGCACATAAATGGGTTTAGTTCTCCTTCACCTAAGGCAAACGCATTTCTTTCTCCTTCAGTCCCAAACACAAGTTATGCAGCTTTTTGTAAAACCTCAGCTTATGTTTTGTTTGTTTTTTCCTTCCTTTTACATGTGCTCTTTTTTGTATTTTATTTCAAAGACTTACAGAATTTTTAAGGTTGGAAGGGACCTTAAAGATCGTCTCATTCCAACCCCGTGCTATGGATAGGGACACCTTACACTAGACCAGGTTGCTCAGAGCCCTATACAACCTGGCCTTGAGCACTTCCGGGGATGGGGCATCCACTCGTTCCTGTACCTCACCACGCTCTGAGTAAAGAATTTCTTCCTAACATCTAACCTAAATCTCTCCTCATTTAATTTAAAACTGTTCTCCATTTTCCTATCACTGTTTGTCCTTTATTTCCACATCATCATAGACTCTTCCTCTCTTTCTTTGTGTTAGTACCCCAAAGATTAAGGCACGGGCAGGAGTACAGTGGAGGCGTTTCAATAATGCAGGGAAAAGAAATAAGTCTCACCAAAAAATTGTCCCGGTAATGATATATCTGAGTGCTACAAACAAATCTTCATTGAATGCCACAGTTTCATGACAGTCACTGTAGCAGAAGCTAGAAAACATGAGAGTATTGAAGGAATTTTTTTTAGAGTCGTTTACATGGGAGTTTCCTCACTTCAAACTTCTTTTGGGCGGCATGCATACATAAAGGCTGTTTTGGAAATGCAAGTGAGGTACAGAAGGGGCTGGATGGTGGCATGGTGCAAACGGTGCTTGTTCCATGGCTGCCTGTATTCCGGACCTGAAAATGCTAGTGAAGACCATTTGCAAATGCTTGCTTTTCTTTCAGGTCCTTTGAAAGTGGCACCCAAGGTCCATTCTAGACATTTTCCTGAGGAAGCCAAACATCTGTGAGGGACAAGGCTGAGGGTTCATGGGCGACTAACCTCTATGTAGTGCATTTCTTTTCCATCTCCTGCAAGTTCAGCAAGTGTGGCAGCAGCAGGGCGGGGAGCCCCAGAAAGGAAAGGAAAGGAAAACCCTCTGTACACAAAGCCAGCGCAGCAGCAGGGGCAGCTTCCTTCACATGCACTGCTCCCCTCTGGAGGCACCTCACACCTGCATGCAGGATTTCCATTTGGTCCATCCCTTGGGACACTTGGACACAGCTCTGAGCCTGCCAGAGTTGGTGTTAGCTGAAGTTACCTCTCCCAAACACGAGACCAAGGCCATGAATTGCTTCCAAAGAGGCTGTTGAGTGACTATTACTGATTGTAAGTAGCTTGCCAGGCTGAAACTGTAACACAGTGTACAGAGGCAAGGAATGGTAGATTCCCACATAGTCTTATTCATCTCTATGCCCCTTGGCTTTTTCCTGGCTTGCCTGCTCTGGAAGAAATCATTTTACAAAACAACAGGACAATGCTGATAAATCTTTCCTGTGCTGGGGAACAGCTTCATCCGGATTTCAAAAACCATACTGAGCCTTTGAATGTTCTGGTCTTGCTGCTCACATTTTTCTGTGTGCTGGGTAAGCGGAAAGAGAGAATCCTATATCCCTATTTTTTAAAAAAATTTATTCCTAATTAAGAAATTAACTGCAAGGCAGAGCAAAGCAACGGGTGCAAGCTGGCTTTACCAGTGAGTTGTGTGACCGCACTTTTCTTGTGCCTTTACTTCAGAGAGGAAATCTTAAAAGATGGATGAGGTGTACAGGGTTTGATCATGATACAGCAGTTCTTACCTCCGCTTCTCTGGCTAAAACCAGCTGAGCGCTGCATGGATGGCTGTTACCATCTGTCAGTTGTGAAATGATTTGATAGTTTCGAGTTGTGTTTCTATGGGATGAGTTTCTATTTAACAAGAAAACACCAGTGAAATGGGCGCTTTTGCTAATCGTTAGAGGGGCCAGAGATTGAATAGATGATGGAAACTGAATTTTTTCTCATCTTGTTCTTGTCAACACTGCGTGAAAAATAGAGCAGGCCTCAACTCGGGAAAAGAGCTTCATCAAATTTTGAACTTCTAAAGTTATTTTCATTGTGCAGGGAACAGAATGGACTTTTTTTTTATTTCTTGTGAAATAGGCCATAGTATCCTTTAATGAAATTTATTAGCAGGATAACTCTCGAGATATTTAGTTTACTGAAAGCAGTCTTTTTTTCAGAGAGCAAAACCACTCAGTGGTAACTTTGGTGCTAATTTTGTTAAAATGATGGCAATTTTTTGCCAAAAGGAGGGAAAATCCTGAAAAATGTCTTTTTTTTCCCAACTAAAATGTATTCAATGTGAAATTCTCAATTGTTCCCAGGTTAAAATGTGTCCTAGCCATTTTTCATTGATCATTCACAGCCAAGTTTGGGGTTTTTTTTATTTGTAATAATTAGTAGCAACACTGGAAATCAGATCTTTAGCTGAGGTTCATTTTAACTCCCTGCAGTTGCCTGCTTTTAACATTTTTACTAATTTTGAAATGTTTACACCTTTTTCTCTCACTTTTTTTTTTTCTAATTTGATCCATGCCAGCAGACTTGAGGTAGGATTAGGATCCTGTTGTGAGCAGTGTTGCACAAGAGTGTAGCAAGAGCCAGTTGCTGCCCTAAAGAATATTATAAACAGTGCAATGAAGGCAGATGACATTTGGGAGTGGAAGCAGGCAAATGGAGACAGAGGAACTTGTCCAAGGTCAAGGCTGGGATGAAATCCAGATTTCCAGTGTCCTTGTCCAGGGCCTGAGTCATGACTGGCTCAGGCTTTTCCACCCTGACCCCTTCTTCAGTATTTTGCAGTTGGGTGCACTTTTCCACCAGCCTTCTCTCCTGTTTGGCAACACCTTTTGGGGAGCCACGTCCTTCATGGTCAGATCTGAGATGAGAGGTCAGTGTCAGGAGAGATGGCTCAGCTGAGCTCTGAGCTCCGAGCCTGTGGCCAGCAGTTGCTGGAGCCATGTGCTTCGAGGGGGTAGAGGAGAATCCCACAGCAGGCGGTTGTGAAATGGCTCACCCCTGGGAAAGTTTCCTTTGAACTGCTGTCAATTAAAGGATGACTTATGGCCTTGAGCACTAGTTGATTTTTTTTCTTAATATTTACTATTTAAATTCTAGATGTTCTTGTTACTCAGACTTGTTTGTGCTTGGTCTGCCTAATTTAAGCTAAACCAGCTCCTCAGGGCAGAGTTCTGATCTTCTTATGTTTGTTAATTGCCATGTCCCCCCTAAAATCATGCAGATTGTAACAAATAAAATAGCAATGCTGGGTCATTCTGGTTTTAGCCAGCCATTCCGAATCTTTCTTTCTCTTTTTGGTGTTAGTTAGGCATACTCATTGTGTTGAAATAATCTTTGTTCCAGATTTGAAAACAAAACAAAATTGTATTTAAATGAACCAAATCTCATCCAAGGAGATGAGGACCATATTTGGGATGTCTTTATCTTTGTTTCTGTGACCTTTTTAGTTTGGGCACCTGGTTCATCAAAAATTCCTCAGCAGTGAAATTCAGTATCAAGAGTCAGACCTTCAGGCAGGATAAACCCGGCTGCTTCCCCGAAGGAGAGGGGAATTGAGGGCATGGCACCTTTGAAGCTGCTCCAGGGGCACCTGCCAGACAAGACTCATTTTGGGATGGCTTGTGGGGAGGAATGATTTCCTTAGGAAAGAGCTCCAGGGAAGCCACAGCCGTCCTCGTGCCTGCTCCTGGGGCAGCATGCACTGAAACCAGTGCATGGTGGGAGAGATGGATAACTCAGCTCCCCCTTAGATGAGGAAAAGAAGATGTAGCTCTTGCAGGGTTTTTTCAAAGCTGTAGTTTTTGATGACTTGGATACAACCTACCCTGGAGCTTGCACGTGCTAAGGAGGTGTGTGTGCTGAAAGGGAAATCAGCTGCCAGTGCTTTGGAAAAGAAAGGGATACCACCTCACCTGTGACACTTGTGGACCTGATGCAAGGTGTACTTAGCCTAGGAAGGGTTTAGCACCTTTATCATAACCCTTTGGATCACGCACCTCCACCACAATATTGTGAATAGCTTCTCCCTGGAGCATACCAAAGAAAAAAGTTTTTTCAAAGCAAAATGAGTTTGTTTGGTGTAGTAGCTTGAGTTTACATTTCACTGTGCTTGTCTAAATGTCACTAACCCAACTGTGAAGCAATCAAGGAAAACACATTGCAGCTACACAAATGCTGTGATGTAGAAAACCAAACCTGCCACCCAAATTCAACTCTCCCTGGTCCAGCCTGAGAAAATTGAAGATAAACAAAATCTCATGTGAATTCTGGTCCAAACCCAGCTTAGACTGAAGATGACTCATTGGCTGTGACATACTAGTGAAAATGAGCATCTGGACTGGGTTGCTAGCATGCAAAAAGCCACACTGTGCATGCTCCACTCCTGCACACTGAAGTGGGCTCAAACACTGATTGTTTTAATAAATGGATTGGTACAGCTCTTATCCATCTTCCTGCACCCCTTTTCCTCTCCTACAGGCCACAGACCAAGCTGGGAGAGGTCAGGCAGAGGACCTCCTACCCCAATGCATGCTAGCCTGCATCCTCAGAGAGAGGCAAGCCTGCTGCCTGCCTGCTTGGGAGCAGTGCTCAGATGCAAGCCTTCACCACAGATGGCTGAGACTGAGTTTTCAGTTCACTGGGTCTGTTATTTCTACCCTGTTTGAACCAGAAATATGTTTGTTTAAATATTTTCTCTGAAATTTCACTTCTGGAAATTTGCCTTGTAGCATTTCAGAAGTAGATCACTTGGTCATTTATTTAATTTGGAAGCTAATTATTACAATTTTATGGTGTTCCTTGATGTCAGTTATCAGAACTATCTTGATAAGAAATACAAATAATACAACCCCCAAAATAAACTACCTAAAAACATTTTGACATTAGATTCTCAAATATAATTTCAAAACTCAAAAATATGACTTCAAAATGTGAACATGTTCTGGATTGAAAGCACCTAACTCATTTTTGTTTCATTCCAGTATCTTTTAATGAGACTTTTATCATGATCATTGCTAGAAAGATTAAATTGGATAAAGGCTTTGGTTTTGCATTACAATTTCACTCTTAAATTCTGTTGCCACCACCCTGCACCTGCAGCAGAGACATTTACGTAAGGTAAATGTTTCCATTGATTCTGGATGAGAAGCTTTTGCCTGGGTCTTAGAGAACTGTTAAATGAAACATCCTGTTAAGAGTTTGATTTAATGGCACAGTGAATTTATCTTAATGTATCTTTATTTTCTCAGACCTATCTGGGCTCCAGCTCTTTTCATTAGAACCAAAGTCACTGCCTACGTACATGTCATACCTGACTGAGCCAAGCCAAAAGGGATTTATGATGTCAATATTAAATATGATATGAAATATTAACACATAAATATGGTGATGGAGAGTACCAAGAGAAAGCTTCTGCCATATTTCTATGTCACTTTCATCGCTCCTTCTGAGAGGAAAGAGCTGAAGGAGAGATTGGAAGAAGACAAGGTTAGGAGATAGGGCAGCAAGGCTCTAGGTTTAATGTTGGATGTGGCAAATCTTGAGGTCATTTTAATTTCTGACGGTGGTGAGTTCTGCACCACATAAATCACGGGTCTGTGGCAGAGCGGCCACACTCTGCTGTCAGGAGGAGATGGATGGCTGGAGCCAGAGGGGTGGGCTCCCAGGTGAGCCTGGCAGGGCTGTGCACAGCCACAGCAGGCAGGCAGCTGAAGCCTCTCTCTGGCTGCACTGAGGAGTCTGCATCCCAGTGGCAGGATGGAGGGGGACCAGATGTGCTGCTCTGCTTTGCACCACTGCATAGCGCCTTTTTTTTTTTTTTTAATAACAGCAGGAAGGATCAAAACTGTGCCTGCCTCACTCACCCTGGGGACAAACACTAAGCCATCGTGGGCAGGTGAAAAGCGCTTTGTATTGTACCTGCTGTTTCTTAGCTCACAGTGCTCAACCCAGTCTCCAAGGACTGACCCCAACAGTCGAGTGGGCATTGCCAGGCAGAGGAAGACAGCTGAAACCGAAGAAGCCTCTCCCACAGGTGGCTGATATTGCCAGTGTCCTGTCAGGACACACATGGGAACAACACAAAGCTACTCACAACCCATCCTTCCAGAGATCCACCACTCCTCCTGCCAGCCTGGCATCCAGAAACATTTCTCCTAACTGGACCAAGAGCTAGGGTTAGACTTTGGGATGGCTGAGGCTTGCAGATGGCCTGCACCATTCACAGAATGCTGCTGCTGGCCCTTTGCATGGGGCTCCTCATCACAGGACAGCAGCAGGGTGGCAGGGCTGTACTTCTTCTCATCCTTGGTTGTCCCCTCCCGTCTCTGCACTCCTTGCCCTGTGCTGAACAGGATAGCAGAGTGAAGATAATGATCCTCATTTGTATCAGTTAAGGTCTCAGCCCACTCTGGAATTTACTTCATTAGGACTGTAGGCTGAATTTATTTTCATTTCTCCTACTCTAATGCCTTGCTGCAGTGTAACTGAAGCATCTCTTTTTAGTGTACTGAAGTACCAGACTTGTCTTTTCTCATTTCTTTTAACCTTCTTCAGGTTTCTCTGCCGCCACTTCCCACTTCTCTTTCTCTATTTTCTTTTTGTGAGCTATTTACTCACCTCTTTGTTCATCCAGCCTCTGATGCTGGGCATCATCTGGATTCATCATCTGGATTCATGCTTTGCTAGCAATGGAAAGGCAGCAGGCAAGGATGCCTGACACACTCGGTACATCACTTGGCCTGTGGGTCAAACCCCGATCTCACTGCAGGGGATAGGTACATATCCCTTTCCCCCCAGCTACAGCAGTTCAGAAGATGTACTTCAAGTAAGAGGCTGAGGGAGTGCAGGGGCTGGGATGGGAGTGGCCTTTGAGAAGCTGCCCAGTCTGCAAGGAGGCTGGATCCTCCCACTGCCCCCTGCTCCCATTTGTGCCTTTGACGGAGGAAAAACAAGACAAAGGAAACTTTTGATGTGGCCTTCTATGGGTCGCCGCCTCTCAGCACTTTGGCCCGGTGCTCCCTCTGCTGGGAAAAGTAAAGAGATGAAAATCAACACGAAATAAGCAGCATTAGCCTGGAAAGTGCTAACATGGTATTACACTTTCCGCTCTGTCATACGCCTGTATGTGTAGCCATAGTTGCAGCCACTGACTGCCTGTGGACACACACAGAAATTTGTTTGTTCTTTGTTCCCATAGGTTTTCCTGTGAGTCTATGCTTTAAAAGTGATGTACGGCCCTTCATGACAGCCTGGCTTTATTGTAGCTGATCTGGTCCTTATGTTTGACCCTAGCATGGGACTCTTTCCAAATCCTCACCCTAAACTCGGTGTGCTAGGGACTGGTGGCTCAGCACACTCATCACTTCTTGCCCTTACACCTGGTATAAGACCCCTAGAAGCTCCCTAGGGGCAAATAAGTCCTTCATTGTGGGTTCCCTTTTCCAGTAGCACTCGAAATACCTGTTTTGAATGAGGGAAATGGCAAGGTTTAAGTGTGTGTGCTTGTGTGCTGCAAAAGCCTGCATCTGCATGTGTACTGTCAATGGATGAGAAGAAAGTGTGCGCCAAGGTCTTCATCTGTTTTGGAGGTGGTAGCAGCACGTTTGCTTCTATAGAAAGCTTTATGGACTTTTTTTTCTTATCAATGGGGAGTCCCTAACTGCATTTATTCATTCCATTGAAACAAATGAGCCTGTGGCTGGATCTGGCTGGATGGCCTTCAAGGGAATTTATTCTGTATCTTTCGTGTTAGTGATATCTGTGAAAAACAGGAAACTGTTTTCCCATCTCATTCACATAATAGATAAGATGAGAAATTAGCTGCTGGATGAGCATCTCGGGGGCTGTTCATTTTGTCACAATAACTAAGGCTCTACTGCCTCCTGTGCACACACACATGTGCACCAACACACACACGCACACGCACACTCGTACTCCCCCGTCTCTCTCTCAGGGTCTTTTTCTCACTTGAGAGCAGCTCTGCCTCATTGTGACAAACCTCCTGATTTGGAGACATATTTCTCTTCTCTTCTCTTCTCTTCTCTTCTCTTCTCTTCTCTTCTCTCTTGCTTTCTCCCAGAGCTGATCCCTGTGGAGTGCCTGGGCTCCCAACAGCTGGCTGTGTGCACCCCTAAAGGAGGAAGGTTTGGATGAGGAGTGGATTTTCACCAGCACAACATGGCACATAACCCCTCCTACTGGCTACTCTTCCTCCTTTCACATCCCGGGCCAGGGACCAGACAGGAGGCCCCATGTGCTGCTGTGGTGAGCCCAAGTGACCCCCTTGGATGACCTCCACAGCTTGATTTTTCCCCAGCCCCATGAGGACCACACTGTCCTTCTGCACTTCTCCCCTGTCAGAGAGTGACCAATGCCATGTCCAGGTGCCCCAGGTAACCCCCACTGGTGACAGGCAGTACCTACCTTCTTTTGAAATTTGTTTTTCTCACCACCTCACTTTCCCACCACCTCACATTTTGCCCACTTTCAAACAATAAAATGAAATCAACACTGGGCAGAATTTACCATGTCCAAGAGATGCGGTTAGTCTTTAGGATGAAACAAAAGTATTCCCAGGAGGATGCCAGAAAAGGAAAGGGTGCTTTGCCCTCCCTGCAGTTGTCTTCCTGCAGACCTGGCTTGGGGGAAAGCTAACAGCCTTGGAGCAAATTTGAAAAAAGGAAAGTGTAGTCAAAGCAGAGGTTGGGTTTTTTTGCTTTGTTTTGTTTAATGTTTAGAAAACTAAAGAAAAGGAAATCAATTATGAGGCCTACCTGAATTTTATTTCCTCACCAAAAACCAAATTACTCAGCAAACTTATCGCTTGCTATTGCAGGCCTTGGTATTAAAGAAAACAATCAGGCCAGCAGGATTAATCTCTGACAGCTGCCTTATCTTTAACTTGCACCTTTGTTATTTTCTGATGAGCTTCTCTTTTTTTGCTGCCACGTTGTACCATACCTCACTGGTTCCTTTCATTTTATCATCAGGCAGGAGCGGAGGACCTTTCAGTTTATTAAAAAACCTTTATTTGTGAAGAACAAAGAGAGGGGAAAAAAGGCAAACAATGAGGTCAGACAATCTCCTTCTTGCCAGGAGTCACTCACCTGTTATTTAGAGTGTTATCAGTTAGAGGAGACTTGCATCATTGAAAATCAGTCCCTGACAGCACACTCTGTAAATGCAGACACACACATGTACGTGCACACACACAAAAGACCCTCACGACTGACTCATACCAACCTCCAGACAAGGTCCTCTCTTGCCAAGGCTATAATATTTTCAGGGGGGGAAGTCCATTCTTACTCTGGCTTGGGGGTGGCAGTCAGGGTTTTGGTGCAGGAGCACGGCTTTGGCAACTCTAGCTGTACCAGGCTACCTGCATCTCAAACAGTGTCCTCTGCCCCCCAGGAAAGCCTCCTACTCTAACCTGCTTTGTGCTCTCCTGACAGGGCCTCTTGGCACACAGTGGGACTTCGAGATTTTCAAACAACAGCCTTCTCTTCTGCTGTGCCTCTCCAGTTCTGCTTTGCTAAAGAGGCTGGTTCAGGTAGCACCCAAAATGTCTTTGTCATTTCTCAGCTGCAGTCCTCAGTGGCATGCAGATGCCAATACCCTCAGTGCAGGAAATGCCTCCTGCCTTTGTCAGGTGGGTACTTCTGTGGAAGTTTTCACAGAAGCTTGTATGGGCAAGATGTACTCTGATTGCAAAATGTAGAGCTGTCTTCCTTTTCTTGATCTAACAAGACCAGCTTTTTTTTTTTTGTTTCCTTTCATCCCATTGAGTTCTGGACTTGTAGGACATGAACTCGTGAGTGAGTGAATTCAAGTTAGGGACATCATACTGGTTCCCTAGGATGCAGAGCTGCACATATAAAAACAGAGTTACAAACCCAGACTTCTCTTCCTGGAGTTTGAAGAGCAAACCAACTTTGAAGGAAGAACTTGTTGAAGATGTTGAGATTATTGGTGACTAACATGTGACATTTGGCAATGGAGTTAGTGTCACTGAGAAATTTTTCAGCTTTTAAAGAGGGCTATTAAGAGAGTCAAAGCACAAACCCAAATCAACCCTAAAATAATAATAATAAAATGGTGTTACTCAACTCCCACAAAAACTAAAAAGGCCTGGAAAACAAAATGTGAACTTCTGGATACATACCTTTACGCTGCTCTGTTAGTGTGGTTACAGACATAGCTGTGTACATGATGATAGAAGACACGATGATCTAGTGGTATAAACACTTTACTGGCAGAAGTTTAAATTAGTCACCTGTAAATCATGCTGCCAAGAGTGGTGCATGGCATTCTTGTTCTCTGCCTCTCCTCTGAACCAGAGGGTGAAGCAGATGGTATAAACCTGTTTCTCCCAGAACTATGCCAATCCTCATCACAGGAAAAAAGACCAAACCTTCTGCTGGCTGTTTGAGGCAGCTTTCAGTCCTCTTTATACCACTGGAGACTCCCTCAACAAAGCTTTTCTAAGGTAGAGAAAGCACAGCTCCAAAGGGCTGACATATCCTGCTCTTTCCTGGTTAAATGCTTTGGGGCCCTGGGTTTCCCTCCTTTCCTGGGTCTTGGAGTGACTTCTGCAGAGTGTTTTGTCCATGGTTTTGTCCTGTAAACTCTAGGCAAGAAGTCTTTGCCACACATGGCTTCAGAAGTTGAAACCCTACAACTATCTTTGCATACCCAAAAGCAATCATGAATTACAGCTGGTTTATTAAATAAAAATATACACAGATCTCTAGATAAAAAGGATATAAGTGTCCATATAATGATTAGATGTGTTTCCAGACTGTGGAGTTACACAAAGAAATGCTTTTAGAAATTACAATCTATTTACCTGTATGTGTGTGTGTACATGTACATACATGTGCCTTTCAACAGAATCAGCTCTATCATCTGGATATTTTCAGCAATCTGCCTCTCTTCTTTCTAGGAGTTTTCATTTCTGCTCTGGAAGCATTATTTAGTTTGACTGCTCAGTTCAGATATGCAGTGTTCAAACCCAGCTGAAAAGAACTTGAGAAAATGAGCAGCGATGGTTACACAAAAGTGGGGGACTAAAATCTGAAGAAAAGGAAAAATAGGATAGTTCTTTGACAAAGGAAACTTTGGGATCTCTTTGATGTGTTCTGTTTTTGCACCCCAGGTTTTGTTGGTGGTTGTTATCGTCCCTTCCCTCCTTTTCTTTTCTTTTCTTTTCTTTTCTTTTCTTTTCTTTTCTTTTCTTTTCTTTTCTTTTCTTTTCTTTTCTTTTCTTTTCTTTTCTTTTCTTTTCTTTTCTTTTCTTTTCTTTTCTTTTCTTTTCTTTGTCTTGTTCAGTGTCTCTATCCTTTTCTCTCTAGACCAATGGCAGTCACATATTGCAGTGAGCTTTCAATATGAGCTTGAAGGACACAAGAGACCTCAAGAATCCTCTTGCAAGGAACTTATGAGTGGCATCCCTGCAAGGAACTTATGAGTGGCATCCCTGCAAGGAACTTATGAGTGGCATCCCATAGCATGAGCTAAGAGAGGTGACCTGTTTAACTCTCTTTTGTTTGGCCATATCTCCTTAGTCCTTTCTGGAAGTACACTGCTTTTGTCTTTCCTTCCCTGGCTCTCCAGAAAACAACACTGGCCTGAAACAATTGCAATTATTTATTTCATTTCATTTATGCAGTACACAATCTTTGATTTCATTAGCTGCAGTTAAAATAAAAACAAATCAAACCTCATGTTTCCTACTGAATTATACTGCCATGACAACAATGAAAGTAAAAGTGTCCTCATCAAAACCTCCCCTTCCCAGCCCACCCCAATATTTTAAACTAAAGCTTAACAAAAGAGACAAGTTTTGCAATGTGCCCTGAAGGTTTGCCACACAAGAAAGCAAATTCAAGAGTGTGGGCCTTCTTCTGCTAAGAAAAGAAACCAAAGCCATTTCCAAATGTGCTGTTCCAAGGACTTCCAGTTCAAAGGCGCCAACTCATCTCCGTGGTGGACCTAGTGCTCATAGGCAGAGGTAGTTTCTGGGGGATGAGCAGGTTCAAATCACAAGGAGATTTAGAAACTAAGGCCTGAATTGCACCTGGAAATGAACTGAAAATTGGCGCAGCCTGTGTGCCATCTGCGCTCTATGGTTTGTGTCTGAAATGTGGATATGTAAGCAGGCAGCTGCATACTGCAATTAGCTGAAGTTTCTGAGTGGTCCTCAGACGTAGAGCTGAGCAGACCACATGGCAGCGATCCAGTCTGGAGATGAGAAAAGCACAGACAATGGCGACACAGTCCAACAGGACAAGAGGTTGAAATCTCCTCACCAAGCAGATAGGAGAAGGGGAAATAAACACTCATAGCTCCTGCTGCCACTGGAACATTCAAAAGCATCTGGAAATCCAGGAGGCCTTCTCCAGCCGGGCAACAAAGGGCAAGGCTTCCCTCCATACAGATGGCGAGCATCACTTTGCCATCTCGCCCAATTATTTCCTGCCACTATTATCGTTTTGATTTCATGTGCGGTCAGCTCTTGTCTTCCAAAACCTGGATTTAGATTGAGCCTGAGAAAGCCAAATGTCTGCAAAACCTGAAGTCCCACAAAATAGAAGTCACAGTTGCTGAACAACATGAGCATTTTCATGGCATTATTTTCCAGCACTGTGATGGTCCCTTTGTGCACACCACAAGCCATCTGCGAAAAAAAAATGAAATAAACCTCTAATAACATTAAATACACATAATTTTTTTTATTCACATGGCAGAACCTCTAGACCATAAACTAGGTGGGTGCAGACTATAAATTCTGTGGCTTCGTATTAGGGAATACTCTGACTAGAATTTGTCTCAAAGGTGGTGGTTTCCTTGCTGCACTGAACAAAATCTATTTGAGGTCTGCTGGGGCTATCACACTCAGTTTTAGCCATAGTCATAGTAGCAAGGAAGACTGCAGAAACTTTTCCAAAGGAATTTTTTGGAGGAAAATAGAGGCTCAAAGGGGGAAGTTGAGGTTGGAGCTTTACTGTTGGCCAAGGGTTGCACTGGTCTGAGAGCCCAAGTATACTGTACTGTGAGAGACTGATATATGGAAGGGATCCCAAACAGATGGATTACATTACAAGGTGACAAGTGTATTATCAGGAACCCAGTGCGTTCAATCTGCCCTACCTTGCTCAGATTTTAGGCTGGAGAAATTCTTTTAAAGTCACTTCTCCCTGCTGAGGCATCCCAGAGCTGTGTGATGGTGCAGCCAGTGTTGCTTCTTGAGGGACAGAGAGCAATTGTGCTGCTGGGGTGAATAAATAAAAGCCCTGCACCTCAGAGTTTTGACAACTGTGCAATCTAATGGCAGCCACTCGTAGCTAAAAGGAGTTTCATCAATAAAACAATGAACACAGGGAAACTCAGACAAACTCACATAGAGAGCAGACTCCAGTTTTTGAAGAATGATTGTATGTCATGAACAGTAATATAGAAATGCTCCTCATTATATCATCTAGATGTGAAAGGTTTGGTGTAAAGTTAGATTTGCTCACTGTGTTAACTGAAATGGAGAGTATACTGCTTTTTGTTCAGGAAACACTGAATACCCAGCCCAGTGTGGGATGCCCTGCTTGATTTTGTTCTGACACACCCAACATCCTGAGGACTGGCAGCTAATTTCAAATTGGATGGCTTTGATTGTTACTGGTGTGTAAGACAGAATGGCAGCACAGGCTGAGGCTGTTGCTGACAGTTAAAAGAATGATCTTTTTTACTAGTGAACTGTGCACATCTTGAGTCACTGAGAGAAAATGGCTTGGAGAGAGATCCAGAAGGCAGCTTGTGTATTCCCTTTTCTAATACAATGGCAGGGGAGACTCACACTTGAGATTTCTGCTCACTTGATACAAGTTTTGATTTTGTCCAGCTTTGACTTTGTTCCTAGCACAAACTGCACCTTGGTTCAGACCTGCTAGTTTGTATTTATGCCTTGGAGAAGACGGATGTAATTTGTCAGTGTAGCTTTCTGCCTAATGCATTTGATAGTCTTGATTTTAAAATTTTCCTTTTGAGCTCTGTGACCTTCTGAAGCTCTGGGAGCATGCTGTTTACCAGGTCACCCACCTACCCAGATGTCCCAAGCTTTCTATGGCTTGATGTATAGACCATGCCAGTCAGTCTTGAGGGATCTCTCCCACCTACTTTTCTTCCCATGCTGCCTTGAAATCAGTTACATATCTTAGTTTTCATGGCCTGATTCCCCAGTTAGAACATCACTGGTTCACCACCATCTCTTGTGTACTCATGAAATATCTGCTTCCCACCTCCAGTCAGGCAGTTTTCTGGTGTCTATTACTCACTTGTTAAATTTTCAAACAAGGGCCCCTGTGTTTTCTTCCCTGTTGCATTGTTAAAGCTTAAAACAAGTGTCTCTCTGTTTTCTTTCCTGTTGCCTTTGAGCTCAAGATGCATCCCCTGCAGCCAAATCCAAACTTGCCTTATTATTGCTGTCCAACCCGCCTTCAAACTGTCCTTTATAATGGTATCTATAAAAGACTGAACAACTGCTGGTGGGTGTGCTGGAGTGACTGCCTGCCCAGCTGACTATTATTTTCCTGTTATTCTCTCATATTTTCTTCCTGTCTGCATTTGCTTGACATCTTCCTTCTCCCATTAAGCCTCATTTCTTTGTATTTTAGACCATTTTCTTGTGTTGTGCTTATACATCGCAAGCCACAGTGTGATCCTTGCCTATGGCTAGGGATCTTGGACTTGGTGATGGTTTATATCAGGTGGAGATGTACTGCTGGGAGAGAGGAGGATTCCCTGTGTTGCCTCTACCAGCCCTGGTTAGTGTGGGAGACATGTTCCTCAATCCTCTGGCATGGCTGTGTAGACTCCTCGCACCCTCTGCAGGAACTTGGGACACTTGGGAGAGGGAACTTGGGAGAGGGAGAGGGGAGAGGGAGAGGNATTGGCCAAACACGTTTAAAAAATATGACTGTGTTTTTTCCACCTCAGTGGAATAGAGAAATTCCGTGAAAGTATTTTAGAGATAAGTACTAGTTAAGTAGCTCCCAAATAATCATATTTTTATTTGAGCTTTATATTTCTCTTAAGTTA
>WEIT01030500.1:47842-82741 GCA_013389985.1 Dryoscopus gambensis | reverse complement strand
AAGCCGCCATCTGCTGTGACAAGTGTTCCCATTCACCTTTTCCCTCTTATCTGCTCCCTCGCAGGGAAGTGCTCTGGAGGCTGACAGCCTCGTCTCCCTGCTGAGGCTGCATTTCTGCAGCCATCGCCCCCCGCCCCCCTCCGGCTACACTCCCTCACCGGCGGGGGGACGAGGGGGCTCCGGAACGGAGCCGGGGCTGTGGACGTGCGGGCGAGGAGGGGCTGGGGAGGTGCTTCCTACTCCCGAGGGACCCCGCCGTTCTCCANTGCAATTATCTAGTCCTGCTCAGCTTTTCGAGGAAAAATCTTTTCTGCTCGCTGCCTGAATTCCCTTGTTGTACCAGTAATGTTGCCAGAGCTGTGTGGGGGGGGGGGGGACACAGTGAATGGACGGACAGACTCCTTTTCTTGTTTCCACTTTGCCTTCTTTCCCTCAAACTTGAGCAGCTCACTGGTATTTTTCGTTTGTTGAGAGGAAATCATTTGGGTGACGGAGAAGCTTAAGGTAAAATGTGTAACAGGCCCCGATAAATCACGGCAGTAATGGCAATGCAGCAGATCCCAGAAATGCTGGGGGTAAATATTTTTTTTCTTTTCCACCCAGTCAGCTCATGCTGACACATCTGTGGTTGCATAGGTGTCAAGAGAGAGAGAATTATTTCCCTGCATGAAGGAAACCTGAGAAGAAAAAAAAAAAAAGATGGAGGAAAGGATAAGAATCTCCTGTGAGTATTTTTTTCCTGCTGTAAGGGGAAAAAAATCCCTTTGTTTTGTTCTCTTGTCTGGATGTGACATTTTACACCACTTACCTTCTATTCTTTCTTATCCAATTCTAAAGGCTATGGCTATCACAAACAAGTATTCCTGTGGCAGGCTTTAGCCCACCAAGGGCTGCCAGCATGGGCCGGCAGCACCAGCTCCATCCTCAGGGCTTCACTCTTGCAGTCCCACAGCCTTCTTAGGAGGGTACAGAGTGATTTCTCAGGAGCTAATCCTGATTGCTTGATAGTTGGTACTGCTTCACTGTAGAGCCAATTCCACACTCTTAGCTTTTCACAGCCTTTGGCCCAAACCCTGCTGTCCTGCTGTTCCCTTGCACAGCTGCACAAGAAGACATTTCCCTTCATTTGAACCAATGGGGGGTGAAAGAACTTTGCAAGTTTAGTGAGAGTGAAGAACAAAATACATGTCATTAGAGTTACCGGTAACTGATAGAACAACATCCCTGGATGTTACTGGAATAAAATTGAGAGTGGGCAGTAAGCCTGCCTCTGCCACTGCTAAACTTGGCTTGAGACTGGCTCCAGGATTTGTGGCCTTTTGACCCTCATAGGTGCTTCATGCATGGGAATGTAGTGCTTAGTACTCTTCTCTTGCAGCTGTTACTTAATTTTCATTAATCACCTAACAATATTTGAGCTAATACAAAAACCTTTAGGTTTCAGAGATCCTGAAGACTGTGAGGAACTTTGGAGTAACTTGATAGAGTCAGGTAGGTCAATAGCTCAAACCCAATTATAAATAGTGAAAAAAGGTGAAGGATATCCATGGAAATAGTTGGAATAAATCACCAGGGCTAGTGGGGTATCCAGAAAAAAAACCAAAGCAAGTAATGCATTAGAGTCTGTGGAACTTAAAAAAAATCAACCTCCTTTGTGTAAACCACTCTTTGGCCAAGAGAAGGAAAGTTAGTCTATCTTACAAAACTTTTCAGTTCATCAAATAACGAAGAAAATTTTAAAAAAGCTTGGTATGAAAGATGAAAGTATCTGCGAAGTGAAAGGACTGAAGTTGTCTATGGAAGTTGTTAGAGATATGGAAAGATGCCCTTGGAGGGAGAGGGGTAAATGCACGAAATCTAGAGTAGACCAGAGACTTGTAAGGTGCTCACAGACGTGTGTGACACATAGGATGTCTAGAGAGGAAGGAGACCTGAACTCTGCCCAGTCGTATAAACCTTAATACTCCATGGCATAGCTCAGACACTCACTGTCCTGGTTCAGAAGATATTTCCCATGTTGGTAAGTTATTTTGTAACTCCTTAATAGGAACAGATTTGCCTTGTCATTGGGACTGCTCATACGGGTCGCTTTTGGAGGCCGCATACTTGTCTCCACCATTAACCTATAATGCGATATAATTACATGTCTCTATGCCAGACCTCTAAGGACTCTCAGTGGGTAAATTATTTTTAAAAGGTTCCTAGCATTCTGTAGTGTAGATGTCCTTGAAAATTCTCTCAAGGATTTCTGCCCATATACTTGGTGCTTTCTCCCAGTGCACTGTATTCATGTGGGCACTGCCACATGTCCCCATTTGCATGAGTCATGAGGTTTCTATGGGAGGACACTGATCTGGATCCAAGATGTACTTTTAAATAAAAGAACCTTTTCCAAAATAAAATAAAATAAAATAAAATAAAATAAAATAAAATAAAGTAAAATAAAGTGTGTTTGGCTAGTACAGTGTCAAAGTGCTGAGCAGTACATTTTCCGAGCATGAAACATATTGACAAAAATTCCCTGTCTCACTAGATGGGATTATGATAAAGTGCTGTGGCTTCATCACTATTACTGCCATGCTGGGTTTTTGCTTTTTGGTTTGTTTAGGTTAACGTTTATAATGTTGCTAAAAAGCAATTCTCTGCTTGTTCCTGATTCAGCTGTTCTCCTTGTGTGCGGTGGACCAAAGAAAAGTAAAACGATGCAGCGTGGGAATGTGGTGAGCTCTGGCTGGCATGGATGGGACAGAGGGCAAAGACTGAGAATGTCTCTGCTGTTGTGTTGTGAAGTGTGTGCATGTCCTGCAGTGCTTTGGGGGCACTGTCAGTGATACAGCGCTTTGGCTTTTGATTTTTTCTATGTGACAGATGCAGGCTGCTTTTCAGCTTGGCTTGCTCTTGCACCCATAGCAGCAGTGCCTCGGTCATGGCTTGGGTGGTCTAGCACATCGGCAGTGATGACGTGATGTGGGAAGGTTTGACACAGCCCTATGGCTAGAGCAGAGGAAGCTACTAGATGTCTGCAAGGATGGAAGACATTTATGTCATCTTTCAGGAAGCTTCTCTACCTTGAACTGACTGGCAAAGTTTAGACTAAAGTTTCTGTGCTGATTAATAAAGCCTCTGTGGATGGGGTCCAAGCCAAACCTGTGAACAGTCTCTATCTCTGAATTTCAGTGTGTTACAGCATTTACATTAAGTTGTAGATAATGTGCTCATAAAGCATTAATCTAATACTCTGAATTATGAAGCCGTTGCAGTTGAATTAATGTGTTTTACAACTGAGTCTTATTTACCCCTTATGTTCAACTTCCCGAAAGAAACTCCTTTCTACCTAAAATTTGCATATCTGTTTTTTAACAAATCCGGTAGAACTGTTATATGGAAAGTATGAGGTAGATTAGTGAAGGTATTTCACAGGCTTGGGCATGTAAAATGAGCTGCAGTATTTGTTTTGCAATAGCTTCCTCCATTTTCAAACTGTGTCTCGAAGTTGTCGTGTTTTGGAGGCATGAGCTGTAAGAAAGATGCAGATTGCACAGGAAACATGCTGTTCACTTTGAATTTAAATCAGTTAGACATGCAGTAGCTCACCTCGTACGTTTAGGGGAAAGTCAGTTCAAGGCTGGAAGATGATTTTGGCACATATTTACAAAGGCAAAACTATAAGACCCATCGGCCAAGCATTTTATGAGAAAGACGAGTTAAATTCTGCTGGGATATCCTAAAATAAGGTGGCCCTGAAGTCAGAAGCGTGCATAATCCTAATACTGAATGTAGTGGGGTAAATATATTTAAAAAAAATGAAATACCTTTCCATGATGGAAAACCCTAAAGTATGTAGATTTGATTTTTTTTTATTTCACCAAGGGGTTACTCTGCTAATGAACTGTGAGACTGAAGTTTGAACATTACAGTATTTATCAACAAATATGTTTTCCAGCCGGTTTTGTTTATCAGCTAATTATTTGATTCATATTGCCAGTAAGGTAGAATTATGAGACAGCAATTTCACTTTTCAGTGATTTTCTATGAGTCCCTTTAAATCTTCAGGTTGACTACCTAAAAATACCTCAAAATTTTCAAAAATGTTGTTTGTTATGTTTACTAACTGCACGAGAAAAAAAATCATAGCTTGGCAGGTTAGTTTTGTAATGATATGTATTCTTAATATCCAGATAAATTTCTGAGTCCTACTGAATTATTTTTTTTACTTCAGTCATATCAGTTGACATTTAGATCCCGAAGTTACTTGCCTTTAGTATAGAAATAAATAAACCTTTTAATCAGTTTTCAATTGAATGCTTTTCATTTTTTAAATCTCTTGTTCTTTCATTATGAGAAACAGTAGATAATTCAAAAGTAGATTTTTTTTTTTTATTGTCACATAAAAAAGTCCATTTTTGTTACTTGTCTAAACTAGAAGTCCTGTTCTTTTCAGTCTCTCTTCCTATGGAAATTTTCCTCATATCTCTAATAACATGGCACTGAATTACACAATGCTGAACTGAAACAGGCTGTTTCCTGTTGTGCAAATAGCTTTGATGAGTGGCTCTGCCAATACCACTGACTATCAATTGTCAGTTTATATCGAGTACGTGGGATTCAGGGTTAATGGATGGAGTAGACAGTCTTCCTGGTAGGAAAAGGCCAGGAGGGATTTGCCAATCTAATTTTGGAGCGGATGGTAAGCGGCACTGTTGAAGGGGCGATGTTCCAAATTCTTTCAAAGAAGTAATTGTTGAACACTTTCTCAATAAGCCATCTCTTGTTTCTGATAAACTCACCAGTGTTTGTTCTGCCTCTCCTTTTCCTGACAGGAGAATCGAGCTAAGCAGCACCAGCATTATCTGAGCCTTTTGCCTTTCTTAACCTGAGAGGTTGTTGCATGCTGTGAGAACCCTGTGGGAGTGGTGGTAGCCAGGCTGTTTGATAACACTGCAGAAGGTCACGTTGGTCATGCTGAATCCTTAGGGTCTGAGGCAACTGGGCTCACCAAGTTTGTCCCTTGTGGAAAAGCACATTCTTTCCAAGAGAACGGAACCCTGGTGACCATGGTGTTAGCACAAGCTCCATATTGGGCTGTAGTTGTCCTAAGCCCTTGCCTGAGATCACTTACACCTTTGGTGGGCCTTGCTTCTGTTCCCACTCCTGTCATTTTCTGGACTCTGTCAGCCTCAAGCCAGCTCCTAGATGAGGAACTTCCTGAAGGTGTTTCCTTCAGCACCACCTCCACCTTTCTCTCTCAGCCTATGATGGTGGCCCAGTGACCCTCCAACCCCCTTCCCTTTTCTAGACACTTTCCTCACACCAGTTTCCTTTCCCCATCACTCATGACTCCCTCTGGTATCTTTTTCTCCACTGAGTCCCACAGCAGCTCTTTATTCTGGTTTGTAACAGGAGCATTCAGATATGCAGGACTAGTGCAGTGTAAATAGTTTGGGAGCTGCTTCTCAGGAGTGTTTAGATGTTGTCTGGGCATTTTGTAGGACCAATAAACTTGGTTGTTGCTTTGCCTGCCCAAAAAATCTACCTTTATGAAATTCTGTGTCCAAATTATGAATACTCACTTCTTCCAAAACTCTTCCTTCTCCTGAAGTAGGTGAGAAAATCACTCCTGTGGCTGTTTACTATTTACAGAAATGTCAAAAGTAGTCTTGGCTAAAATGTAGACATTAGCAGAGACAGCTCTACAGCGGACATTTGATTGACATGGACATTTGATTTAATTTCCAAACACCTTGGTTTTCATTCATAACCTCAGACCTGGGAATGTTTAATTTATATGTATGGATGTTTGGGAGATGGGGAATTCTCTCTGTGGTAAACTGACTTCAGGCTGAGTGTGGCTGTTGATTTTTGTCATAACAACAATAAAATTCCATCATCCAGATACCATTTTGCAAACTTTGATCTGACATGAGTAAAATAGTGATACTGAATTAATTTAAAGTCATGGCTTCTGGCTCCTATATTGTATGTGTGAAGAAATGTCCATAGGGTATTCTTTCCTATGGACATAAATAAATTTGTGGTTTCTATATTTCAGTCTGGGTTTATTGCCCTAAATACAGCACACAGAGAAGCATAAAGGCCAGAGAAGAAACATAAAAATGTCGCTATCAACCCCTATATGACCCTGCTAAAAGTAGTTACAGGAGTGGCCCTTCAATGCATCCTGTCAGGCTTCCTAGTTCTGAGCAAATATTCTTATAAGGATCACTAAATAGAGGAGTTACTGTATAGAAAATAAGTGTGTGTCTGTGTGTGTGATAGAAGCTGTCAGGGCAAGTTTTGTAAAATTAGTATTTTAAGTCTTCGGTAATTTGCAGCAAATCAAACCGTGTTACTGTGTGAATAATACGTAAAGGGATAATATTATAAATGCATGTTACATATCTGTATCTGCATACCAAAAGAAAGAAAATTTTAATTAATCTCGTAATCTTTCTCATCCAATTGCTGTAAAAAATCTCACTTCTCTTGCATCTGTCACTAGTATCTGAAATATGAACATACACTCAGACGGCAATATCTTGGTAGACTGCAGAGAGGTTTCTGCTCTTCCCCAGACTGTGGCAAGAATAGGTGTTTGATAAAATGGTGGAGGGGGAAAGTCTTCTTTTGCTTTAGAATTTTTCCATTTTTATTTTACTGAGAACTGCTTTAATGTTTTGTTTTCTGTTGGTTTTACTTCTTCTTTTACTTCAGCTTGCTTTTCCAGTAAAGAATAAAGCAGAGCTGTGGGGTAAAGAAAAAGAGGGCAGGGAAAGAAGCAGAATTTACTCATCCCAAATTTTGACATAAATCTTCAGAGAAAAGAGTGAATGAATGAAAAAGTTTGTCCTAGAGCTGACAAAGGAAAACATTACTGGAAGCTGTTACAATTTTTGAGGAATTTGAATCATCACCGCTTGCAATGGAGCAATCAGCTGCATTCGCTTAGCAATGCAGTGAACTGAGGTTTCTTTTTCCTGACTGCTAATGTTGAATTACTGGCACTGTTCGACTACTTTCTGAAATACTCCATTCCTAAGGCACTACATTTTTTGGGATCCAAAACATAGTGATGATTTCTGTAGATTAGATTTATTTGAAATACCCTGATGGAACTCCTTGCTTTGGTACAGAGGTCTCATCTGATCCCTGCTTTTAACACGCACATTCCTAAATTGAGAAACCCATTGTTCTGCCTTAAACCATTAAGGACACAGATTAAACTATCCAAAACCAAAGCACTTAATGGGGAGTAGCCTTCAAAACACGTATACATGTGTTTGTGCTTGGGAAGCGTCTGTATTTTGTGCCACCCAAATCTTTATTATTTTTAAGGGGTGAGAATTGTTATTTCTGAAAACAAAAGTGTGCGGGGGATGCAAGGTGGCACTGCTTACTGAGATCTTTGCAAAAGTACATGACCCAGAAATTTCAGTGTCCTCAGTGTTGCCAATGCATGGATTGCTGCAGGCAGATGTATGCAAGGGGATTGAAAATGTTTGGTTATATATGTTTACATGCATGTGATTTTATAGGTAGGACACATTTGTTTTTCACAACTAAAATCTGTTAGAATGCAAAGTGCCCTTTGCTGGACACGCTGGGGAATTTTAAACAGAATAAAAGTTTTTAAGTGCTGCAATTGCTTAATGTGCAAAATCAGCAGATAAACTTTCCTTATGCTTCCCCTTGCCCTGTGACGTTTAAAATATCCTGCTCACAGCCATCCTTACCTTTCCTTTTTCAGGCGTTATATCTGACATGAAACACTTCCATCCAGAGGTGGGTCCTTGACAATCTTTAATACGACAAAATGATTTGGGCTTCCTGTCATTCAGCTTAAATCACTTTTCTACCCACGCATAAAAAAAGCTCCAGCGCAGTCCTTGATGGCCTCAAGAAAAACACGTCTGGTCCCAGCCTAACCCTCAGCTGCACGGCACTGCATTGTCATCATAATTGGATGTGATAGATTTTCACTCTGCTTTACTAAAATTTTGTTTGTAATTGAGTAAATGTGCCACTTGCAGTTGAAAATAAATTAGCCCAGAGCAACAGCAGCTTGAATGTTTTTTAAAAGTGTGTGTGTGGGCTTTTTAAATACATACACACACACACACACACACACATACATATATATATACAAATACATATAAATATAACAATAAAGATAAAGATAAATAAAATAGAAGAGATCAAGTGCATAGCTAGGATTAGAAAAATATCCCTTTCATTGTTAAACGGCATCCTGAATTCCATTTTCTCGATGTGTGTTGTACATTTTCCCCCTCAGAGAGGGTAAAAACATTAAAGCAATACAGTAGACTGCAGAGTGGGGGAGGGTTTCTTTCCTTCCTCACACTTTCTACTTTTGTCAAGCCACCTGAGAAGTTGTTATGAGAAGGGCATTTTAGAATAAAGACATTACTCTGACAGCAAATACAAATGAAATAAAATTGGCCTAAGGCTTTGATGCGAGAACCTGAATGGAGAGCTGAGACTTAGCAATGCACCAGTTTAATACACCAGAGAAATAGAACTAGAATAATTTGCAATGCAGGATGATGAAAGAAGAAAATATAACAAACCCAGAGATTAAAATAGAGTTTCCAGCCTGTGTATATTCTCATTTTGCTCTCAAGTTGACCCATAAACATTGCAAGAGAAGCAAATATGCACTTTTCTCTTCTTTTGGAACCAAGCTGTTTGACTTGTGGAGGTACCATGCCAGGATCTTGACCTTGAGACTTCAGAGGGAAGGATCTGAGGCTCTCACAGTTTTGGATGAAGTCTTCTTCATAGACATCTCCTGACTCTAGAAATAGCCGCCCCCAGCCACATTAAGCCATTGCTCTGGTCACTGAGCAGATAAATGCGCTTTGGGGTGGAAGAGAAGGAATCCTTGAGAGAAAGAAGTCACTCATAGGGCACCTTGTGCATGCCATTGATGGTCTTTTTCCCTGTACGTGTACACACATCCCTAGCTTTCTCATGATCCAATTACTTTCCTTAGTGTAAAAACTCTCAAGTTAAGAATTTTTTTTGGTTTTGTGCTTGTACAGCATTTATAACCAGAAGTGATCCTATGTGTTGCCACAATGCAAAAAGAAAAAATAATACCCAGGGGCTTAAAGACTGAATTGTTTCACATTAACATAGGGGTTTGTTTATTTTCATATCCTCCAGTAGACCTCATTTATTGGTCTCTAATGTTTCTCAGGTTTGTATGACTCAAATATGAATTGTTTGACTTTTTTTTTGCAATAGGCATTTTGGCAAGTACTGAATTCATTTTATGGTATTAAGTCAGCTGTAGGGAAAAATAAATAAATTGCTGAAGTATCAGAGCCAATTATGGGCACTGGTTCATGTGCTGGATTCTGCATTTCTCTTTTAGATATTTAAATAATTTCAATGCACAGGCCCAGTCATTCCAAGTCTTTGGATGTATTTAAAGCAATTGAGAATCCCTTTTCAACACAAAAGTCAAATAATCTTATAGCCCCTTTAACAAATACTGATGGTTTCCTTAAGACTGTGGCACGATGTAAGTTTTAACACAAGATTCGACTTGCTGGTAAAGGAGTGTTTAAGTTACACAGGAAAAGTGACATAAAGCACAAGTGGTAACAACAAGTACTCTTTTTGGAAAAAAAAGCAAACCATGGTTCAAAGAGTACACTATCCTCATCTCCTGGCATAAGGCACTTCAGGTTCTTCAGATGTAGAGCTAGATTGAAACAGAGAATGATTTGCAGAAAATAAATATAAGTCATACAGAATTATACAGGTTTTTCCTAAAGGGAGATTTTGCCATCACACAAACTACCCTTAGGAAGGAAACTAACAGTTTAAGTAAACCAGTCATTAATTTACATCTAACTCATAAGTCTGAATCCTCCAAGTCATTAATTTTGGGTGGGAAGGGCAAGAGTACTGCTCTTGTCTGATTCCGTCTGTAGAGTTAGAAGATAGTGCTGCTATCTCTTTCATCGGGAATTCAGCTACATTAGAAAAGCAATAACTTTTTCACAGGTATACCAACTATCACAAGTAAACAGCTTCTTCAAGTCTGATGGCAAAGCCTCCAGCATGCCAAAGCAGCAGTGTACTTGTTTATTATCATATAGAGTTTAACCTGTTTTTACACTAACTGTCTGATTTCCTGCTTTTCACACAGATATAAAAAATCTAGGCTAGGGTGTAAAGGAAGGCAAAGCTTGTAAGCAAGAGCTGGCCAGCTGGTGATGAAGGTTATTAACTGAGGACAAAGCAGACATTTACAACAGTGGCACAGAAAAGGGAGAATTAAACTGAGATCTTTAGTAATGTTTTTCTCCTTCAGAAATATCACTTTGTCTACAGCCATTCAAACACTTGGGGAAAAGAAAGAAAAAAAAGTAATATGAATGTTTAGGCTTCCCCTAGGCATTTTCCATGCTCTAGATATCCCGACTGTAGCAGAGTATCCTAGCTCATCACTGAACAACGTCTCAAATATGCCCTTCCCCTCACTGGCTGGAGGGACTAATTTATGAAGAGAGATTAAAAGAATTAAATATAGATAGCTTTGCTAAGTGAAGACTACAGTGGGACAAAAGAATAGCCTACAAATACATGGAGGGGGTAAATTCCTGAGGGAGGTGAATTATTTAGGACAATAGGAGAGGGTTTAACTAAGAGTAATGGGATGAAATTAAGAATAGGAAAAATTAGGCTGAATATATAAAAGAATCCTTCTTGACAGCTAGATCAATTTGGCCATGGATGACTGTCCCTTGGGAAGTGATGAAAGACCCATCATTTGGTACATTTAGAGGCAGGCTTTGACAAAACATCATTTAATGCACTATGGGAAACCACTTGCAGGGAAATACGTGAGAGGAGTTGATAGGTATTCTTGGTCTCCTTTATCTTTCTGTAAAAATTTCATCAAACCAACTCAGTGCATCAGCTTTGTCATCACCACACTTGGACCACATGGATCCACAATGCTGCGTGAGAGCCACACCACCGCCACTCTCCTGCCCAGGTGGAGCCTGGTAAGTCCTGCAAGCTTTTCTCTTGGCCTGCGTTCATTTGGCAGGTCAAGATGTAAACGATGGCCACCTCCATCACAAGGCTCCTTCTGTACTCTCAGATGCCAGTTTCTCCTTTCTCTCCCGTTTAACTCTACACCACCCCACAGAGGTGCTGCAGCAATTTTTTCATTTTTAAAATCCTCCAGCACAGATGGCTTCATGTTGGGAGCCCCGTGAAACTGCAAGTGTTTGAAATGCTTCCCTCTCTTTCCAGTGTGTTTCACGAAGATAGTGCTTGTAGCCACCATCAGTGAGAGCAGTAAGCAGTGCAGCATAAGAATTACATTACCTTTGAGTATTGTGTTAGATATGAAAAAGTGGTGATGGTTTCTTGATCTGGGAGGAGAAAAGTGGTTTCTGTAGCTAGCTGCAAGATTCTCTACCCTGTCCTGCACCTGGACATAAGAAGCAGATGCAGTACAATAAAGTTTGTACATAAGTTTATTATAATTAAAACTGCATTAAATAGACACTTGTAGTCTATAACTGTTAAAGAAGTGGGGTAGAGAACTACACTCTACATGGCTTTGCTGTTCATTCAGGCCCTCAAGACAGGAGTAACATGTCATGATAGAAAGGTGAGGCTTTCCAGATGCATCTGACTTCCATCATACTGAGGAGCTCCATTTTGACACCTTAAAATCCTTAAAACTTCTTAGCTGAGACACAAAATGTTTCCATATTACATTGAATGTTTCCATGTTACCCCTGAAAATCTCTCTCATCCTAAGTCTCTGTATGACCCCATCAACTCCTGATGACTGTGCCACCACCCCGAGGGATAAATACCCCAGGGAAAGGCAGCTTGGAGAAGGAGCAGTCTCACACAAAATGAATTCAGAAACTCTAGTTTGTCATTTTGCCCTTCTTTTGCAGGGAAAAAATACCCACCATCAACAAAAAAACCCACGCTAGTGATTTCTTTTGACTTAAACTGGGCATTCAAAAAGCTGTTTTTATTAATGAATCATATTAAGCCATCAGTGAAAGGCTCCCTGACTCTGTTTAAATAACAGGCTATGATTCCTCCCTCCCGCACCCCCCTTCCCTTTGGCTCCACTGCTATTAATTGAGGAGTTTCTTTGTTTCTTTTCTAATGAAGCTAACAGAACACATCTGTCAGGTGCTTGTATTCTTCACCCGTCTATAGTATGTAATAGCCCAGCTGGAGGCTATAATGCTACACAATACCCCTGGCCGTTACAGCAACTATTTATTCCTGGGCTTTTCCTCAGATAGGGATTTGAAAAAAGTCTGAAATTTGGGCCTAATTGCTATTTACACAGCGATAGACACCTGTTCTAGCTGAGACACTGGCTCATGAATCCCACACCTGAGACCTTAGGGAAGGGGAAGGGGAAAATTTCAAGCAGCTGCCAGTCCGGTTCAGAAACAGAGAGCTTTTCTACGAGATATGTACGTATGGTACATAAATCCATGCCTGCATATTGCCATAGCTACTGTTTCACGGCCAAATGTTCATTTAAAGGCTTAACATACGCTGGTTGTGTGGACACATGTACACAACAGGCAGGAAAGAGTTTTCTGCCTTTGCTTCTACGTTTTTATTGGACTCTCCCAAATTCGTGGTGCCAGGATTTATTTCTCCAAAGATCTGTGGCTGCGGGTTGCTGCCAGCTACCGAACTTTCACTCTTGCCTCATGTTGTGCAGCACAATCACTCCATTTTCTCCTTGTTTATGCAAAAGATCCTGCTCTTCCTCTTTGTTTTTGTTCAGGGGAGGGAGCTTTACTTGCCCCTGCACTCCTGAGGAGCAGTAGTCCACGGTGGAGACTTTGTTCTCATAAGGCTGCTAACAGTCAGGGAGCAGTGTAAAGCCATACATGAATCTAAGTTAGCAGCCTCTCCAATGCAGTTAAAAGCAAAAATTGATTAAAATGCAACTGGCTCATAAAACTCCCCGTTTATTACCTCAGATGTGCGTCAAAGACACAGAACTGAAGAAAAGGTTTCTTTCCTTTTCTCTCCTCTCCTGGTCATTGTCATTCCTCCCCCACTATATGTTTCTGTCACTCTTCCCCCACTATATGTTTCTGTTTCGTGCCAAACAGCCCCATTCATTAGGTGTGGGACAGAAATAAAATGTTATTGCCCTGCTACCTTATCAGATGACAATGTCCTCTGCTGCTGCCAGGGAGAGGAGCTGGGGCATCTGCTTTTTACAGAACTTTTCCCTCCAGTCAGGGGCCCTCTAAGATTTTCAGTCAATACCTCTCTTTTGTGGAAAGACCTTTAATTCAGGCTGTTTTTTCTTTCCAGCAATGCTCTGTCATCCCAAGCCCACCTTCATAACACTTTTGTTTGGAGGGGGGAAGGGAGAGGCAGGATAAGGGGTTGAATAATTAACTGGAAAAATTGGTTCTTATGTCACGCAAAAGACTTCTGAGAGCTGCTGAACATCAAATGCAGGAAGGAAGGTGAGGAATAGGAAGGTTAATAAATGGATTTAAAAAAAAAGTGAGAAAAGCTCACACAAGGGATGAAATAAGACTACTTAGCCAAGTGGAATATTCTAGAGGCTTTAAAAAACATGTATATGAGAAACAGAAAGATGAGTCAAGGAGCCAGCAGTGCTTTTAAGATGGGGTGGGGCACCCAGATTGGTGAGAGATGAAGGGGATACTGCTAATATTAATTATTTGCCGCAGGGCTCACAAAAGCAGTTCAGTAGCTGAGGACAAAACCAGAAATTCATTTCCCAGAGGAGAAAGAAAGAAGTAGTGAGTGATCCCAGGGTCATTCCAGGACAGGTGATAATGAAATTAGAGTTAATGAAGATGAAGAAGACACCAGAGCCAGATGAGCCTCCATCCCAAGATTATGAAGCTGATGCTGATAATAAATGCTCCCTGAACATGAAGAGGAACCTTAAAGGTAGATGGAAACCATGTCTGCATCTGATTTAACAGGAGCTCTAGGATAATAATAGGCATTAACCTTTTCCTTCTAAAGGCTGAAATTTTAGTAGCTACTGAGTAACTAGGTGCACAGACTAACCCTGATAATGCTGTTAATGCACCTTCTCCATCTATGGAATAGACTCCAGATTAAAGGGAACAGGTAATACAGGATGGATTAGATATAATTTCCTTGCTTTTTGGCCCTCTATGGCACTGGGACAACTTTCTGATGAAACCAAATCCTTGATTTCTAGTAGAAGTGAAACTATGTATACATATATGTATAGGTATTTACATTCCTCACTGACGAAGCTGTACATGATTGTGAATATAAACCAGAGGAAACAAGACGAAACAAAAATAGTCTATTTCAGAGACAATCGAGTGGCGAGGAGACTATGAAGTGACAAGGAGACAGCTCTGATCCACTGCTGGCTTGTGCCGGGGTGATTTAGGGGAATTCTGCCTCCAGCTGTAGCCTAACCAGTAGGTAAGGACACAGTGAGTGAGTCTTCACTGTGGTAGCACTGATTTCGACTGCCTGAAATAATTTTATATTTAACAAAGGGGGATCTTTGGGGATGTGCTGTCTGTTCTGCTGCTTGTGTAGTCCCTCAGAAATGTGTGTGTGGTTACTTAACATCCACAAAGTGGAGACTTTGGGTCTGTGATCCTTGCTGAACGACACTCCTGCTGATTCACATCCCACGTCTAGCAGAACACACAGCTTTTCATCATTTTTAAGTGCCATGACAGGATGTTAGTATCCTACCAGTCTCATCCATGCTTCACCAGCGTGATGCTTTTACTGCTTTGTTCTGTACTTGTGGTTTTGTCCTCAGTACCAGACTCATCCACTGCTCCTCTCTATTTATGCCTATATATACTTTATTTCACCTGGTTTCATAAACGAACTCTTTCTTAAATTTTTATTCTTAACACCATTGTATGTATTTCTGATCAAATCATCTTCCTTCCCATTTCTGTTGCTACAAATGTCTTCACCTAAGCTACAATAAACTAGTCAACAGGGCAATCCCTTGAACCACCTTTCTACTGTGAAGGTTTTGCAGGAGACAGCCTTGATTTTTTTTATTTTTCTTTTTTTTGTAATCAAGTACAATGCTTTTCAATTGAGAATGAAAACATTATGTTTTTGAGACAATTGTAGTTATCCTCTCATAAATCATCTTTTTGTACAATACTGCCTCAAAACTTTTTTGTTACCTAGGTAAATAATGCTCAGTGGTCTTCCTCTCATTGATTCTGGGTGTTATTTCTTGAGTGATTTCTCTCAGCTTTGTTGGCCACAATGTTCTTCATTAAAGATATGTCTATGCCTTTGGTTGGACTATGCCCCATGGAATATTGCATTACTACAGCTCTGTGTGGCTGGTATCTTCCTTGTTGTGGAATTCAAATTTACAGCTGTGAAAGGTTTTTTTCCCCCAATCATTAGTTGCACATCTGAGTTTAGCAGTCTCTGATGCTCACCTTCCTTTCCTCTGTTATTTCTCTGACCAAAATGTTTATATCAGGAAAACATAGTTGTCAGGATGCCATTTCTGGCTCTGTTAAGTTTGTCTTATGCAAAGTTCAGGGTGAGCAGCACTGGCCTCAGTACATGTAAAGAATTTTTTTTAGACAAGCAATGCATGTTTGCAGTCTGTGTGATACCATCATCACTTTGGTTTGGCTCATTATTAATGGGTAAAGTTCTAGATATAAGGGAAAGAAGAAGTTAATGCATTTTAAAAGTTAGTTGTTTATGAAAGCTCTTATTTTGTATTTGTCAGCAGTCGGAATAAGCAGCAGCAGTGGTTTGTTTCCAGCTCTGGCTGGTTCTCAGATTTCCGTCTAAACTTGGTTAAATCTGAATGGCAGGTTACTTTCAACCTTTCCACCACATTCTTTTTAATGATAAAGTGTAAAAAACGTCAGCTGGTCATTGAGAAGTTTTAAAGTTAAGAGAAATACTTTGCAAGACTTAATCATGATTTAAAACTCAGCCAGTTCTGATCATTATTGCAATACTATCTTGCTACCTTTGTTGAAAAACACTCAACCTTTGAGAAGTCCTGCTTATTTTCAGTAGCACTACACCCAAGATCAAACACAGTTAGTTTTAGAGAGGGAGAATTTAATACTATATGCTTTGATCTTCCTCTATGAAATATTCTCTAGACCAACATTTATGCCTGTTGTAATCTGAAATACAGAATATACATACACATCCAGTAGCATATATATGTGCGCCTAAACCAAAAGCACATATATCTAAGAAACAGGTCTCCTGAAATCAGTGAGACTGTTCTCAGATAAAGGCATTGCACAAGGTATGCAAAGGTTGCAAATTTCAGAACTTTTAATCCCAGCTCTAGAAATGAAATGAAAAATAGGTGGGAAGCGGGCAATGAGGACTTCTTTGAGCTATGAACTCTTTAGAGCCAGGGTCTCACCACACTCTGTGTTTGCACACTGCCTTGCACAATAGGATTTTTTTTTTCTGGCTGACTCTTAGACACAGCAGTAGCAAAAATGATTAACACTGACAACATGTTTTGCTGGGGCTCTTGGGGTCAGTCCTTCCCACATGTGACCATCTGGCCACACAGACCATCTCCTTCTTACCAGGAACTGAAGAACATCCTTGTGGCCAAGACAGTAATTTCTTATAGACAAAATTAATGTTATGAGAGTATTTAGTGTACTCTAAGCTGCCTTTTAATCCTATTTAGCAGGTGGAAACAAGAAAGAGGTTTAGCAGTATGTGAACCATCTGTTCTCAGTGGACTACCACAAGTGTGGAGCAACTGAATTGAGCTATTGGAGACACTTCCAGATGTTGTCCAACAGCATCAATTTGAATGTTTTTGTGGAATAATAGTGCAATCCAGATGTGATCGAGCTACATCTGAGTTCTAAGGGCAAGAAACTTGCCTATACATGATATAGATATTACACAGTGGCTTGGCACAGTCCAGCAGTTTATTTTACATCCAGCATTTAACCTCTTTCCCCTCCAAGGTACAAATGTCAATATTCGATTTTCTCTGGTTGAATGAATGTGTCACAGAGCAGATTAACCACTGGCAGTGAAAAAGGACTTCCACTTGCCAAAACTACGTTTCTCACAAATGGATCAAAAGAGTCTGAGGTACAGAAAAGAAGCAAGACAGGAAATCTTGCCAAATTTAGTCATGATGGTTCATTAAACTGAACTTAAGACCTCAGTATATGTACTTTAGCTAGAAGCTCCTGCTTTCAGCTGGCAGGATGTAGAGGCTTGTGTGTGCCCATGTCTGTATGTGCAAGTACATGTACACCTGGGGATGAGGTGGCAGGGCAGTAGCTAATGAGACTGATGAGGGCTAGTACTCATCACAGCAGAGCTCCTCAAAAGCCCACGACTCTCTTGGCTGTCTCCATTTTCACAATGCAGACTGAATTTCCCCTCTCACTCTCCAGGCAATGTTGCTGTTCCACCACTTAGTGTTGTGCTTTGCTAATTGCAGAGCAGTGTTCGAGGCATGTGGGCTGGGGAAGGACCTGTGAGCCAGGCTATGTGGAGCATTTGCAGAAGCAGCACAGGCTGCTTCTCCATGCTGGGTGCAGCTGCTAACACTCCTGGATGTCTGAGTGCCTGAAAAAATAGGTCTCCTTCCCCCCTCCCTAAACCTGAATGGCACCTGTTATTTCAGCATAAGGAATCTCTCTTTTTATTTACACGATAACATAGGTTGTGTGGTGTAGTTGACACATTGGAAAGAAGTGATGCCATCCAGAGGGACAGGCTTGAGAGGTGAGCCTGTGTGAACTTCATGAAGTTCAAAAAAGCCAAGTTCAAGGTCCTGCTCCTGAATTGGGGAAATCCCAGGCACAAATACAGGCTGAGGGATGAATGGATTGACAGCAGCCCTGTGGAGAAGGATCTGGGGATGCTTGTGGATGAAAAGCTGGACATGACCCAGCAATATGCACTTGCAGCCCAGAAAGACAATTTCATCCTGTGTGGCCAGCAAGATGAGGGAGAGGATTCCCTCCCTCTACTCTGATCTCTTGACACCCCACTGTTGGGTCCCATTATAAGAAGAACATGGACCTGCTGGAGCCAGTCCAGAGGAGGGCCACAAAGATGATCAGAAGAGATCTGGAGGACCTCCCACGAAGGCAGGCTTGGAGAGCTGGGGCTGTTCTGCCTGGAGGAGAGAAGCTCCCAGAAGATCTTACAGCACCTTCCAGTACCTGAAGGGCCTGCATGAGAGCTGGAGAGTGGCTTTTCACAAGGGCATGTAGTGACAGGACAAGAGGGAATGGCTTCACACTGACAGAGGATGGGTTTAGATTAGATATTAGGGAGAAATTCTTTACTGTGATGGTTGTGAGGCCCTGGAACAGGTTGTCCAAAGTTGTGGAAGCCCCATCCCTGAAAGTGTTCAAGGCTAGGCTGGATGAAGCTTTGAACAACCTGGTCTAGTGGGTGGCATCCTTGCCCATGGCAAAAGGGGTTGAAACTAGATGATCTTTAAGGTTCCTTCCAACCCAAACAATTCCTTGAATCTATGGCAGGTTGTTTAAGTTAGCTCAGCTCACCTTGGATTCAATTCTTGCTGGAAAACTTAATTGACCTTGTTATTTATTATTCTTTCAGTTTTTCTGCTCTCTGCAAATCTCAGTGGCAATAACTTTATATGTTCTTCTGGTTCACTGATTCTTTTTTTTTCCTTGGTACCATTTCAGAGGCCTTTATCAGTTTTCCACTTCTGTGGTTTTTAAGTTTTACATGTTTATTGCCTTGTTAATTATCATAAAAAGGGTAGGAGAGGAAAGAAAGGGAAGAAAAATAGGATACACACAGCTCTATTATTAATATATAATGGATGCAGTAATGTCCCAATTGTTCACTCCCAAGTACTAGTATCCACAACAGTGGATTGCAGTGCAATGTGTTGCTGAAGTGTGGTAACTGCAAGGTTCAAAGCACAGATCTGTTTTCTGTTTCCTTTGACTTTACATGGCTGTTTGCTGGGAGATAGTTGCAAACATAGGCATCTAGTAGGCTATGGAAAAGGGTAAACCAAAGGGCTGTGGGTCTGATTTTTCTGCGTTGCTGAAGTACACATGTAAGGTCAGAAGGGGTGTTGCTGGATGTTAAAAACCAACAAAAATTAATAAATATTTTAAAATTAGTAGCTCTATATAATTCAAACTAGAAGAGTTTTTAAAGCTGGCCAAGCCTTTCTTATCTCTGAAAAGTGAGGGACCTTCAGTAAAGTAGGAGAAGGTCAGTATTGAAAGAGAATGCTTACTCCATCCAGATGACTGAAATTACTTTTAACTTGAAGAAGATTCTGGACCAATAACATCAGGGTTGTTACTGGCATCAATACATAGTAAAATGAGTATGGAAACCTGCTTAGGTAATGGCTAATTTTTATGGTTTTTTGAAGACAAACTTGATACCTTTCAGGGGCAAGATTTCAAGTGAAATGGCTAAAAGTACCTGTAGTGTCATGGTGAGCAACTATAAAGTGCTTGACTTCATGCTTGATCCAACTTGTTTGGTTCAGGACTGTCATGCCACAGAAGCCCAAGATGGTTCAGCTGGACAGGCAGTGGAGCAGGACATGGGGAACTTGCACCAAATCTTGGCGCATCCAGACCATGTCTTGGATGAAATTGTCTTGTCTTAACTGAAAAACATGCATTGATCCAAAATCAGTAGGGCAAGAGTGAAATTAATCAAGTTTTTCTTTTCAAATAACCTAAAAGCAACTGTATCACTCCCCTAAGTGAGGTGGTGTACTGGAGTGAAATATTGGTGTACATAATAGATTGTAATGACATTTTTATGACAGTCAGAGTCAAACCACCTGACAGATACAATAATTTCGTGGAGAATCAGTATCTAGTTGATCCTAAAATGATCTAATGAGGACATCCCTGCCACTGAAGGCACAGAAGGTAGTTGACAGCAGCGGTCTGATCCTGGTAGCCTGCAGCTAGGTCAACAGTTGTGAGCAGCCCAGAGCTCTTCCTTTGGGTACTGAGAACTGCAGAGGGAAATGTTGGAGCAACGCCCTTTCCATTGGGGTTAATTTTTTTCAGTTCCATGTCTATGTCAGGCTGACAGCAAGAGGACAGCTATGTTACTAACAGACTGTCTGGATAGTATCTGTTCCTCGGGAGTGCTGATTTACAAAGATTTAGCAAAGTCCTGAATAGAGCATAAGCAGGAAACACCACCCTGAAAGGTAGAAGTGGTGTATTTGTTAGAGAATGCAAATGAAATTGTCAATATAAAGGAGCGGGGGATACAGCCAATAGTTAGGAGCTGCTCCAGGAGCAGGTGAGTGAGGACAGGGAAGTCATCTCATGCAAGACAAGAGGAAACGCAAAGCACGAAACTCTGGCATAAACCAAGAAGTCCAGCCCTGGAAGCGCAGCCAAGAAGCCTGCCTCCATTGGATGTGTCTAGTCCAAACAGCTGGTGCAATATTGCAGGATGTGACAGGTTCTCAGGTCCCCAAGCCTTGGGGAAGAACTTGAGCAAAGGGCACTGTAGCCCTGTGCAGAACCAAGCACTTGGTTTCCTCCTCACAGGGGTGCAGGAGGTGGTGCTGGGGAGAGGATCCGTGTTAGAGTAGGATGAAATGAGATCCAACCCTCTCTGGTGTTGTTTAAATTAGCTGAAGTTTGATCTTGAGATATAGTATGATGTTTAGTTCTTGTGTGGCTGCTTGCAGGTTTGCAATTGAATGTTTGACCCTGAATGAGCAATACATGAGGGAGCTTTTCTACCTCCAGTTTTTATCCATCACGTTACTTTGCAATAAACACATCTGGTGTAATCTCTGTTGCTGAAAACTGAGGTATGGTTTGTTGGGAGGAATTAGTATAAAAGGCAGCTCTAGTGCCTGTCACCCAGCATGAGCTGTACAGGTCTCAAAAGCAGGGATGTGCTCTCTGCCAACCTGCCTGCCATGCGCCATGGAGTGCCAAAATAGTGCCATGGAGCTGCTTGCTGCAGATGGCTTTGACCTCCTGCATGGCTCTTTCACAAAGGGGCTGGTCCAGGTCCTACAAGCTCTGAGCTCTGTTCCTCAGAGGAGCTGCAATGCTCAGGGGTTTGCTGTGCCTGGTCTGCAAGGACAGCCCTTCCCTCTCCCAGTGTCATTAGCCCTGCTTTTCCATCAGCACTCAACTTGCATGTGAAAAATTTATATTGATAACTTAAAAAGTCAACATCAATGACTGGAGTCAAAGCAATAAAAGTGAAGTGCATGGCTGCTGCCAGGCTTCTTTCTCGCTCCTTGGTGTTCTGGCTCCAGCATTCAAGCAATAGATTTAAATATAAAACAGATCATTAACGGCTGGCTCAACATCTGCTAATATTATTTTCCTTGCATTGTCTGTGTGTCTTTGTTTATCTCTGTGTGCTACTTTGTTTTTCCCCTCTTATAATAAGGATCATTCCTTTATTTTAAAGCGCCGCATCAATTTTCAATTGCTTGGGCTCTTGGAGCCTCCCACGCTTTGCCCACATGCTTGCACCGCACGAAGAGGTGGAGAAACAAAGCGAATGCGAAGCGTGGGATGATTGTTGCTTCAAAAAACAGTAATTAAGAATCTGTTAGAAAAATAACAACTGAGTTTAATAAGAGCTTAACTTAGCTGCGTGAGCTGGACAGAGAGAGACTCCTGAGCTGTCTCATAGAAACCGAGCAGCTCAACTCCTCAGGAGTCTTTCAAGTGACATTGAAGTGGGTTCATGGAACTCTAGTAAGAGACATTGTTCTTGTTTCTATTGGAGACATGACTTGCCTTTTTCTTTAGAAAGAAATTATAATAACCAGCACTGTGATGAGAAGCCAAATACAAAAAGTGAAAACTTTGGTATAAAATCTACCCTTATACTAAGATAGCGGATTTATATCCACAAAATCCTGGCTAATTCTCAGTTAACTCCCAAAGCTTCTTGTTATTACCCATATCGCTCTACCTTCCTACCATGGTGCAGATGATGTAATATGCAAAATCACCAGCTGTTCACATATTCATAAAGTACTTAAGCTGAGTGAATTGAGGATGGAATGTACTTTTTTACCTTGAAAATCGTTTATGTTCCTTTGCCCCTGCTCTCCCAACTTCATGCCTCTTAAAGTGCATTACATTTATCCTGATGAAAAAGAACTAAAGAGAGAAATTAGATCTGTAAATACCTACTGAACATAACTTTCTGGGAAGCAGATGGACCTATAATATGTTATCGTATGACTAGAGCTGTCTTCTGCTTAGAGCTGTTCGAGAGGATCTTCTCTCTCCTTACTTGCCAGAGACAAGTAAAGGAGTCTTTCAAGTGGGCTTTTGATTTTTTTTTCTCATCGGCAGAAGTAAAAAGCCCCTTTCCTCTTCCTAGACCTCAGTAGGTCTTCTCCTACCTCAAGAGATCTTTCATTGCATGAGGGGGTTTCTGGTTGTCCAGAGGAATCCTCAACCCTGAAAGAACAGGGAATCTCCACCACTTTTAAGGTGCTTTTAGTTAGGGAAATCCAGGTTTGGTACATTATTGCTGGTCCTGGGGCCAGGAAATACTGCATCTCCCTTTGTGCCCCTCACCTGGGCCTGAGACAGCAGCCTTGAGCTGCTGGCATGCTTACTCCCCCTATTTTGGAGACAAATGCCAGAAGATGACTGTAAAGCATGGTCCAATTCCCCTTCTGTACCAGCTGTGTCTCGAAAGGTCTCCTGTGCCTGTTTTCATCTTCGGTGCTTGCTGGGATTTTGCTGGGACTGGCAGCAATTATTGCCTTAGGAGAAGTCTCCCACCAGTGTAATAAAGACATAGACTGTTTAGTGTCACCCAGAGTACTCTGGACAGTCCTTCTCTATGGTGACATATTGCCATTGTTTTTTTAGGGCCCTTAAATTTTTGAGAGGTGACAGTAGTACGTTAATTGTGACTCCATAAGTAAGAAATGAAACTGCTCTGCCTTGACATGACTAGTTCTTTTCTGCTACCTCTGTCATGCTGAAATTTTATTTGGGAATGTCACATTTCCAAAAAGTTTGATCAATAAAATGTTGCCCCAAGTGTTATGATGGCTGGTAGCAAGTTTAAGCAAGATAGAATTGAAAGTTATATTATCCAGTGTCTCAGGATGGCTGGACTGGTGGAGAAATGGACTACTTGCAAAATCCATCCCCGGAGTGACAAAATTTGGAATAATTTTTGGTGCTCACCCACCCTTCAGCTTAAGGAGGTCTTGCAAGGCCCTCCTTGCTAGTTACTTAAATATGACCTCGTTACAGTGAAATGTCAGGACAGATAGTAGCTGCAGTAGTCCAGTAACGATAACTCAGTCGTCTGAAAATTTCCTTTGGGTATCTCACACAAAACACTTCAAAAGCTGAGGCAAGTCATTCTCAGTATTAAGCAATAATTTGAAATACTGCAGATCCAGATGCTGACTTCCCACTGAATTCATTGTAAATCACATGCATTTGTACTGTCTTAGTTTGGGCAAAGAGCTCTCACCCGAGGAAACAAGTTATGCTCAAGTCTGCATAAACAAACCCACACACCAAGCTTATTTCACAAGGCAAAATTCCCCTCCTAAACACAGGTGGGGAGATCAAACTGTTGACTTCCCTACACGGAGACCAAAAAGACTGTGCTTCATTGTTGTGGAAAGCCAGAACATCTTCACTACAGTCCTTCAACCATCATCCATCTGGCGGGTGTTCCATGGTTTGCATTCATAAAAAAAGTGGTTTTGGGTCAGGGTCACAGCTTTTTCACCAGCAACCTACAAAGCACCTGGCATGAATTTGGAAAACGGATGGAAGTGGAGGATAAAGTTCACCTCATGAAGGGAGTGTTGGAGGAGGCTCATCAGAAATCAGGTAGATCTCAAGCTGTTGGGGCCCATCACCAGCCTGAGCAGACTCCATGAAATAGCCTAAACTAAGGTTTCCCATCTGCTCCAGGCCTGGCAGCTGCTTCACGGCATGGCAAAACTGAGGACATGACACCATTTTTCTTCTGTGCTTCTACAGTGATTCTCTCATGTTTTAAATAAACTTTTGACTTCTGTCCAAATGCAGTATCTGGGAGGAAAACTCAAACTGCTTGCAAACACATGAAATAGGTGATAAATAGATGCAGTCTGCATGGTGGTATATGCTGAGCTTGTATAAATCATCTATTTCAATCTATCATTAAACTAGTGGGACTGAGTTTTACCATACATTTTTTAAAAGACTAAGAGTAATTTATTTATGATGAGGAATAGATCACTCACTAAATTTGTTTGTGGTTCACCACATTACAACTTCACATGTGTCACTTGTTGATAATTTTCCAGAAACCAACCTGGAATACTATCTGAACATCTGAAAAAAGCATCTGCTTCCAAAACATGTGAAAGGCTTCAGCACGCAAATAACTGAGAACTCCTGGACAAAGAATTCGAAAGGTCCTAATTCTTCCCACTGCTTTGAACTGAGGTTATATGTCCCAGACTGCTCTCATCTGTGGGTCTTCCTGAGAGAGCTCCCATAAAGCAGGAGACTGTTGGTCAAGCTTTCATGGCTTTTCATGAAAGAGCCTTTTGTCATTGTAGAAAAGTACTTTAGAGAAAATTATTGATGTATGAGAAGAAAATTTCTTTACTGTAGTTATCAGCCGTGTAGATGGAGAAAGTTAAGCCTAAAACCCCATGGAGGATTCCTGAAAATTTGAGCCTGTTATATCCACACATTTTTGCAGGGAGGCAGACACTTGCTCTGAGCTCTGACTGTTCTCATACACACTTTTTCTCATCTGCGCAGATTCTCTGGGGTTTGGCACTGTACTGGTGTAGCCACATGTTTCCTGGCTGGCTTGGAGTGTGGTCAAATCAAGCTTGAGTCTGCCTGCAAAAGGCTGTGTAGACATAGCTTTTGATGTGTTCTTGAGCCAGATGTAGCACTTTCCAGCATAAGGAATGTGGAATCGCAAGTTTTATGACATCTGGTGGTGCAAATGCTACCCTGGATTGAACACTGATTCCTATCCAAAATTAGAATCCCATTTTGTGGGCCACACTTATTTAGGGTCTGTATCTCAAATTCTCGACTGTTTTCCTCACAGTTTGCATTTGCCTATTCAAAATAGATTGTGCTTTGCATGGTTATGCATGAAAACAGTTGATTTGCAGGTGGAAATGAACTGCTCCTAATATCTGGAAATAATGAGAAAAATGAAGAATCATAGAGAAGCTGATATTCTTGTGTTAAATGCCTTGTAAACAAAACAAAGAAAAGAAGTAGCAGCATATGTAATAGTGCTGTTTATTGTCCCCAAGTTATGAAATGTTTTCTTGACTGAGCAACGCCTCTGCCAAATGTCTCATGAAGAGCTTTGTTGTGACATAAGTTGAAGTCAAGGAAAATCCACATTGTTATAGCCATTTTGATCTGTCATGGACTGTGTCTACAGAGTGACTGGACTGTGTTCTGTTCAGTGAAGTACACATGTCAATGCCCACAAGTTAATGCAGACTAGGGAAGAAACAACATAATAAAAAAGCTGTGAAAAATTTTGGGAAAGAAGCTGAGCAGGGAGAATCTGTACGTGATATCTCTGGGACTTGCGGGTGCTCAGCAGCTCCAAAAAACCAGACCACTGATGGTGGTTCTTAATATATTGACTTAGTTGCTGAGTTGCAGGCAGAAAAACAGAAGTTCTGGAGGGATCTGGCAGTCTGTGCTTGTTTGTCCTCCTTGAATGTGTGGCAGGAGATATCTAAGCACATGCTCATACTGTGAGGGAGCTTGGAGGGATAAACAGAAGCATGAAGAGGTTGCTGAAACCTCCAATGTAATTTTTCTCTTCTAAAACAATTGTGCATCAGTTCATTTACTTCGAGCACATCGTGGTGTAGTATGGTGTGAACCTGACATGGAAAGCACATGAAACCAGTCAGGAAGAGTTTAGTTTTGCCATCTTGTACATTCCTGAAAAGCTGTGATCATCCTGATATAGAAGTGCCACTGCAGACCCTGTTGGGCTAGGTATCCAGGAAAATCCTGGGAACAGACCAGATGTAGTCTCTTGTCCTAAAAGTGCTATGTCATGTGAGCTCCAATACCTCTCATCTTGCTGATTAAGTGTGAGAGAACAAAGAGTACCCCATCACCCCTCCCAAACTCAACAGCTGCTACTTGGAAGAGGCTTTTTTCCCCCATAATTGGTATTAGATGATGATGATGCCACAGGCTTTGAAATATTGGAAGCCAGTACTGATCACGCTTACAGATAGCTGAACAATGCAGTGCAATGTAAACTAGGCAAACAAATCCATCTGGGTTGCCAGAGAAGGCAGAGAAAAGCTCTAATCTTCTAGAAGCAGCTGTTGGCCAAGCTGACATTGAAAGGCATTATTTTTAAAATGAAAGCTTCTGTGCGGGTGATGAAAGCTGCTGCATTTCTTGCTTTGGACTGGAAGCACTTGTCGGTAGCCCAGACAGAGATCAAAATTATTGAATGCTGCAGAGCAAGAGTGATAAGCAGGACCCTCTTCAGTAAGTAATGGATTCCTGTCCACTCTGGGATATGATGGGTTTTTCCAGGAATATCTGCTTACTGGGGCAGGGTGGGAGCAGTGCTCAGCCAGAGCAGGACAGCTGATGGTGCACCTGAGCTGGCTGAGAGGCTTGTGGTATGTATCCTGCCTCAGATGCTCACCAGACTGAATAAGGCAAGAGACTGGTTTCCCTACCTGATTCCTCCTGGAGAAGTCCCAAAGCATGGGGGAGTTTAGAGCCAAACTTACTAGCCCATGCGAAGTCCTAGGGTGGACCTTGTCAGGATGGTTAGGTGAGCAAAACCTTCCTTGGGTAGCTACAGCCTGTGGCAGAAAACAAGTAATGCCAGGGGTCTGGATGTGCCATTCATGTGACTCAAGCTACATCAGTCAAAGCAGCTTTATTTCAGGACAAATGAGTCAAACATAGGGGTTTTGCCAATATAATCTTATAAAGGTAGAGGAAAAAGCCCCCAAAGTCTAAAATTACATGATCATACTGGCAAGTGTCTTTAGAAAACTAATCTTTGTGCCTGAAAAAAAACAAGTTTAAAAAAAAAGTGAAAAATGATAGAATAATTTCATTTATGTGGACAGCATTTTTAACATGAATAAGCTGTGGGTTTTCATCCAGGGTGAGAGGATACAGGTCAAACGTGGAAGAGCAAAGGAGAGGAGATCTCCCGTTCATGCAGTGCTCTCAGGAGGTTGGTGGTAGCTTACCAATGGCAGCAGCAGCCGGTGAAATAGTTGTAATTTGTATTGGTTTTAAGAATCTGTGATGCCTGAGGGATGCTACAAAGATGCGTATTTTTCTTTTGTGCACTGTAACTGACAGAGAAATAAAAGCCACCCCTACCAGGATAAGTAGCATCATTATCCATGCTGCAGACAGGGACACTGGACCACAGACGGGTTTTCTCAGAGCTGTGGAGTCATGGCAGGGCTGTCGGGTGTTGGTAGGGGTCAGGACTCAGGCCTCCTTCACAGGGAAGAGACAGGCACTGGAGGATGTTGTGCCACAGTCTGTTGTGAGCAGTTAGCAGTTCCCCTTGTACCTGGCAACCAGTGGAGGAGTAATCTTGACTTAAGGCTTCTTGGCTTGTAGGCTGGAAGGAGGAGAATAATATCCAGGGTTGGTATTAAGCCCCCTCTCTGAAAACAAGTTTTCCTTTGGGCATTGATGCTGGTGGTTGCTTGGCAGAGCAAACATGGGAGCGGAGGAGCAAGCAAAATGTTTCATTATCCTTTTTGCCAGAGAGTTGAAGGAATCTGACAGGGGGACTTGTTTAGCTGCAAAGCCATATAGACCATGTTATCTAAATACATTTTGTTTTCCTGTTAAGCTCCATTTATAAGACTGACAAGAAGACTAGTAAAATCTACTAAGAACAAGGATGGTAATTTAGCACTCAGCGAGTGAGAGAGGAGCTGTATCTGAGGAACGCTTGTGCTGCTCTCATGTCTTCAAGCCATGCCTGAAGCACAGGTATTTCTTCTGATGAGCTATGAGCGGGAACAGAATGGGGTTTTTTAATCACTTTTTTCTTCTGGACAGCATCTACTGCCTGTGTTCTGAGGCTTTTCATGTGAAGTTGTTGCCAGCCAGCTTTACAGAGAAAAGTTAAAAGGCTCAGTAGGTACCGCATTGTTCTGTGAGACAAAAAATGAAGCCAGATTCAAAGGTTACTTTTGGAAGAGGTCTCTCCTCAGTCTGCACTGGTTTGGGGTGGCTTCCATCACAGCCTTGTCAGTCAAGTTTGAGATGCCTTGTTTTTAAAACTGTCTACCAGCAGAAATGAATGGGTCTCATCTGCCTATCACCTGCTTGGCAATGGCCAGTCAATGCACTGCACAGTCAGATGCAACCTAAAATAGAGTCAAAGCTTCAACCAAACTTTCAACAGCTTTGCTCTTTCTTATTTGCTTTAGTCTTTCATTTTTTCAGCATGATTTTTGAGGAAGAAAACGGATGCATTTTTAATGGACATTTAAAAAACAAATTCAATATTCTTAAGTATGTCAGTGTGAATAGTGAAAAGAAAGGGGGAAAACTACTAAAGAAATGAAAACCCAAATCCAAAGTATAGTTGTGTGGAGTGACTCAGACTTGAGATTTGTATAGCTATATTTTGGTGTCCAGAATTTTCCCTGAGATCAGCCTATATCTTAATAGTTCCTGCCCAGTGCTGCTATGTGAGGGGAGCTTGTGTGTGGTTAAACAGCTGCTGTACTCCGACCAGAGGTGGAAGCATTTCCATGATGGTCTGAAAAGAACTAGTGTATGGCATTTGTACAGCTCTTTGGGGATCTTTCTGGATGAAAGGCGCTATTATATGGGTAAGATCATTATCATTATCATGAAAAACCTTCTCAAGGAAGCAATTCCACCTTCTGCTTCTGACACCTCATTTCTCTGTTGTCTCAGGAGCCTCTTTTGTATCTCCTAGGAGTGTCAGTTCACATCTTAATCTCTTTGTATGTAATCTCATTACAGATAATCCCATTTGCTAGAGATGTCAGTACTTCTCCACCATATGAGGAAGGATTTCCACACCGCTCATTTTGTAACTGAACCCAGCCACATTCACTGTACAAAACAGACTGGCTGTAGCTGGAATCTCTGCTAGGTTAGGTTTGCTGTGGGCAGGGAAATTCAAGGAAGGAAGGAAGGAAGGAGAGGAAGGAAGGAAGGAAACCCCTTTTTGCTAACAACATCCAATATTTTTTTTTTCTCCATTTCATTGTTTATGTGAGAGAGAAATTTCCCCTTTAAAAAAAATCCGAGTTCATAAAAAAGTGTTTAGAAAAGAAGTTTGGAAATTACTTCCACAGCCATCCATCTTCAATCAGGTCTGCCTGGTGGAGGCAGATGCACTGTGAGCTTTCCCCACTTTGATTCCTTATCTTTTAGTAACTCTTGTCAATTAAGGAGAGTATAGTCTACTCTCAATTCATTAAATGCACCACAATTGTCAGTTAGTGACAGGCTCAGGGGAGGCCAGGACTAAGTAAACATAAGGGATAAATGATACAAGAAGAGCACTGTTTGGAGAAAAATGAGGCCCCCTTTATACAACATGTTTATCTTTAAAATCTTAAGTAAGCTACTATCATTGATAAAAGTCCAAACACTTATATTCTTGAAGGGAAGAGTGGGGAAAAAAAGAAAGCAGTCGCTCTCCTTTGACGGTTTGAAAAAAGAAAAGATGTTTGTACCACTCACTGACTGGCTAATGAATAATCAGATTTCACAGCTTGAGTGCTGGGGTGGTAATTTGGTTGCACGCCATGCTCCAAATCCATGGAATAGTGCTTCATTAATGTGAAGACCTGTATAATCAAACAATTAGCAGTCTCTCTGCTGCTAAAGCAGCTTTTCATCAGCATATATACTTCGTTGTAAGATGAGTCTCAAATTACTGGATCTGACAGCAACTAGTCTTTTACTAAATCACAGCCGTAGTAATGTAGGGTGGACAGAACATTCAGTTTTTAACCCATTTCTACATATGTAAGAGGTTCACTCCATCCATGCCACATGCCATATATAACTATCATTGAAGAGGTCATGACATTGTAGGTGAACTGAAATTGCACTTAAATGAATAAATCACGGATTAGATTTTTCTTTAACTGAATATTCAAGTGCCATAAATTGGCAGTGAAAGGTTGCTACTCCTCACTTCACCTACTTCTCACTTTGTTTATCTTCCAGGAAGGAAGAAGAGACTTCTACCCATATTCCAGTACCCAAATGTCACCCCTGTCCCTTCATTGTAGGGGGTACAGGCAGAAGGAAGAGCCACAAGTTTCAACTCTTTCTATATTTTGGATTTGTTAAGGCTCAAGAGCAACTGCCCTCTGCTCTCCAGCTCATTTGCCAACATCGCAGTTAGGCAAGAGGAGGTGGAAAAAGTGAAGATGAGTCCAGAGTGCAGCATTAATTTTCACGTATGGATATGAGTCTCCTGCATATTTCAAGCCCAGAAAGCCCTGGTGCATAGAGTCTCTTATGCCTTTTATCTCCATGCCAGCCTGGGATGTGGCTGGCCCCTTCCAGGGGACAGAGGCATCAATACGGGCCTGAGCAACTGCTCGTGCACCTGCTGCCACCAGCCTGGTGGGCAATGGAGCTGTTTGTTGGAAGGACTGGACAATGTATAGGATCAGAGTAAGCTAGAAAAGCATGCAGAATGATAAAGTCATTTGTGTATGGATGTTTTGTAGAGCATTCCTTTCTTTAATTACAGACAAGTAAGGCTTAATATTATTTATTTATGTACAGGCTACATGGGTTTTTTATTTCCTTTCATACTGCCTTGATCTTTCTGGAAATGAAGTGAGCGCCAGTGGGTTTGTTTTGCTCTGTGGCCCAGCAGGTGCTAGCTGCTGAGTGTACTGGAAACATCCAGTGAGTGTTTATGATGTTGGCAAAGACATTGCACCAGAACCTTAGCTTGTGTGAGACAGTGCAGCGAAGTCCCTTTGTGTCAGCTGAAACACTGATCCATTACATTTAAGATCTAATCAGCAATAGCTGATTTATGGTGAAACAGTGCTGGACTGTTTTCATGGATGCATTGTTTTATTTGGTTTTCTTTTCTTTCCTGTTTGTCAAAAATAAAACCAGAACAACAAAAACCCTCTTGCAGGTGCTGTACCTGTTTCAGGACCCACATGTCTGAAGTGAAACTCATTGATAGCTGAAAGGTAGCTCAAAGTACCTATTAGTCTGCCCTGTGAATAGGTGTTTTCTAAATATCAGATATAGTAGTGATGATGAGTTCAGGTTCACTCTAGGGAAGATTTTTTCCAGTAACAATCTCAAACCTGACCATTTCAGAAAAGATGAAAGGAGAGGTCTTCTGCTGTCAATATCTGTGTCAGTCTAATACCAGCTTGAGAAGTGTGTGCTGCAGAGGTCATCCTGTTTGTTTTTATGAAGCAGAGAGATGGAAAGTGGAAAAGGTCAAAATAGCCCTCAAGCTGACTACCTGGTTTTTGAGCAAGAGCTGTGAGGTACTAACACATAATCACTTTTAATACAGCTGACCTCTACCAGCATTTTCACCCAAGCTGTGATCTCCTTTTGACTTTCAAGACTCTGTAATCACTGAATTCAGAAAATCAGTCACACTTTAGTGTTGATCCAGGTTTTTTGTTGATCCAGGAACTGCCTTCACTGTCAGGGGCACGAGTGAACAGATGACAGGACCCAGCGCAGGATTTGTCCCCTGCTCCTTGCCTGTATGTGTTGTCACTGACTCATGAGGGGCACCGCTGGGTCAAAATGGGTACAGTTTCTACAATAATGAAATCTCAAACTAAACAAGCAGGTGGTATTTTTCTTATTATTTTTTAATAGTATGATTTATCTTAATGCCTCTCTCCAGTGCACACCAAACTCTCTCTAGCACAAGCCATGCCTCTGCCATTGTATAAGTAAAGAACTGGACAAATGAAGATTTGCATTTCAGGTGATGGGGTTGGCTGGTTTGAAAGTATCAATGCCTGGATTTAAGAAAAAAAAATCCAACATGTAGCTTTGAAATGCTGATGATTTTAAAAATCTTTGTAATGGTATAGCTCATAAGGTCATGTGCAGTTTTCTCTTCATTGTCCTAGGGAGAGGAAACAGAGTCCATTACTAAACACTAAATATGCTCATTAATTTTCTTAGGCATTCATTTTGCTTATAACCATTTCTATGTGTATGCTGAAACTTATGAACACATTCATAAAGCTGTTGCTGTTTTATGAAATGATATTGTGACACACTTCCTCCAGAAAAAGCTCTTTGTCCAATCCTTGCCTAAAAACCAACTAGGAATATTTTTCCATTGGATTCCTTTACAAATGCCCTCGATTATTTACTTCATGGAAATAAACCAGAAAGGACTCTAATCCACCTGGGATGAGGGCCCTTGTTCTGGGCAGGCTGTCTTCAGCCTCCCAAGCAGAGGAGAGGTGGTGGGTTGTCTTCTCCAGCCACCCTGCACTGTGGAGCCCCTCGTTCAGAGGCACTGTCCTGCAGAGGATGGCAGCCCATTGCTGGTGCTGTTCACCAGCTGTTCACTCCCAGAAGCCCCATCAGGGCAACTGGTGCTGCCTAAATTTTCAGGGGGTTTCTACAGCCATGAGGAGAGGGTAGAGCTGTGACCACCTGCTGACAGGCTATGATGCCATGGGCTCTGGCAGGGGTAGCATTTATCTTCAGAGGGACAGAGTGTGAAAGAGGCTGAGGAAATTCGTAAGGAGGAGTAAGCTTTAACAAATGCCCTACAGGAACTAGGCATAAAGTCTCCTCAGGGGTCATGTGCTTACATTTCACCAATGCCTTTATAATCTTACCCTTAAGCCACTTACTTGATCTCAAGTTCATCCTCCCTCCCTGCAAACCCCTGGAAGAGAAAAAACAAGAAAGAAAAAAACACAGGCAGAAATGCAATAAAAGCAGGGAGGCAATGACTGTGTTTTCTCCTTGCTTGTGGTGGGTGTCCCAGTGCAGCAGGGGATGCAAACCCCTGCCAGGGGATCCCAGCTGCAGGAGGAAAGCAGAACCAGCACCTTGCACCTGCTGCAATGTTTTCTGCTTCAGAATGCTCTCCCTTGACAGAGCAACATACACTGCAAGTGTACACTCTGTGTAGATACAGGTAGCACAGTGTGAATTTATAATATGATACTACATTCACACATACAGACCCCTACCATTTTCAACCACACAGTTTTTACCACAAATTGTACTTTTTTCTATGCGTTCCTTGGCTGTAAAAACTCTTCTCCTTGCCTGAGACCAGTGCCCCTGCCATACCCTACATTCTGCAGATGCTTCTGTGTGCTTTCAAGTATAGGTATCTCTGCCATAAGAAAAACAAACTCCAATAGCAGTAGGAGACAAATAACATGAAATAATAGAAATGTAAGTACTGCAGGAATAGGGCCAAAAGGGATGGAAATATTCATATGGTGCTACAAAAGATATAGTTACATGAAACTTGGATTGGAAATAAATGAATGGATACATATAAAAAATCAGTCATAGTCTATTTTAGATTGATCACAACAAATACAACAGCTCTAAAAAAAAAGTGGTTCAATACTCTTATTAAATGAGTTTCATTTGTTGTTGATTTCTAAATAATAATAATGCTATTTTCAGAACTAATTATTTAAACTCTGACAATTCAAAATAAATTTCCCCCCAACATATTTATAAAGATATTAATTTTACCCTATATTTTGAAAAACAGTTTCATTTTCCTTTTCTTTTTTTCTTCTCTTTCATAAAACTTGTGTTTTAACAAATCACTGCCATGAGCTAACCCAGATCTGAATCCAGCAAATACTCTCAACATTATCCTTCTCTGTTCACATATATTTGAAGTAAATTACATCAAATTGTATTTGAAATACCAAACTGGCATTAATGGAAGCTTCTTTTGCTCCAGGCACCATTTTAAAATAGATGAGCATAAAAATGCAGTCTGCATCATTAAGTTTATATGAAACTAGTGAGAATAAAAATCACCATGTAAGTTCTAATAAGATGTGTTTTTCATTCCAGTTTAATAACCCAAGACTATATTCATCTTCCAGTATAATAAATACACTGAAAGGAATTCATTCTTTTGTGTTTTTTAACATGTTGAGGGTTTCAGAAGATGGAGTTTTCTGGGAAGCTGGGTGAAGAAAATTCTTTAATATGGCAGTGCGGAGTATTATTATCATAAATAATTAATGTGCACAGCAGAAGAAAGCCTAGCTTCATTAATAATTCTTATTTTTAGTTGGCATAAGCTAGAGGTGCTGTATCTTCTTTCATCCGATCTATGTCAATTTCCTCGATTTAAATTTACTAGATGTTAAAATTTTAAAGGTATGCTACACTTTGCAATGGATTTTTTTTTTTGTGACTTTGCGTTAATATCCTACTGTTAATTCTTACCTGCTGTGATATTTTTAGTAACAAGCAAAAAAAGAATCAAAAAACTCCCCGGTAGCAGCCAGGCAAGGTAGAATGGGCATCAGTGTCAGCTCCTTTCATCTTTCATTTCCCTTTGGGACCAGTTAAGATGCTTCTTTGATTAGAACCTCAGGAAATATTAAAAAGCTCTTCTGTGAATTTAAACTCATCAAACTTGTCTCTGTTTATTTTTTTGAATACTGAGATAATTCACCTCCCACATTTCAAGAATACAGGTTCCTTCCTACCCAACTGCGCTCCTCTGATCAGCAAAGTCACTTGTCAACATTGCTGAATCTCTCTCCTAACAAATGTTAGTGCTTCATTAATGCAGTGCCAGAGTCGGAGCCACTCCTAAATG
>WEIT01030500.1:0-38867 GCA_013389985.1 Dryoscopus gambensis | reverse complement strand
GAAGACAAGGAAAAAAAAAAAAAAGGAAAAATGAGTTAATTCTTCCACAGCTATGAAATCCACAGCTATGAAATCCACAGCTATGAAATGCTGTAGTTCACAGATTTATCAGGAGTCTTGCCTCAGTATAGGCATTATTTTACTTTCTGATGCTGAAAATTAGTGTAGTGATCTTGCTAGCACTTTTGCATGCACTTAGCATAAGCACAAGAGCAGCTCCCTGGGGTTTGCCAGTGCAAGGGGAGTTAACACATAAGATAAGTATTCAGAGGCTTGGATGCTATTCTACAGCTTCTGGAGATAAATGTGTATTTAGTTGTAGGCTAAATTATGGCTCTCATTACATCATCCTTGAACATTTTATAGTGCAGAACTGCATCAGATCCTGTGATGGGATAAAAACTTTACCCTTTATAATATGTGTAAGTTTTGACACAAAACAGACCTTCTGCCTAGTACCAAAAGGGCCAAAGCATAGGGCACAGAAGCTTGACTCATTTGCATCTTAATGCAGTTATAGAGTTAATGTAAGATATTCCTATTTAAATTAATATTTTTTGTGTCAGTTCAGCAGTATCAGCACACTGCTAATGATCTCCATATCCATTAAGAGCAGTTCAAATGCACCTCAGTGTAGCTTTCTTACCCTATACTCCTGATGGTATTTTTTAAACTGATCTGTAGCTTATTATTTTTATTATTCACAAATGTCACAGGCCTTTTCTCTCCATTTTGGGATTGTTCTTCTCATATTTTAGGTCTTTTCCTTTCTTCTAATATTGCTTTGGGAAAGCTCTGGGGATATATAAAGCAAAATAGACAGATGCCTTCACCTACCAGATTGTTGTGAATAATAATAATCACCTCTTATATATCCCTTTTCATTTTCAAAGCACTTTGCAGCAATTAGCTAATTTGCCTTTACAACAATATGTGATAGATAGGTAGAGGCATTTGCATAGTGGCTATTTATTTATTTAATTATTTTATCCTGCATAAAATTGTTGGGGTTTTGTTGTTTTGGTTTTTTCAGTTCTCCTCTCTTTCTTCTTCCTCCTTTGCTGGATATTTTTGCTGCCCTTCTTTTTCTGAAAGGTAAATTTCTGTGGGATTGTTATGCCCATTAGCACTCCTAATCACTGAACCTAATTAGACTCTCATAGAAATGAAAGCACACACCAACAACAGATGAACAACAATTTCCTTCAAGAGCATGAGGCGTATCTCCACAGCAGCCAGATATGGCTGGAGAACTGGAAGCCAGACCCAAGCCACACTTAAGGCCTCTGGTTCAGATACCACCAAGGAAGGCGACTGTGATACATCTCTTCCTTGCATGTGTCTTGCACTTGCACGGTCCAACTTGCTGAAGGCATTGACCAACAAAATATGGGAAGTAAGAAATGAAAAAACCCTGCTCTTTTGGAAAATAAAAACAAAAACAAAAACAAACCAGAAATGTCAGAAAATCTGGTGCTGAAACTGCAAATCTCTCATGGAATTGCACACCTATTTTATTCAATAGAAAAATGCACCCAAGCAAGGTCCCAGTGATTTCTACAGCCCAGTTCCCTAAAAAGAAAACTCTTGAATAAGAAGAGTAGGCCGGACAATTTGATCCCTCTTGCCCCACATTTTCAATCTAGTCCACACTACATTAAGTCTGTAACCTAAAACACCACCTTGGCCCTTTGGTGGAGTGAGCCTGGTGCACTGTACCCTAATCTGAAACACAGGTTACCACAGCCTAATCTAGAAGGCTGTACTGGCATTGTGGAGGGTGATGGGAGTCTCCTACAGCCTCCTCTACAGCCCAAGCAATAGGGAGAAGGGCTCTGCCAGCATGTCTTGTCGCACATCCTGCTGCAGGAAGGGACTGCTTTTTGCGTGACACTCATGTTGGGATTACCAGGACACCCATATCCTAACATCAGTCCAGGCAGCACAGTGGCAACCAGGCACTGCTACAGCACCTGTGCCATTGCCAACCCTTTTTGCCTTTTTGCCCTGCTTCACAGCCTTTTCTTTGCTTATTCTCATCCCAGAATAACTCTTTTCCATAATAACTCTTATCTTTTTTGCATCAGGATAGACAATTTAAAACTTTCTTCAGAACAGGGCAAGGAATTGGTATGAATACTAACACCAGATACAGTCGTTGAGGGAAATGTCTTTAATATGTCTTTTACAACTGGCAGGGCTAATGGATTTTGTAGTGACAGAGCTGCAGTGAAGGTTTTACTGGCAAATCCTAACTTACACGGAAAAGAGCAAGGAAGCCCCCACTGTACTATCTTCGTGAAGTGTTAATGCAACAGGGATCCCCTGTACTTTGTGATAATTGAACCATAAAATAGTTCAGCTTTATCTGTGAGCTCTCCAGCGCAATGCTTTTAGTGTATAACCGTTTACATTATTCCCAGAAAATTAGGTCAGCTTTTCACAGAGAAAATGTCAAATTAAAAAAAAAAAAGAAGAAGAAGAAGAAATAACGAGGGAAAAAAAAAAAGACAGAAGAGGCTTCCTCTAAAAGAACTTTTCCACCCCAGACTGGAAAATGTCACTGTATCCTCCCAACAGCACCAGCCCCACTTACAAGCCAGGGAGGGAGCAGAGGCCGAGGAACAGTGGGCAGCATCCGCACTCAGCTCCTTTGAGCTGGAACACAGCTGTGTTATGGCTGTGTCATCATTGCGAGCGAATTAAAAGAAATGGAAACATTAACTCTGTGGAATCTTTTCAGAAGCTGGTGGTGACTAAACCAGGAGGCGCTAACAAAGGAAAGCTTTCAGCAAGTGTTTGGCATTTGAAGTATAGCACGGTCTTTCCATTAGGCTGTTGTGAGGGTTAAAATTAATCCGCATTGTAAGGAAAGAAGGCCGTACAATGGATGTGTGTTGTGGAGAAAGGCACCTGGAGATGTGTTGTATTGTCAGAAGGCTTAAATAGTTTCATTCCAAAATTTCACAGCCCATTAAAAGAACCAAAAGAGTCTGGAAGGGAACATCCCTGAGATCCCGAGCATCTCTGCAAACCAACCAAAATCACTTTGAAGACAGTGGTAGCCCTGCCAGCAGACTCGCAAACTCAACCACAGGTTTGGTCTGGCACACAGAAAGGCAGATTGCACCCATAAGTTAGGGAATTCAGCTGGCTGCACAGAAGCATCACCTAGTTTGTCCTTGAACCTCTGAGTACCTCCCTATTAGAGGGAGAAAGCAGAGTCCTGGAGGAAAAGAGGTCAGGAGTGCAGGATGCTGCAACATTTGGTGACTCACCATGCCACTTCCAATTTCCCAAAACATCCACAGCGCATTTAAAATTTCCAAGATGTGCAGACTGCTTGTGCTCTGAAATGAAAGACCTGAGGGATGCTGAAAAGGGAAGGAACATATTTGGAGCGATGCACACTATGCGTTACCTGTACTGGGGACACACGTTGTGCCTGTGCACTGCCAGGCTCTCTGCTCTGGAAATAGGCCTTGTAGGGTGGATAGGAAAAAGACCCGGAATACAGAGAAATTGGGCTGTTAGAAAATAACTGCAAAGCTTTTGTGGACACAGGAAGGAGGAAGCTGGTGCTTGCGCAGAGGTTGGCCACACACGCAAGGCTGCAGAGCTGGTGTCTGATCCAATCCTGCATTCCCCGGCTTCTCAGGCAGTTTTTTCCTTGGCCCTTAGATTGCACTTATGGTCCATTTTGGAATACATTACTTCTAGGCTGCCTGTGTCTCCTTGCCCCAGTGGCACCACAAGGCAGCAGTTGCTCTTCGGGATGCAGCGTGCTACGGCTGGGCTGAGGCTTCCTGCCCAGCAGCCTGCGCGCTCCCATCCTCTTCCCAGGAGGTCCCTCCTGCTACTTAGCAGCTCTGACAGAACTGGATATTGTAGCCATGGGATCACCAATGGCTTTACTGTGCTGGAAAGGAGCTGGTGGTGGCAGAGGCGTTGCATTCAGGCAGCTACCACTGCGTGTTGCTATGGGCACTGATGCAGAGGCGAAACACAGGCTAAGCCATCACTTGATTTTCTATTCAAGCAACTCTTGAGTACTAAAGGAATGGCCATCTGCCAGTGTTTGTAATAGAAGGTCAGCATACACTGACATTCAGCAAATTGGTATTATATGCATTAGATCTGTGCTTTATGAGGTATTGCTCCATTTTGGAAATGGGAAAATTGACTGAAATCATGCCTAAATTTTAGAGGTGCCAATCTGCCCTGCAAGCACACTGACAGTGCCCAAATTCCCAGGCAAAGCAGCCAGTCCAGCTATTTAAGACAGAAAAAGCTAGAGATAAGTGTGTGCGTGTGCTGTGAAGTTGTCATCAGCAGCAAACCCAATGCTCCAGCTCACTGCTGTCCCTAGGCAGGATCCTTCCCTTGGAGGTGGACAGTGGCCTCTGCTCAGCTGATTGCAAGCACTATGGGCTGACAGCAGGTAGACAGCTCTTGAAATGGGATGTTATGAACCGCCCTCTGCAGGGTCCTCTCCATCTGAGCCTGAGAGCTCCAAACTGAGTCACAGTCCCTCCTGCTTCCAGTAGTTTCCCTGTGCTGGGCAGAATGCGAGAAGACAGGAGAAGGAGCTTTTACCCCCTAGCAGAGATGCAAGGTCCATGGTGGCCAGAAGAGAGTGAGTTTTTTTCCCAGAGTCAAGCTTTTCTCTGGGAGAGCCAGGCAAGCTGGGCTGAGGCAGTGTAGTCCCAGCACAGGCAGACGCTGTGCCTGCATCCTATCATCCCTTCCCAGGCACAGCAGCAGTCTGCATCTGACTCCCAGCTCCAGTACGTGGAACAGCTACTTAGTGATCCGCCTCCAGTGTTATGCCCCATTAACTCAAAGTTAGGCATGATTACTGATTATCTTTCCTTATTTTGTATGCATGTGCCAGGCGAGCAGTAAGAAACTGAGAGGATTTCCTGTTCGCAGCCTGCGCAGGGTTTGGGGACATGGCTCTTTCACAGGATGAAAGAGAGCTGGCATGTGGCAGAGAGAATATGGTTCTTTCCCAAAAGCTGCCACAAAGAGAAGTTTGAAAGGCACTGATGTGACACGAGTCAAGAGTTATGTTCGTCTGTCTTTCTCTCTCTACACCATGATGAATTGCATATTATTTCCTTCATTAGTTTTAGGCTTCAACCACTTTGCAGTGCAGACATGAATAAAAATACCGAGCGGTTTCAGTCTGGTGACGATTTTATTCATTGGTGCTACATGTCAGATAATAGCTGTATTCCACTTCTTTGCTCTGTGAGCTTTTCAAATATTTCACAGGCTGAGTCGTTTATTAGGTATCCTCATACAAAGTCCTCTGCCTCTTCCTCTGGAAGGTAATTGTTTAAGTGGATTAGTAGCTTTCCCTGAAGATGCATAGGGAGTGGCATAAAAGAGCAACACGGCTGTGACACTCTTGTTCTGACCTTAGGAATATACCCAGAGGGTTGCTAAGATCATAGGCTGCTCCAATTATTGTCAGGGGAAATTAATATACCATTTTATTCCAGCTAATACTCATTGGTCAGGCCAGGGAATACACTGTGGTACAGAATATTCCTCCAAAACCAGAAAAACAAACCCTGCTGAAAACCTTATGTTTTTAGTGGATTTACACTGCAGAGTCTTCTATTCTTTGGAGAAATATTTTTTGTGCGCTGTTTCATATCATGGTGACTTCATATTAATTAGGCACTCACCTCACCTTGGGTGTCTGAACGAGAAGTACAATAGAAGAAGATGCAGCCCCTGTCTGAAAGAGCTTGCAGCTGTAATGGGGTAAATGCATTTAGCAGACAGAGTGAAAAATAAGGTAGGTGCATTCAAAGGAGAGAGAAGATAAAGATTTGGGGGTTGACACACTTGAGCTTGTCTCTGTGCTGCTTGTAGTGATTCTGGTAACGTTTTCATATCCTCTCTAATACATCCTCCCACTTCAAAACAAAAGATGGACTAAAGGCTGAAGCTGCTGGTTAGTAATGAAAAGCTAAAGACTAGCTGCTCTTCCTAAGTATGATGTTTTGCTCTGCAGTCATTCAGAAGGTTGTATGAGACTGTTAAAAAACACATCAGGGTTTTAACCCTCCTATTCCCCATTGCTGGTGAGGTGTCATGCAGGAAGAGCTGTGTAGACCTGAGAGCCTTTGTGGTATTTGTTATTAGGTGCTTGAGGCTGGTTGGGAATGACAGCGCTGCAGGAGGAGCAGCTGCAGGGGAGAGGTATGTGAAAATACCGGGGGGGGAGTCAAATGAACAAGCAACATCTGTGAAACTTGATATGGCAGGTATTGAAGTGAGTGGCATTAATACAGATTTGTAAGGATTTTGTGTGTCTCAAAAGTGTTTGATATTGATGATATTTTTCAGCTTAGAAATTTAATTTAAGAGGTCATTAGTATTTATTAAAAATTGATAGGGTGTCTATTTCTTGTTGTTAATTTTGGACATTTAATTATTAAAATAGTGACATGTAAATGTTTTTCCATTTGGATTTTGAACATAAGGCATGTGTTCGTTCTCATCTCCTTTGCTGTGTTTATTCCCAGTATCATCTAGCCCTCACCATGCACAGATGTTCCTTAACCCAGGGCCCATTCATGTTTCACCAGGATCTTCAGAGATCAGCAGATTGTATTCATTTCCTCATTTCTCTCCCCGTACCCTCATCTTCTGCTCTTCCTCCTGATTCTGTGTGTCCCTGTTTGGTTTCCTGCTGTACTCCTTGATCAGTCCTCTGTCCTGCAGCTCAGGCATGAGTACGGCTGCCTGTGCCCTGTCCCAGGTCCAAAGGAACACTTGCAAGGACCCTAGTTCATATGGAGGATCTTTCTGCTTTTCCTCTCTTTATGTACCACGATTTGGGGGAAGAAAAATTGTTTGTAGGTGAAAAGGTAACCTCTTTCCTCCCAGGAAGAGGGGAAAAGGGAAGGAACAACTAGTTCATGGTCAATCTCAACAGGTGCTCTTGTCCTACAGATAAAGCCACAACATTTTTCAGCCAGCAATAAAGGATAACCTGAGCATCCTGAGCAGACGTACCTGCTTGATCTCAGGGTCCAGCAAGCGAAGGGGATGCTTTGAGTTAAACAGCTCAGTTTCCCAGACTCTTGCTCAAAGTCTGCACCCAAGATGAAGGAGTAGCCCTCCCTTATCCGTGCTCCTTTTTGGCATAAGTGCACAGGATTGCTGGTGGGGTGCCTCTCATGCTGGTCTCTCTTTTCAGATGTTTTCTCTGCTAATATTATCCTGGCACTGCACTGAGCTCAGACAACCCCAGGGCCCCAAAGTCTTCCAATCCCCCATGGGGCTGCTGCTTAATGCACTGCGTTTAAAAGAGGATGCAGAGGTGAAGCAGAGCTGTGAATATGAGAGACCATTGCTCTGTTTGCTGGAAACTGCAATGTCCCCTTTGTTCCTCCGGCAGCTTGGTCCAGGAGGTGCTTGTACGTGGTGTGGCCCGAGCTCTGCCAGGGGATCCACAAAGTGTTTCACTTGGGTGGTCACCTTGCGGCTGTGCTGAGACTGTCCCTGCTACCTGCTCCATTTATTTTCCTCATGATGGTTTTGAATACGTCCCTTAGACTGTTGAAGTGCTTTTTTGAGTAAGACAGCTTGTGCTGAGGTTTCAGTCACATGAGGAAAGAGACACAGCTTCCCCATACATCTCAGGATGGATTGTGTGTTGAAGTATATATTCAGATGCATGGAGCTGATGCTGTCTCTCTTTTATCACAATTAATTGCATTAGTAATGCCAAACTCCAAATCTGGGGGGATTAAAATGGCATTAATACTGTGGGGGTTTCATTGTGTCCTCGGGTTTTAAGCAGAACTTCCCATTCATGGCAATAGGGACTTTTATGGGTGGCACTATGCGGCCCATGGAAATTAATCTTGTATTCTTTTAAGTTTCCTGGGCTACAAGAGGAGGATGGAGTGTCACCGCTCCTGGTTGTTTGTGACACATGATTATGTCCCTCACACAGGCATTGGCAGGTTGAGTGGTACAGAAGGCAGGGAAACCTAGCAGCATCTGCATAGCTCACTGCTTATCAGGAATATACACTGGCAGCCATACTGTAGGGCAGCAGCAGAAAAACAAAGCAACAATCAAGGGAGCCCTTTGTGATGGATTAAAAGGGTTTAGAAATGTCTGAGCCATGCAGTTTTCAAGCACTGACACTGCCAATGACTTCTTGACTGAAAACTAGAAAATGTGCTTACTGAGTGCACAGCCTGAGTTTTGCTTGTTTTCCCAAAGCCTGCCTTTTGTTCAAGGCCTTTTATCTGAACAAAGTTTAGACACAGTCGCTTCATAAAGTGACCCTTTCCTTGAAATAAATCAGGATAATTATATTAGAGCACTGCAGCCTGTGAACTGAACCAAGGGTCTGTGTGTTTCTCTATTATTGGGGCATAATTTTCTTTTACAATCCACACTGCGTCTCTCTTAGCTTCTGTGTGGCTCTCCTTTGTGTGCCCTGCACCAACTCTGTTTTGGTCCCTGGCATGCGGCTGTGATGGGGGAGTCGGGTCATCCAGAGTGGAACAGTCACCCAGGGGAGCACACTTCCCATCACTTTGCTCTTGATTGCTCAAAAAATTCATGCATTGGGCCAGTGTTGAAGGCTTAAAACCATCCTCATCATCATCCTAAAATTTTTTTCCGCCTGAGTTTACATCAGTACGGTATCTTTAGTCTTTCAGGAGCGGAAAATAATCTGAGCAGGATGACTCACTTCTGGTACAATACAGCTCTCCCCTCTCCTTCCCTGAGGGGGATGTCAATCAAGATGCTTTTCCCACTATCTCTCATAATGCTGGCTGACACAGCAGAGGAAAGTGGGGCTGAGGGTGAGTGTTTAGGTCTTGGACCTCAACAAAACAGCTCTTGGTGGCTGTCACTTGTCAGAATGCAGCCAGCAATGGCATCTCTGCAAACAGAGAGGCCCCTGAGCCCCAGGTCACCAAAGACTCCTACAGTGTCTCCAGGCATTCAGATTCTGGTGTTTAATTTCAAGAGAACTATGTGTGACCCAGAGTATCTGTTGCCTGGGGTTTCCTGCAAACCCAAGGGCCAGAAATGGTTGTGGCAATAGTGACTGGTTGTGGAATGGTCTGAATACGGTCTGTGCCCTTAAACTTGACTCAGCATTTAGTCAGGAGCTAGAGGAATGAAAAGAGAAGCAGGCAGTTTGTGCTTGCAGTGACCCGTGCTGCTGGGCTGGTCAGCTGCTGTGCTACAGACATATTTTTGGCTTTTTCAGGGAAGCTCTTTTGTTATCACATCAAACTCTTCACTCAGCTGGCAGAAGGCATTCTAGCAGCTGTGAGTCTGGAAGAATCCAGCATACAAGAGATGACTGCAAAGTTTGTTGTTTTTTGTATTTTCTTCCCATTCCTGAAAGATTTGTATATAGTTTGGCTTTTTTTTGTGTGTGTGTGTGTTTTGCTTTGAGGTTTTTTAAAGCATATGTTTGATATGTGTTTCTAAAATAAGCTAATTAGAGAGCATTAATAAAAATACTCACTATAAACTGACAAAACCATTAATTCTCCCACCAGATATTATCATTCAAACAGCATAAATTTTTCAGAGAGAGAGCCATTTCATTGGGCCAGGGCAGAAAAAAGAAAGAAAAACAGTATCTTGGACTCCAGGTGACATACTCACTCAAAAGCAAAAATAGTAGGTTAAGCAAATTTTCTGCTTTTATTAGAAGCTATGCAAAATGGAGATTGTATTCTGAATAACCAGATTGAATAAGCTGGTTAGGCAGGTCATATTCTAGTTGGTTAGGCCAGCAAAGTGCAGCCCAGATAACCAGATTGCCTAAATAATTTTCAATTTTAATTTCTATCAGAACTGCTATGGTCTTTTTGGATAATGTAGATAAAATAATGGTCCATTTCCTTGGGGGTGTAAAGAGCCAAGACTGAAGAAGACATGACTGATGGGCTTTTAAAACTTAGTACCTTGGGAGCAAAACCAATCTGGAATAGAAAAGAATGGGTCTGTCACTGGAAATTAATGGAGGGGCGATAAATTCATATTAATCCCTATATGTTTTCTACCAGGGTTTGACTTGGAACAGTTTCAAAATAAAAGAATCTTTCAGTTACACTTGTGTAAATGTTCTGTATCACCACCTAAATCAGTGGGGATTGGTCTGCAGTGATGCTTGTGCACCTCAAATCATATGCCAGCCACTTTGCATACCTTAAAGGCATATAGGAATAAGTCAGACTTATGTAAACCTTTATCCCCTCTTTCCAAAATCCTTAAGCCTTCTGACTTTTCTGGGATTTGAAATGCCTGCAGAGCAAACAGGTGTCTCTGCTCCTCCCTTAAATGAATTTGTTCTTCCAGGATAAGCTATAAAAAAGTTCAAGGCATGAATTAATGATTCTCAGTACCTTGCGTCCTGGTCCCATCAAAGGGTTAAGGGACTTGGGAGTCCAAGCAGAAGCATGGTCTAGAAGCTGAAGAGATGTGTGCAATGAGGCCTTTAGCGGTAGACTTGCCCCAGAAACCTTTGTCCACCATGGGGACACAGATTCCTAGACAATATTACACACATGGTTGCCTTGGTGTGCATAGTCCAAAATTATCTGATGGGAGGATAGACACAGTAGAATAAAAGGAGATAGGAACATAAGGTAACACTGCATGCGCTGAAACAAATGTTTTTTGCCATATTTTTGATTGAAAGAGGACCATCTATTGGTAATTTCACATTATAATTCTAACATCCATGCTTATGAGTATAGAACAATCTGTTTCCTTGTGTCTGGAAAAGGAATGTTATTTCACAAACCTGTACCTTTCCCCAGCTCACACTCCTTTGCTAAACTCTGAAGCACAAAGGTGCAACAGGTTGAACACTGATTACTGGGCTTAAAAGCTTTTCCAGATACCAGATGTGAATTAAAAGATTTTTCTGCTCTTCATCTTACAATAAAAAGGCAGTGAAGTAGAGTATATCCTGGACATGAAGATATTATCTGTGAAGACGGCAGGTTTCAGGCTAACCCTGACATTTGGGAGTCAAAGATTATAGAAGGGTAGAGCTAAAAGGGGGAGACCTTAGAAGCCACCACAGTTCAGTATCTGAGTGACATGACTTGTGCTCCCTTGGCATCAGGGTGGTGTAGGTGGTCTATGCTGCAGGGGCAGACAGGCAGAGATCAGGTGCCATGGCTGCAAGCCAGGCTGAGGGGCTGCCAGCAGGGCTGGGGAGCCTCTGATATTGCAGCCCCAAGGTGTTCTTTCCACCATCAGGAAATCCGGTTATGGTCAAAAATGAGGCTGTAAACACTGAGTTTAGATGTTTAAACATGATGAGCATCTGAAAGTTTGTTTTTAATGGTTAGATGATGGCAATGTTTCCAACCACTGTTCCAGCCCTCACCGCAGCCCCAAACACTCAAGACCTTTGCCCTTATCCAAGGATACTTGGGGAATATCAGCCCAAAAGCTGAATGCAGGAGCCATGTAGAAGCAGCTGAAAGTACATTGCTTATCTTAATAAGTGCACGTCCAAGAACCTGTGGAGAAAACCCACAATGTATGTTTGCTTCTTTAAGCCGAATCAAATCTCAAGCAAGCAAGAGTCAAGTAATTGCTATTAATTTTGGGGGAATTTTCGTAGGAATCAGTTGTTGAGGGAAAATTCTGAATTTTTTCCTGGGATAGTTATTCCTGTTCATTTCCACAGTTTCAAAAATCTTAGTGTACCTATTTGGATGTCATTAGGTGAGATGCTTAAGGAAGTTTCCTTTCTTATCGGCTGTGCAATTTCCAAGAAAGTGTATGGATGCAAGGACCTACAACATTTCCAAGTGGTGGGGATGTATTTAAGATGTCATCTGTGTGCATGTATCTCTTTTTTAATAGACCCACCAAGAGCAATTCCTTTGACAGTATAATCCACAGGTCCCTCTAAACAAGGTTTCCCACCTGCTCTTCATGCTGTCACTGGTTTGTATGTGCTTTTAGATAACGCAGCTTCTGCCTTTTTTTTAATGTGTTCCAGAAAAAAACCTGCATGATCTTAAAGGTCTTTTACAACTTCACTGATTCTAGGATTCTGTGTATACATACTGTAGGCTCCTTTTCCTGTCCCATATCTGAGCCTGAACCCCAAAGCATTTGAGCAACCCCTAAACAACCTAAAGGGAGAGAACAATGGAATGAGGAATTCAGCTCCTGTATGACGGGTGAAGTTGCTTTGCAGAGGCTATAAAAATGAGTTCTTTCTATTTCTTCTATATCTTCTATATCTTCTCTTTTGTCGCCCATGCAAGATGGCAGAGGTCAGAGATACACACACATACCCAACCACCCTGTTGACAGTGAGATCACTTTAATGAACATCTCTCACAATGTGTATGTTTGCAGAGCAGTTCTGCTTCCACTGACATCTCCTATAATGTTCTTATTAATTTAAATGTACAGAAGAGCACGAGTTCACCTGCAGTAACTCATTAGAACGAAGTAGAAAATGTTTACCTCTCCAGATTCCTTCAGGTGCTACTGGATGTCAAATTTGGCAAGGGAATCAAATGGAAGCCCATGTCCATTTTTCTTCCCTGACATGCACTCAGTGGCCTCAGCTTAAGTGAGAGCTGCTTAAATGTATTGATTCAAGCAGCAAGTCACGCCTTGGCCACTGGAAGATGTATGCTCTGCTCAGATCCTATGGAAACCTCAGTGTGTGCTGTACTTTTGCTGGGCATCATCACATGAGTGAATTTTACTTTTTCAGACAAAGGAAGAAAACCAGCTCCTTTTGAAGAGCAGAGCCACATTGAGCTGCTGCAGGATCGCTCCTGCTATCACAACTCTCTCTGAATGCAGCACTCCCTTTTTAACACACTCGTATTAACCCTCACATGGGCATGCAGCTACAGTCACTGCATGAAAAGGCACCTGTGCTGCTTTCCTTTGCTTCACACAAGGGCTCAGGATAATCTAAGCATGGATCAGGTATATGATGCACTCATTTTTCTGCCTCTGTCTGGTTTATTTCACCACACGGCAGCTGCGGAAGTCCGGACAGACATCTGAAGTGTGGCGGTGCTCAGTGTAAGTTCTCTGATCTGGATTCGCAATCAGTGCAGAAAGCCCTGCTCAGTAATCTGCTTGTAAACGCTGCCTCCCCACCTCCCCATCCCCAATCCAGGAGCCTATTAAATTAATGAGACAGAAGTCAGTGCAACAGCAGTCAACATGTTATGTGTGTACAGCACTGGTGCTGTTACAATGTGCCTGTTTTTTCTCCTGGGATGTTTAATTTCCGCTTCTCAAATGAGCTGCAAAGCTGTGAAGCCTGGCAGTGTTCTTTCTAGACACTCTGTGATGCAGATAATGAGGGTACTGATAGGTGCCTAGGAGACTGTGATGGCTCTAAGCACAGCTATGGTCTGATAATGCTTTATGCCAGTAGTGTCACAGCGGAACCACTATCATCCCTCAAGGAATGGTTCATCTTTATGTGTAATACAGCAGCTGTCACCTAAATGGCTAATGGGGAAGCAAAGTAGAACCTTAGTGCTAGTAATCTTTGTCACTTAATAATTTTAAAGGTATCAGACTTCAGTAGCTCCTGCAAGTTCCAATAAAAAGTGTGCTTGCAATTCTTTTTTTTTTTTATTTTGTTTGCCATGGATTAAATGTAAATTGAGAAATCCGTGATGCAGCTCCGTGCAGCTCTAATTTAGTATAATTTGAATAGCCAAGTAATTAAAATGTATAATAGGTATATGATGCTGGGATGGTGGAGTGTCTGCATTTAAGAGGAAGATTTATTAGGCTCGCTGCATCCATGTTGAACCTTCTACAACCGCATTAGCCAACATCTGTTGGAAAATGTCAAGACACAGGGTATAAGACGTATCCTCATGGAGTGCACTTACTTCAACAACAGGCTAAGAATATGTACCAACATTTGCAAAAAAAAGCTGCTTAGGAAGAAGGTGATGTACTCAACTATATTAGAGCCTATACATGCAAAGAGCCCATACATGGCCCCAAAAAATACATGCGTGTCTACACACATGTATGTAAGGTAGAGTTGGTTAGCGGGTACATTTTGTGTTGTAGGAGCATGCAGGGAGAGAGGGAAAACATGCAAATACAGAGGGATGCTTCTGTAGACCTTTTCCCAATTAATGCTGGTTTCCCACAGTGCTAGAACTGCAGTTGCATCCAATTTATGAAGGCAGGTAATGATAATAATTAATAGGGCAGTTGACACACACGATGTGAGTATTGACATTGTGCTATTAGTGTTTCCTAGAAGATTATTTCGTTTGTTTTTGCTTAAATGCTCAAGATTAGAGCCAGTGATTTAGCAGGCTAGGGCGCTGCCTTCTTGAGAGGAGCAGAGCTCATTTCAATCACACCTTCAGACAGGCTGATAATCTTTGGGGAGTTAACACACTTAGGCTGGTGAAGGTTAAGAGGAGAGAGGTGCTGGGATGTGTATGTCCAGTAATTGTCCGGGGAATGAGTTAGAGATCCAGACAGCCCACAATTCAATCTGCACCCAGTGCTGCAAACACTGAAAGGATAAATCATAGAGAATTCCTCTGGGTCTGGGGAAGGAAAGAGGGGCTGAATAGCCATTTACTCAGTGCCAGTGAATTAGCAGGATTGCTACTGAAATGTTGGAAAAGCCCAGCCATAGGAGAGGGGTCATTACAACACAGATTGCTATGACCTACCCTGAATATTTAAGGGAATGCACTGAGTGGAAAAACCAGCAGCTTGGAGCACTGTGGCAAGCAGGGAGCTGAGTTTCCTGCCAGCCAGGCTGCTCGCCTGCATGTGCTGCTATCCTTTTGTCTGATGGGGGGACATGCGGGTCAGCTGCTCTGAGCTGGCCTTGTGAGCCAGCACTGCTGGCAGAGGGGTACCCAGCCCTTTCACGTGGCTGCTGCCTCACCAGTGGCCTGGGCACTGGGGGACCCTGTCACGTAGATATGGCAGAGGACTAAAAGCATGTGAGGCAGGGGATTTCCTGTGAAAATCTGTGCTCAAGGTGTAAAGTACAAAAGGCAAACAGAAACAATAATGCAGGCCTTACAATATAACCATAGTTTTGGATTCCCCTGAATACTGCCACCCTTGCTCTGGACTGGGAGACAGGCAAAAATATATAATTAAATTAATCATTCACATGTTTGGTTATAAATTAAAAAGTGCACCTAGAGTTTTCCAGAGGAAGATGACTGCCATGGTTATGATGGTTACCTTACAGAGAAAATGGGCATGAGAGGCCATGGTGATGGGACAACAAAGAAGCAGAAAAAGGTTCTATTATTAACACCTTTCCATAAATGATGAATATGAGTATGTTTAGTTCTGTAAACACACCCTACAACATCAAACTATAAAGACAGGCCTTTTATTCCCCATTGCATAACAGGTTCTTCAAACTCCCTTCCCCAGGACCACTTTGAAGGAAGACCGGACTTGTCCCGTAAGTAGAAACTGAGAACATCCACAGAGCTTCTGCCTGAGGTGGAAGGACATCTACACTTGTGCTTTGAGTGACACTGCCTCATCGGAAAGACATTGAAGCAGGAGATCCTGCAGCCAGCTACTACACAGCTTCCACTAAAACTGCAGGTGCTGTTGGAAGGGAAACATGTCCTGCAGATGCCAGAGGCCTTATTCAGCAAAATAATGGGTTTTTTTTGGTTTTGTCACAGTTATGAGGGACAACATTAAGCCTCCAAACCTCCCAATGAACAAGCTTCAAAGCCCTCCTTTGCCACTCAGCGCAGGAGATGTGCCTTGTGATATGTCCTTGACATTGGTGTTGGGATGCCCCTTCACACCTCTCTTGACAGACATAGGCAAAGACACTTAGAGGCCAGCAGTGTGCCTGGGAGAGGTGACCTCTAGACAAGGCTTGCTAAAACAGGAGGGACATCTTGACACCAGTATCAGTAACAGATCACATCCTGCTCATATGAAAAATTCTCCCCCCTGGTTTCTAAATCTAGATGAAGACCACCTTACGGAGCCCCTCACAGCTGGACCACCCAATCCATGTGCTGCTGGGGCTGGGATCTTTGTGCCATAGCCATTCTCCCAGGCCCGCTATTCCCCTCCTTTATTCCTTCTTTCTCGAAAAAGTGAGTGTGCAGCCTCTGGGGAGTTATCAACTCTACTTCCACCACTTGGCAGATAGGAGGACACTTAAATAGGATTCCACAGTGCATGCTTGTATTTCCTATTAAATTGGAGCTATGAATTTATATTTCCAAAACCACAGGGTAACTATGTGTCTGGGGCACATCTTCAGAAATGTGAATCATTGCAGTCCTCTCTTCTGGATATATTTGTCTTCACATAGCAGGAAGCAGAGCAGGCAGAGGGAGGAACCTGGACTTCTCTCACCTGGGCAATCACCACATCTGGATTTCAGTCCAGTCCATCCCAGCTTCTCTGTTTCAGCATCTTTGAAGCAGAGATGATAATACTTTCCGCCCTTCTAAAGTACGTGTATAAAGAGCGATTTGAAAGGAAAGAGACTGTGTTTTATTAGAATGACCAATTTAACTGGAAAAAGTTTCAGGCACAGAGCCTTTCTTCAGGCATGACATGGAAAGCCATTTGCAGCCTTTGATTCAAAACTGAGAAAAAAGATTGTGTGCCCAAAACTTGTCCAGTTTTTCCAGCTGCATCTGCTTCTCTAATAAGAGATACTGCCCCTCCCAAAGATCCCTGCCTCACTTACACCCTTCGTCTGTTGTAGCTACACCAGCACTTCTGCAGCTGGAATTAGTGGAGCTCTGTCAGAGTTAAGTGCTATTGATGAGACAGTGGAGAAATGCACATGCGAAGCTCACAATCAAGAGCAGGGGAAAAACTAATTCTAAGGAATGCGCCTCCCCTTCCCCCCACTTTTCCACATGTAAATCCTGGCTGTTCACTGGAACATCATTAACTGTGCTGAATTGTTGTGTTATGCCTACATATGTAAAGCATAAACTCCTGATGAGTTCTCCTTCAATTTAGCATTAATTAATGTCCACTTAGTATAAAATGTGACATCATATTTTAGGTCAGTTCTTCGCTGTTACTGTAAACTGCAAACATAGAGTGTAGAAAAAACTTGGAGGATATGATTTTCCTGCAGTATCTCTTTGACAGGTTCACATGAAATATAAAGCTAATATATTACTGGACATGAGGGTTTTTTTCCACTGTCTGTACTGTGCAGTACTGTGTACTCTGTGTACTGTGCAGCACACACAGCTTTGTGGTACTTGTAGGACACCAATTTCAACAGCAGCATAAACTTTGTGAGAAACTGCTACCTTCGTTCAATAAAGTATATTTAAAATGTTTTCATTGCACCAAATATCAGCCGATGCACCTCTTATTAGTATAAATGGCATAGATTAGTGTCAGGCATTTTCAACAGTGAAGAAATTACAGAAGCCTGCATGGCTCATTAGGCTCTTGTTGCATGTTAAAGAGGGCCAGACCTTATTAATAAGAGAAAAGGGTGGGGGGAAAGAGAATATAATGGGAAAAGTATAAAATAGCTTTTTTAAAAAAGAAAGCTTTCTGGTTTGGAAAAAAGCAAAAGCATCAATTAACTTCTTCCAGTCTCTGAACACTTTCTAAAGTCAACTTAGCTTTGTTTCTACAGGACATGTAGATTGCAGACAAAGACTTCAAGCAGAGAAAAACTGCTTGCAATCACACTGCACCACCAAGAAGGATTTTTGATGATTAAATGTTTTATACTTTTTATGTGGGTCAGTGTTTACATCCTGCTTCAGGAAAGCATCACTGTTTAAGTTAGGATGTACACCCACATTTGAGCTGAAGCTCTTGCTTATATCCTGCTGAAGTGAATATAATTGGAGCATTTGTTCCCGGTTTAACACCTGATGTAAGCACATGCTGAGGTGAATACAGGATTTAAAATACAGTTGAGATCTTACTGTAATTGGGGCCTCAATCACACGGGTCCTGAACCAGCAGAGACTGACACATCAGCTCTTTGCACAAAGACAGTCTTATCAGCTTCTTGTGGGCTGCACGTGAGGAAAATGCAGGTGAGTAAAAAAACACATCTCTGTGAGGCGGAGGCTGTGGCCCTTGCTGCTTCCCTGTGGTGTTGGGCAAGGAGCACTTTTGCTCACATTTATTCTCTTTTTTCCTGAGATTTGCTTGGCTGCCCAAGATAGTATTGCTGCTGGTGTTGTTGCTTAGAAAGGGGTGAAGGGGATCACAGAATCACAGAATGTTTTGGGTTGGAAGTGACCTTAAAGATCATCTAGTTCCAATCCCTGGGCCATGAAGAGGGACACCTTCCACTTGACCAAGTTGCTCAGAACCCTATTTGGCCCAGCTTCTGTGGGCAACACATTTCAGTGTCTCACTTCCCTCACAGAATTAGAATTTCTTCCCAATATTCTACTTTCTTTCATCATAAAGTCATTCCCCCTTGTCCTATCACTACAGGTCCTTGAGAAAAGTCCCTCCCCAACCTTCCCGTATGCCTCTTTAGGTACTGGTAGACTTCTATAAGGTCTCCCTGAAACTTTCTCTTTTCCAGGCTGAACAGCCATGACCCTGTCAGCCTGTCTTCATGGAAGAGGTGCTCCAGCCCTCTGGAGGTCCTCCATCCTAGTGGCCCTCCTTGGACTTGCTCCAGCAGGTCTGTGTTTTTCTTTTCTTGGGGACCCCAGTGCTGGATGCAGTATTACAGGTGGAATTCCAGGATGTGGAAGAGCTCCTCACAGAAATGGTAGTTAAAAGCTTGCTCTCCCAGGGTCAGTGAAGGACACCTTGCCTCCTCTTCAATGCAACAAAATGCAGTCTTGCTCTTGGATGCTGAGATATCCAGACCCAGTTGTACTCATCTGCTCAGCAGCTGGCATTGCACAAGCAACACGGCAGAGTCTGGTCACCTGCTGGTGTTGCGTGAGCAGAGAGTGATTTGCTGTATCTCTAGGTTTGACTTTTTTTTCCAAGCCCACTTGCAATTTACTGTCACGGCTGCCAGAATACACACTGCCATGTTAGATTTGTCCTAAGGAGGGAGTATGTGGCAGCCACCATTTTGGCAGAAAATAGATAAATATAAATGAGTTTGAAAATTATAGATCTAGGCAAATAAAGCTAAATATGCAATTTTTCTAGACTTTTTTTCCTCTGGGTCTCACGTGCCTCACGATGCAAGAACAGAATAGGAACATATTGTACCCTTGGCTCAAGAGGTCCAGGCACTGCATTAGTGGGGTGGAATTGCTTCCAATTTGAAGCTTAATTCAGAGCTAAGTTAGTGAGCTACTTCCAATGCCAAGCACCACAAATCAGCATATTGAGTTTTTTACAATTTTTTCCCTGCGTGATTAGCATTTTACTTGAGTCTGAGACATTAATCAATAAAAGCAATACCCTGTAAACAGAGTAAAATGAAAAAGCAAGTGCTGCATTTTAATAATATAAATAGAAGACTGTGTGGCATGAGGGGCCAAGGCATAGCCTGCAATCTGAATACCATCAAAGGTAAAAGAATTGAAGGCAAAGGAAATTTTCAAGGCTGATTGCACATGGGTGAAAAAAAAAGTAAAGAAAGATAAAATATTGAACACTGGTTAGTATAGAGGATGTGACTGAAATATTTTATTCTGCTGGTTTTTAAAAATTTTGTCCTTGCTGATGTTGATTTTAAGGGCAGAGAAGAGAGGGGAGGGAGAACCCAACCCTTGGACTCAATAAATTAAGTAGAACAACATAGAAAAATATTTCAAACATTGTGTTAAAGCAGGGTCAAGTTTTTAATAGCATCTCCATTTCACAGTTTTTGTTCTTTAAAGAACACTTGTAATGGTTACTTAGGAGAAAATAAATTGGAATTTATCTCATTGTATATGGTACAAAATACCATGCTGGAAGCCTGAAAATAATAGTCAGCTGCTGTTCAGTGCTCCTCATCTACAGAGCTCAAGTGCTCTGGGAAGCTGGTGAGTATTGGCTTTCAGACAGAAAGTGCTGAGGCCATGCCCTGGTGCCAGGGAGGTCGGGAAGGAAGCCAGTGTGAAAGTCGACACCACCTGCCAACTCATTTTGTGCTGCATCCAACAGGTCACACTGCCACCAGGCAAAGCCATTCAGTGTATTTCCCAACAGAGACCCCAAAAAACCAGTGGCAGACCATCAGCGTAGCATGGCCAGGCAGCTCAGGCACTGGGACCAGATCTGGGGCATTGCTGAGGGAAGCTGGGCTGTTCTTCCAGCCAGCTCGGGGCTCTGCAGCTGACTGAGCTCCCAGCAAGCCGCGGTCTGCCCATGGTGTCCTACCCCATTGGGGTGGCATCCTGAAGTTTTAAAACCGTGATACTACATGGCAGCAAGATTGCATTACCCATAGCTAAGCCATACCACTTCACCAGGAACTTTTTTTTTTTAACTTTTCCTCTCAGTGCCTGCTTACTTTATGCACTGCATTTCTGACTGAGCAAAGTTAACATTAATCTTGTTGTTTACTTCCTTATTTTTGCCCTGTTGCCTGTTCCTCCTCCCTCTTCCCATCCTTCATATTCTTAGTGGTGTTACCACAACTTGGAAAACAGCTTTTATTCATGAACTGCTTTATTTATTAGCTTCTTTCAGAACTGCAGCAATTAGCGGGGTGACCTTTCAACATTTTTCTCCTGTAGGCCCCACACAAAGACTTGCCAGTTGGTTATGCTTTTCCTTTGCAGGAAAAGACTGGGTTTTGATTTAAGAAGAGATTTAGAATAAAAAACATAAGGTGACAGAATTAAAAGCTACATACAGCCCCTGGGAGTCCCCTCTAAAAAGGAAAGGGTCAGTGAGCCTCAAGTTCCTTCTATTGCAGCCTTGCTTCCAATGCTGCTTGAAGGTAGTTGCTACCTACCTTGCCTCTCCTCTCCTCACATAGATTCTGAGATCATAATGCTTTCTGTCACAGGTTTAAAGGTGTTTTTTTCTGTAGGAGATAACCTAGGTGGTTTTTAACTGTTTCTAATCGGTACACCCCTAAAATTTCTAGCAAAAAAAGGGTATCCTTCAGTGAACCCTTTAGAAGCAACAAGTGTTTCCCAAAAATCTGAAGAAGATGATGGCAAAGGCCTCCAAGCTAGGAGGTAACAATGAAATAGGCTGATTTCTGAAAAGCCCGTGGGTAGCTCTACAGTTTTCTAAACAGAAAAGTGTGGCTGCTTGTGGGTTCCTCTCTTGGAAACACAGGAAAGCAACCAGAGGTCTTGGTGTGACTTGCTGATGGACTTCCTTCCTCCTCCTCTTCTTCCTCCAAGTTTTTCTGTTCTTCAGAAGATGGGCTGCTTGTTACTTAAGCATCATAACAATATTTGCTACTACACAAAAATACTAATAAAAGGACTTTGTAGGCAATACCAAAAGTGACATGCTATTAGTTTGATCCTACAACATGGGTGTAAGGCTGCAGCTGCAATGTTCAGACTGTGGGACTGAGGTAAAAAATAATAGCGGAGCAGATATGTTTCCCTGCACAGCATGGAATAAAAAGAAACATCTGGCCCTTGGCCCCTAAAGGATATTTGTCAGAGAGAAGAGTAAATTAAGGGTGCATTGAAGATGTAGGGACTCAGCTAAAGGGAACTGCTGCCTTAGTAACCATCTCTAACCCTGCTCCCAGTTTTGGATGCATAGTGCCATTTAAAATATAGGGCAAAAATAACAGCATGCAAGATAAATGCAACCAAGTACAGACATCAACGTATCCACAAAATATATGTTGCTATCTTGTTCAAACAAATAAGTAAACAAACAAAGGAAATATTTTTAAACACTAAACATACGCCAGTTATATTGCTGCAGGATAAAACATGGGCTTTTTAAAAATCTATTGAGTCATAAATCTCTGTATTTCCCTTTGTGTTTGATCTCATATGTTACTCGGAGTTTCTAAAATGATAACAAGGCATGCATTAAAAATATTTCTCTTATTGTTACATTTCAAGCACGTTTACTGTTAGCTGCTTAGCTTCATTATGTATCATAGTCTGAATCTACAAATCAAGTATAATTAGACTTGGAGAACTGATTGGATTTCTAATTAAGCTACATTGGAAACAACAATGCACAATCAGTAAATATTCTGACTAGGTACATTTTAAAGAGCAACTCTTGGGCTTTTTGCTGATGACTAGACACCAGTGTCATTAAATTTGTTGGTGGCAAGCAAATTTTAAAGCTAAAATAGAGGCAATTAGTAAAGATCTTGAAATATTTAATCACGTTTGTCCAATTAGTGTGCAATTAGGCAATGGTGTGGCGTGGGACAAACATTCTGCTTCACTATTTGGTAGAGAAGGATCCCTTTGAAATTTTGCTATTTAGTTTATTGATATATAAAAAGGAAGTTATGGTTGTAATTTCCAATTTAAAAAAATACTGTGCAGATGGTCTGACTATATATTTAACAATGTTAAACAAAACTAAACAAGGGAAGCATGTTACCTGAAATTACACAGCTGTGATCAGTGAATAAGCTCCAGATCACATTAGATTACAGCTGTGGGCACCTTGATCACAAAAAGCGCCAGGTAGTTATGCTGGTAAAATCAAAGCTAAGTAAGCTGGCATGCCACAGCTCGAGATGATATGATTATTTTGTCCTTGACCAAAAATATTTTTGTTCTTTGTGCTTTGCCTCTCTGTTTTGCATTCCTTTCATGAAGCTTAACGTTAGCAAGTTTGTTGTGGAAAGTCAAGTGGTAGCTTTTCATGAATAAGCCACTTAAGTATTATCTTGACTTGCCTTTGACTTGGGTATTTGACTCCTTTTTTTGGCAAATTTTAGACTCTTTTAAAAAAGCAATTGCTACGTTTATTAGTTGATTTGCAAAACTTCAGCATAATGTTTGGGCCGGCACGTGGAATGCTCCTGTCATGCATTTCAACCCTGCACCATCATATTGGTGTTTTATCAATCAGTTTGCTCTGTTTGGCCACGTGCAGATAGTCAAGGAAACAGTGCCAGGGAACGTCCCCAGGTGCTGGAGCTCAATTTTCCGGATTGTTAAATTGTTACAGCAGTCCTTGGCATGGTGTTGACTTGGGTCAAGTATGACTCTCCCCAGCCATCCCTGGACACAGCTCACAGTGAACACTTGCCAGGGACCATTCCCAACAGGCATTTTTGCCTGAGAAGGGGGATTAGGAGAATGGATGGGGGCCATCTTGTGCCAGCTGTCCTCCTCATCGAAGTGCATCTAACCTTCTACTGTCAGTGGTCCCTGTGGGTTCAGAAAGAGGGAACTGGAGGGAAGGTGTATAACAGAACTAACTATGACACCGATGACGCAGACACCAGCCTGGCCCCCTGGCTTCCTTTCCACTGCAAAGGCAATCTTAGTTCCAATTCATATTTAATATGGAATAAGAAACAAGAAAAGGCTCCTTCTTCCCCAAGTGGTCATAAAAGAAAGACAATTGGTTTAGCTATTGTTTAGATTTGATTGCCAGACTATATTTTTTTCGAAGGAAAAAGGTGATCTAACTTTAAAATGTCTTTCTGTGTATTTCTCATAAATGCTTTAACTTCTGAAATGCTGTTAAGCCATTGTGGATTTAAACATGGTCAATTTTACTTTCATGTCTGAGAAATTTTTCTTTGATTTTAGTACTGAAAAAATGCTGAAATAAAGCAAATAGTACTTCCTAGCAATGCTATGCTTTTCTTTCTTTCCCTCTCTTTGATAGATACAGACCTGAAAATTCAAAGTAGAGAGTTTTGCCTTGCAACCAGGTTGGGGCTTGCAAGAATTTTATTAACCCAGTTGTGTTCATTTCTTGAGCAACATTAAGCCAAAATAAAATATTTTTGAACTGAAAAAAAGAAATTATGCTAAGAGGAATATTGTATGGGAGAGAAACGAAACACATAAAAAACCAGATACTAGATAATTACACAGACATTCATGTATTCCAAAACCATAGGATTGAAAAAATTCACCTGGATTGAAGGCTAGATTTTAACTCTTTGATATTCAAAGTTTAAAAGCAACGTTTTTCAGGTTTGCTACTTCCCACATCTTAGGAGTGCATCAGGTTTTCCTGGGTGCTCTCTCTCAGGCAGAAAAGAGACCGACACTCCCCTGGGAGGACAGGACTCCATCAGCCCTCTCATGCCACATGAGCATTGCTTTAAACCCTCTGTAAACCTGACTGCAGGGGAGAGATTTTGAGCCCTGTTTTGAAGTTAACCTTGTGATACATGAACCACACAAGCCTTAAATTGTGATTATATTGTGAATGAGAATAATTGATGATGATGATGATGATGATAATAATAATAATAATAATAATAATTTTTGGTGTTTTATACATATGTACTTGATGTCCTTAATAATATTTTTTGGTTTCACTTAGTTTATAGATATGCCCTGATTCACAGAAGAGTAAAACTTCAATGGATGTAAAAAAATAAGAGCAGCAGGTCATCAATATGTCTCTGCCTCACCATATTTTTGTTCAAGTAAGAGATTAGGAAACCAAACCATTAGGATTGAATAGCCAGCTGCAGTCGCAGTGCAAGAGAAGAGGTACCTCTTACTGTTAATGTCTTGTGAAAATCATACAGGTCCCAGAGTGTTGGGGTCTCCCCCTGTCCCGTTCCCCTGGGTGGAGGGGGCTCTGGGATGGCAGCAAGACATGGCACGGGGTCTGCCCCTGCCCCTGCTCCCTGGTCACATGTACCCAAGTTCTATGCTCCTACTGGTCCCAAAAATGTTCCCCCGGCCCAGAGTACCCTGGGTTCTGGAATGATTGTTCAGTCTGTGTGCTGGCTCCCAGCCATGTGGGTGATAATAAAGATCTGCTGAAACATCTACAAAAGAGTATTCCCTTATTCTTCCCGCGAGTCGTCCCGTCTCCAGAAGGTTGCAGAGAACCTCACTGCAGCACCACAGGGGTTAATCAAATGTTTAGGGCTGTGGCTTACAATGTTCTTCAATCCCTGGAAGAAACCAGCTTTTGAACATCTAAGAAAAAGAGAGAAACTTCAACTGTAGTTGTAGAAAGTTAGTAAGCCTAGCTTTAAGCTGCACTTCAGTGTGAGTACTTGTGTGTTTATATCCAGGATTGTGTGCTCAGCATTCACAAACTGTAACCTCTACCCTCAGGCATACTATATATATATATAAAAAAGAACTATATATATGTATGTGTGTGTGTCTATATACGTATATGTATACATATACGTGAGTATCCATGTATGTGTATACATACACTGTGCATGTGTAGGAATCAAGAACTTCAAAAAGGAAAATAATGTTTGGGAAATTCAGAAAAGGAAACTCCTGTTTATTTGATAATGGAAACAAAACCATCGCTTCAATAGCAATTCATACACCGCTGTCAAAGCAAGCTCCGGGTGGATGTGCAGACCCGCAGGTTCTCTGTAGTTGCTGAATTCCTCCCAGTGTTGTCTTTATCAAAGAGGTAAATGCAGATTCAAAAAAATTGCTTTGATGTGCAAGACATCACAGAACAGCAGCTCCATTCATTGCAGAGAGAGTCCATTATTTAAGTCTCTCAGGCAACTGTACAGATTCCCTATAAAGGGAAAAATAACAGGACTGTGGAAATAAACCCCCCAACAGTATGTATTCTGCTCGCTTCCAGAGCCTTTCCCTCCATTTTTCATGTCTTCATTCTGTTAAATGATATTAGGCTTTGGATCAGGCACTGACAGTTCAGATGGGCAGTCACTCCTGACTGAAGCAATACCTGTATTCCTGCCAGAGTCTCCTGTCCCCAGCTGCAAGGGTGTAAGGAGGCACTGCTGAGAGGCACTGAAGACTTGTCACCTGCCTTTTGTCCTTGAGTCTTCCCCTTGGCTCACCTTCGCTTTTGCTCCAGCGCTGGCAGCAGATCTCAGGGTCTGCTGCGACTCAAAGGGATGGGGCAGATCTGGCTCAATGCTACTGGGGAGCTGCAGGATGAGCCAGGCTCATCCCCAGGGTAACATCCTCCATGGAGGTGGTCATGTACAGAGATGGGAAAGGCAGGTGGGAGCTGGGGCAGAAGGAAAGGGGAAATCAAGCCCTGTCACCCCTACAATGGCAGGACTACCATGAGACCAGCCAGGTGACACATCATCTAGGCACTCTCCTGTGACAGCAGGGGGAACACAGTTTCCCCATCTCCTCTCTGCACTGTCATAAACCATGCCAATGTGTAGAAAGGGTCTGTGAAATTAATTATACTGTGAGTGCTTGGTAACCAAATGAATTGTAAATTGTACATTATTAAAACAGCATCAGAGCACCGACTGATCTATTATTCTTTAGGGAAATGTACGAAGATAAGAGCTTTATATGCTTTAGGGTTCTTTCCAGCCACCACACAGCCAGCTTTGTAAGAAAAAATGTGGCAATATTTTGTTACTGCCTGAGTTGCAACTGACGCAATACTGTATTGTTTATTTTTATTACTTTGTCTCATATTTAATATAGATGAGGTAGTATATAGTGCAAGTGACATATACATGCCCAGTCTCCTTCTGCTTATCCTTTTTCAGATTGCATTTGGGATTAATCACCCCCACATTTGTGAAAAAAAGCCAAAACAAAACAAATTGTCGGTGAAGAAAAATGAGATAAATATTAAGAAATATGTCCTTTTGCACAAATCATGTAACTAACAATATTCACAGCTACTGTTAGCCAATCATTTTCCCTGCATGTTGCTCCTTGCTGCCTACCTGTCTTTTAGCTTCTGAGAACTGTAAGAGGGCTGTGTGGGGAGCAGTATGTTCAGATAAACCTTTTAAATAATAGCAGTAAAGAAAAAGAACATGGGTTTAGATGTGCATGTTTGTTTTTCTCCTTTTCTTCCACAATGCAAGCCCGGCTTCACGTTCCTCTCCTGCAGTATCTGATATTCTGGAAACTTGCTTCTCACGTGTGCACTGGCATCTTCTGGGCTAATACAGACTAAAACCTGCAAGTCCTCCCTCCTAGGGATGCTAGCTTCCTGTAGGACTACTTTCTAGGCAGTCCCTCCTACACATCACATAATGGTCCTTTTCACCCCTTGCCTCCAGCAGAAAAGCACACGTCTTTCTACTACCAGGGGTGTCTATGGGAGAAGGGGAGAGCTTTTTTTTGTTTGTTTTACTGCCCCCATTGAAGAAATGGAGGCAGAAGCTTCCCCAGAACAGCTTTTCCCACAAGGTCTCCTTTATATTCGCTCCTTAAAGGAAAATGCATGAAAAGCATGCCCTATCCAGGCTTGTCAGAGAAGAGGAGAAACAGCTGGAGAAACATCCTCCTCCCTCCAGCTGGAGACATTTCCTGACTAAGCTGTTCAAACCAGTGACATATTGGTTTCTACCAGCAGCACATCAGTGGTCCCATACCAGTGGGAAAGCTTTGGGGGTTGTCATACACTAGAGTGACCCCAAGTGTTTCTTTTCTGGTGCAGAGGACCAGTGGCAGCCAGTCACATCCTCCCTCCTTCAGAGAAGGCCTATGAGAAAAAAAGTTTTCCTTTGACTGCAAGATCTAGATGGGCATTCAGCAAAACTCACAACTCAAACAGTCAAAGAAATAATTTAAATTTGAGTCAAGACTCATTTAAAGTAGTCCAAAGATTTTCAGGACTTAGCCTCCTCTCTATGCCGGCATGGGAGACAATTACATTTTCCTAGCAAAGGTATTTCCATACCGGAATAAGGAATCTTTGTTTGTTTTCGATTTTTTTTCAGAAGAGAGAGAATTTATATTTCAGAGAATCTGCATTCTTCAGCACAACTCTGTTAACCCTGTTTACTAGTCTAAAATACCGTGCTTCCTTTCTCGACACTCATCAGCCCTGCAGAAGTCATACCATCTTTCAGGAATGCGCTGCCTCCTGCTCCCCGGGCAGCCTCAGCCAGGAGGTGCACTGCGTCCTCAAATTCAAGAGAGGGCAGCATTTTCCTTAGGCTGATCCAAGGGAAGGGGACGACTCCCAAGTGTGTAAAAGAATGTCAGCAAGTGAAAATCGTCAGTCACAAAAAATACGACCATTCTGAAAAATTAAATTTAATGGAAAACATGAAATGTTCTTAGGAGTTTTTATATATATATATAAAAATATAGATATAAATATAGATATATGTATATATAACGTATAATCAAACCAAAACCCTGACCAGCTCCTAATTGATTGACGATATTAATGAATGTATCCCATCTATGTTCACGGAATTCTTGCATAGGCTGTTGTGCCGCTGTAATGCTGTTTCTGCAGCACACCACAATGACTTTGCCACCAACTTTTGCACTGCAATAGCCAGCTAATAACAGACTGATGCACCCCAGATAAATACCATACATGAACAAAGTGCTAAACTGTGCCTGAGGTAATTAAGGATCCACTGCCCTCTCATTAAACTCCCTATTAAATTAAATTCTTCAAACTACACTGAAAACGCTACCAGGCTGTTATTTTTGATTACTTCAGTATTTGCTTAAAAACCCGCATAACTAATTCAAAGCAAAGAATCAGACTTTTGTGATGTAACCTCGAAATACGTGTCTTCTAGTGTGAAATAACCATGCCTGCAAAGAAAGATCAAAATGCTTGTTTTAATCCAGAAACCTGGACCCTTGTGATCAAGAGTATGCTCCTTTCAGCTGACTGTGACTTACCCACTGTTTGTGAAGAGTCCATCCAATGTTTGCTCTGCTGGAACAGCAGCACAGCATTGACTTCTACAAGGAAATTCCAAGGATCAAGGTATATTTAAAGCACACACTGGATTGTAAAAGAACTAGAGGGCACCCAAGCGTAATACAACACTTTTTAGTTTACCCCATACTCAACTTTTGGTGCAATTTTACCCTCCTGAAATAACTGTACTGTCAGCACTGTCTCTGGCACGTTCAGCCAGGTTGCCTGAATTACTTGAAGAGCTCAGGACAAGGCAAATACACATTTTCATTCTCTGTTTGCATCTAACAAATAACAGATGTTGCAATATTGAAGAAGCACACCTGATGTGACTAACAAGGGATTTCTAAAATATTTGCCCTAAGATGACAGCCACCCTGCTATTAAGCATTTACTTAATGAAATGTGTACAAAGGGAAATGCTGCAGCAATTCTCCTTAAGACGGAGCAAGCTGCTTGAAATAAAGGTTTCTTGTGTGACCTTGGGCTAAATCTGCATTACCAGAAGAATGCAGACCCAAGCTTGAGAATACTTGCTTCCTACCAGCCTCCAACACCCACTAAAGAATCCCTGAAGGAGCCTGTCGCACCCCGGACTTGGTGCCGCGGCCCTCACAGCCACCGGCCCTCCGTTCCCTCAGGCGGCAGCCCCTGCCATGTGACTGTCCCCGCGGTCCCTGGGATGTGCCAGCTGAACCCGCTTGCATCCACTGGAGGGAACCTGGCACGGCACCTCCCGGCAAACCTGCCAGGAAGCAGGGTCAGCCCTTTGCAAATAAACCCTGCCTGATCTGAGTAACACAAATGGACGCCTGGAAGATTAATTCACCCCCTGTAATAATACAACTACTGTTTGCACAAACCAGTGGCATGCAATAGTTTCTTATTAAAATGCTCAGGATACACATCAAGATATTTCTAAACAAAGTATGGCTTAAGGAGAGGAGAGAGTGAAAATTTTCCTTGCTTAAAATGTGCCCCTCTTTCATCAGATTTGATATAAAGCTACGAGCACCACTGTAAATGGACCAACGAGCTGTCTAATCATCTAGAACACCCTCATGTAATTTATATCATCTCTTAATTTCTGTTTTGTAACCTCCATGGCTGTCTTCAGTGAATCATAGCATATAGCTCTACTTGGAGAGCATACCAGGGTATGACTTTCTCCTTTTGTTTCCCACTTGCTCACAATGGAAGCATGCAAATTTCAGCAAGGTATGTACCTACCGCATTAATCCTTTCTAATGTGATTCCAGTCGTCTCCTTAAAAGCAGAATCTAAAAGATTATTTTTACTGTTTCCATTCTCTATTGTGGCATACAGTTTTCTTGCTGAAAGGATATTCATCTAACTCTATACACACAGAGATGAATATACATTCGAATCACAGATACATATCAATTTAACACACATCACAGACTGGAAACACATTATTAAAATTAACTGCATTACAGAGAATAGATGTATAGACAAAACTGCTGAGGTACTCAGCTCTCCCAATTCCACGGTGCCTTAACACTTGCCGCAAACCTGCCATCCCTTTGTAATGCAGTCCTGAGATGCTTAATCTGCTTTCTCTCTTCCACCGACGTAAATCAGCAGCAAAGTTGTCTGTGGAGGAGCAGAGTCTGGGGGGTAATTGTGGCCTGGTGGGTTATCTATCTGTAGCTGCATGCACTGTGGGTCTGCTCACCAAATTTTTAGCGTGTGTATTTTTTCAGGCTCTTTTCCAGCAGAGAGTTAGGAAGTGCGAAACAACAAAACTAGTTTAATGCACTGGGTAAATCAGACCAGCTTATTGTGAAACCCATCACCACACATGATTGTTATGATAATACACGCGGGTGAGCTCTGGTTATTACATGCACAGCCCTGTACTAACTGCTCCCTACAGCTTGCCTGTTCTCTCACTTTAGCAACACCCCACACACCTGTTCAAATAATATTACTATTACCTTGTGTTGACACCACATCCACCCTTTCCTTTCATATAATAAGAGCTCCTGGTGAACTGTAAATGGAAAGCTTGTGGTAGCAGAAGCCGATTGTTTACCTGTCTCCAGTTTGTTGCCACAGATACTTGGTTGGGAGAAGGGAACAAAGATCAGTTTGACATCCTTGTTAAGCAGGATTTGCCCCCCACCTTACCCACAAAAGGTTACAAGTTGCTATTCAAGCCTGAGCTCCGCAGGTGTGCCATCACACCTGTCTGAAAGAAAACAAAATACAGTTTGTTTCAATACGGCTATTGCCCTAGCAAAATAAAGAAGACCTTGCCCTGCAACACAGACACAAGCATTTGTTTTAATATTTCAGTGAATACAAGCAAAACTGACAGATAGCTCTGTTTATATTTAGCTTACAAGCCAAATACGATGCAAGCTTCCCCAGCATTTGATGGCAGTGAGCATCCGACCCTGCCATGTCCACTAAACTAACTCTTGGGCAAAACTCAACTCAAAACCCATCTAGCAATGGGAAGGAGAATTTTATAACTCTCAAGGTATTTCAAAGCCAGGTTGGACAGGGCTTTGAGCAACCTGGTCTAGTGTCCCTGCCTGTGGCAGACGGATTGGAACTAGAGGATCTTTAAGGTCCCTTCCAACTCAAACCATTCTATAATTCTGTGATTAACAGGAGACTGAGTCCAAGGCCAAGTCAGGGACAGGCTGAGCTTCACAATTCATCTCCTTCACTGTCAAGCCCTGATGGAGCTGCTGCTGCTATTGAGTCACATATAACTCCTTGCGTAGTGAGCCATCAGGGTTTTAGAATAGGGGAAAGTGAAAAGCTCTGGGTCCTGGTGCTGTTCTGCTTGGTTGAAGTCTACACCCAACTTCTTACACCAGTGACAACAGTGTAGGTCTAGGGTAAATTGGCAAAAAATGGCAAAATTTACCCCATAATTGAGGCCTGGAGGAGGCATAATGGGATTTTGTCCATGCAAAGCAGTGCACTACAGAGACCTAAATGTACCCATTTATTCATGTGAATTTGCCATTTGACATCTGCTGAGGGTGATGGAAAGACTTTGGTGGGCATTTGATCCAAGAGCTGAGTCACTGGAGTTTCCAACACTTTAGGTAAAAACATTTTTCACCAAAAAGGGCTAATGAATTTTTTTCCCATTTTCCAGCTAAAGCAATGCTCTATTTTCACTGCTTTATTTTCTTATTAGAATCCTTATCCATATCTGCTTCCATCATGGTTTAAAGAGCATTATTCATAGTCACCTTCTTATGAAGGTGTCCCTGAATTAGAATAGGAAGTGTGGTAGATGTGTAGCACCAGCTGGTTCAGAAGGAGTTTGTATACTGGGCTGCAACTTACACAGAGAAACGTCCTTGAGGCAGGAGGCATATTTTATTTATTGCTTTATTTATTGCATATGTCAAGTAAATGGAATCCCAAATTATGAAGATGCAAAACACAGTGTGAGTATTTATCAGCACTGAATGTTTTTATGTGCTCCAAAATAACTTGGGGTTTCCCAGCTGACTGTGAGCAGCTTGCTGGTTTTGAAGATCTAGCACCTTTGGAACTGAAGGGACATGCTGAATTTTAAGCACTTGGAAAGAGAATTAATTGCTTGGACAGCATCACCTTTTCTTTTCCTTACCTTTTTTTTTGTGTATGCTCATCAATAGCAAATGATGAAGCCTCTGGGGGATATTAACACAAGTAAACTAAACACAGGAGTGGGACTGTTTAAACAAGGTGAGACAAAAGCCTTCATACTACAAGCAAATTAATTTGATAGCAATTTTTTAATGTTTCCATCTCTATTGTTGCAGATGTCTGCATTTAAATAAGAACTTTTATCTTTCTTGGTCCTGTTTTTCCTCCTTCATTAGCCTGCATGGAGGTCAGAGACCCACTTATCTCATGGGCTACTCCTGCAACGACCTGGGAGCTCGCTGGCTTCCCTTTGTAGCTTTCTATTGAGGTGGGGATAGAACATCTGCCTGCTCCCCCACCCCCTGAGAACAGGAAAGGATTTGCCCTGGCTAATAGCTGCAAAGGCATAAAGTCATCTGTGTCCGTGCTTTTGCTTCCATAGGCACTGCACCTTCACACCTGCCCCTGGCTTTGGCAGTTGCCTGGCATGGAGCCCCCATGCACCTCAAAAACAGCACAAACCCCTAAAAAATCCCCGGTGGCACTTGAAGCCCTGGGGCAGCTTACAAGGCAGTGCTGGTAATATTGGCTCCTACTTACCTGGCGAGCCTGTCCTGCACATAAACCAAGAAACTGCTTCCTCGTTAAAGCTGGAGAAGGCAATGTCCTTTTGCATGATTGCTACCCCAGTGCTGTGATGGTCCTGCCGGGATGGACCCCCCAGTCTCTGAACAGACACATCAGAAGTCAAGAGGAAATACTTGCTTGCAGCACTGTGTCAACCTGCCCCTCTGAGTCCAGGCACTGCCACCCTCCCAAACTCTTCCAGGGATTCAGTACCTGCACTGCAGCCCACACATCACCCGTTTCTGGCCCTGTGTGTTTCCAGGGCTGCTGGAGAAGGTAAAAGGGAGCAGAAGACAAAGTCTTAAAAAACTGATCCTAAATGTATGTATGTTCCAGTCTTATTCATTTGAAGTATTCTTTCCTGTTATCACATTTTTATGGGATTTTTTCCAACCTGCTGAAAAGACTAAGCAATATTGATTTTTAAATATTCTAAACAAGATATAGATGCTAGACCGCTACAAATATAGACACCAGCATCTCTGAATTAAAAGATAGCCTGTTGAATAAGTAATAGGTATTTTAAAATGTCTGAATAGGAACTTCCAGGATAAACAGTAAGAGCTTCAAAGGAGCCACTGATCTATGGAGTACATAATATTATGCATGTTAAAAATTATTGGAATATTTATTTACATGACACATGGCTCAGAAGAAGCCATTATGGTCCTTAAGCACATTATACATGTTGTGAAAATTGTCTAAGTGCTTCTTTTACCAGAAGCAAATGTATTCTCCCAGTTGATAAACACATGACCTTTGGGGAAAAAAAACCCAAAAGGAAGCAAACCCAAGGCTAAAAGAAGGTTGAAAGACAAAAGGGGAAAAAAAAGAGAAGAAAATAAAAACCAGCCCTTGTACCATGTCAAAGTGTTCCATGCCCATCAAAGGAAGAAAAGCCCGCGCTGCCCTGCCCCGCATCCCGTGCAGTGCTGCTGTCGCACTTCATGTGGGGAGGGAATGCTCCTCTCTCTGTGTGCCAAAGTCCGGGGGTGCCAGCTCTTCTCTCTACAGGCCAAGAAATTACAAACAGGGACTAATTCATTCCAGCCACTGCCGTGTCCTCTATTTTGAATTGAGCTGCCAGAAGAATGCTCTGCTTTGCTAGCCTGTTCCCCTCTGAGTGACATAGGGGACAGGCGGGGACCCGCAACCCACTGGCATCGGTTGCACCTTCATGTGTGGAGACGCGCTTTTTCGGCTATGCCTACAGGTCCTCAACTGCCTCTGCACGGCCAAGTGCAGGTTGAAAATAGTCTTGTGTGCCCCCTCATACCTTCAAGAGGAACAAAGCAGAGGGAAACATTGCCTTGCAGTACTTAGTGTGCCCAGCAGCCAGGTCCATTGCTCCCCTGCACCTGGCTGATGGCTTCAGCTGTGTGCTTGTGCCTAGGCACAGCACTCTGAAAGGTTTGCACTGCTCCTTCCCGTGCTCTGTGGGTGACATGGCTCTTCTCCAGCAGAGGTTTGGCTAAGGAGGAGGTATGCCAACTTCAAAAATTCCCCCACATGTCCATGTTGCTGTGATCACGCTACTGTTTACACCATAGCCTGGCTCCTGAGAATTCTTTTTTTTTTTTCAGGCTGTGAAGGGGAAAAAGGTTTTTGTCAAGAAGGCATGACCAGGACATGGTGGCTCAGAGACTGCCTCTGGCCCACGGGCTGCTAGCTTGCAACTGCCTGCAGCCAAGCTCCCAAGTACTGTACAGCCCCAGGGTGCCCAGTCCCCAGATCAGCTCTGATGTGCTCCAAGGGCTGTTGTGTGCATGCTTGCTTTGGACATTTGGGAAAGCAGGCTCTACTGGTAGGCAGAGCACGCAAGTTTTCTCTTACCGAGGAATGAGAGTAAAGGGTGGATTTTCTAATGCAAAAAAGCAAGCAGTTGTATGGGGGAATATATTTAGCCAGTGTTTTCAGATCACATGTTCTGGGACTGAAGAGCAGAACGTTTTCAACACTGTTTTGGAAGCACGCTATTCAGTATTGCAAACCTTACTATTGGAGAAACCACTAAATTGTGTTGCATCTAAAACAATTACTTGAATTACTTGTACCGTGGTTTCTTCTTTCCAACTGCAAAGGTTTTACAGAAATGTGACTTCTACGGCTACAAAAGCCTTGAAAATACAAATAATAGTAAAGTGCCGCTCTGCATTTGCATAAACCTGTTTATCCTATACATGGTTTATTCATTAACTCTCAGAACAACCAGCAGGACAGCTATGGCATTCCTTATGACCACTTCGCTTGTGGCTGAAAATGCAACTGTTTAAAAGGAACATTATGGAAAGTGAAAATAAATACCATTCCCATGTGAAACAGCAGGAAAAATGCCACAGGAGCTGGCATTTGGCTTTTACGTGGAATGAACCTTTCCTGTCACTTGGAAATTTCAGAGGGGAGCCTCAGCATCTGCAAGGATTGGGACCCCGACGCTGCAGCTCGCCAAAACGGACATGCAGCATTAGCAGTGTCCCTCGCTGTGCTCTGCAGACAGCATTCCAGTTAGGGATGGAAAATACCTGGTTCCCTCATCTATTTCTCCTAGAGACCATTTTCTAGTCCTTTACAATTTCAGTGTCCCATGAAAAGAGGTTCCTTGCAACCTCTAATTGCAATGTATTTCCCAACCAGCTCCTCCTTAGGAACGCTTTACTGGTAATCACCCCAGGTTTCCCCATGCTTCCTTTCTTACCCAAAACTCGCTCCACATAAGAAAGGTGATAAAGCAGGAATGCATTTTGCCTGTTTCATCTCCTTGCTTCTATAAAGATAAGTACATGTTGCCACCGGTACAAGTGGAAAACTGGAAGTTTGTTGGACAGCCGGTGACTTACTCAAGGTCACAAAAAAACCTCAGTAGCAGAGCTGGGAACAGAATTTGGTATCCTAATTCCTAATCTGGCAGCCTCACCACAACTCTCATCACGCAATCAAAAAGCTCCTTTTAAGGAATGCTTTTGTGACTAAGAGAAAATTCAAGGCATTAGAAGAGAGTCCTTTTAATTTGCCTTTGTTCAAACATTTACGCCTTTTGCTATATGGAAAACATGATTTAAACAAGATACGGGACTACAGTATGATGAAAGACTCTAGAATCTAGAATCTTTGAAAAACAAAAAATAATTATGGCTGCATTTAGGACTGTATTGATTCCAGGCATTAGAAAGCAAGCGATTAGATATTCGAGTTTTATACATAGCATAAGGAATAAGTAAAGACCAGCATCTATCGTGATCTGGTAAGAGTTTTCTAGTGTTACATGCAGGCTTTCACATTTCTGAAGAATACTACATATAACAGGAAAAATTTCCACAGCTCTTTAATAAGACTTCATTTTCTAAAGGTCCTAACTTGTTGCACTGCAAGTTCTTCAAAAAGCAAACCCAAATCCTTAAGCCGCTAAACTCAACAGGAGATTGCCCTGACCTGAAACAATCTGGGGTTTAGTACGTTCTTCCTTGAAGAGCAGCTCAGTAATTTACCAGCTCTCCCAGGATACGTCAGCTTTGATATTTAGAAACTCTACAGGATAGTTTTATATTTTAGGACAGCACCTTTTGCTTGTTTCTTTTCCTGTATAATAGAATACTATGATTTGGCAACAGTGGATAGAAACAAATGAGTGTACTGGGAACCAATGTTACCGAAAAAGTGTATACAAAATAATCTGAGCTGTACAAGCTGAAGTAAGCAGAAGACTACAAATATTAATAGAATAAACAAAGAAAATAAATATAAATTGAAACCAATCCTTTTGAAAAAAATGTTTCTTTTTTTTTAACACAACGGAAAACCTCCCGAAGTGCTGTAAAAATCCTATTGATAGCATTGTAGTTGGGAGACTCAGGATGAGAGATTTGTGACTTAGTTTTACAAGAACACATATTTTGCTCAATAAATTACTAAAATTGCAACAGAAGAGCTGGGGGAGTACAACGCAAGAAGACCCACTCCCCATCCCTGAAGTCCCGGGCTCAGCCTGTAAAATGCCTGTGCCTTTAAAGCATTTGCAGTGACAGGAGGCCTTGTGTTTGCTGATGTGTAAGCCACTTTTTGATTTGATCTTTACACAATTATTTTGATAAAGAAAGTGTTCATCTTGTTGACACTATCACCGTAGTCAATACCTAATGACCCCCATAGTTAATTTCCTTATAAATATTTAACTTAATAGAAGTCCTCCCTTGGGTTTTAGTACTTTTGACACTTGTATAATCTGAAACAAATCCTCTTTTTTAGTCAAACAGACCATGTTACACACACAGTTGGCTAGCTATTTACAAAGCACCCAATTAAATCCTACTTAATTCTCCCACTCTGAAAATCCCATTTCACTAGTGCGCAGGCTACTGATCACATAAGATGAGGATCCTTCACTGAGCCTGGACACAAGTTCACAGCCAGCAGGACTTGATTGTACAAGAACTTGCTGTAAAAATAATTCACCCGTCAAATGCTATATACAGATAGTGAGGAGAATGTGCAAATTCGGAGGATTCAAGAAATAAGCTGAAGAATCACAGTTAAAGACAGGTAAATCTAGTTTAATGTTCACATGTAGTAGTTACACATCACAGAGATTAAACAGGATTTTAACTGTAACATAGCTGCAGTGAAACGTAAGTCATTTTGTGCTAGAAAAATAATCTTGACACAGTTATCCAATTTTTGGTCTATTTAAGTTCATTTTAAGATGAATTTACATTACTGATCATAATGACTTTGCCCATGTGCCTTCCTGCAGTTTGCTATTAATACTCTTTGGACGAAGGAAACAGCAACTGTTTTTGTTAATGGTTTGCCCTTTGGTTGCAAGCAGAAAACTGTTTTCAGTTTTTAAGCAATTAATAAGTTGTAGGAACACATATTTGCGATAAAGCCTTTTGGTGCTAAATGAAGTTCCCAAACAAATTTCTTGATCTAAGTCAACAGCATATTTGAAAAAAAAGCTGATTAGAGATCTAAAGCATTGCCCCCATACTGCAAAAAAAACTAGATAGAATTTGTTTTTCTATTCCCAGTAAAAAACACTACATCTTACTGCTACTTTTATAGAATGCACTAAAAACCCCCGTGCCCACATGACAAAAGTGTAGTCTTGAAATGTATAATACACTTACAAACATTTTAAGTCTAGATTGAGGAAAACACATTGTATGGACTCCAAACAAGTTTATTTGCAATTAGACATTTCATGCAATCATGCAGGACCACTAGCTATAGCTGCAACTTTCGAGTCTAAAGGACATTCGGGGACAAAAAAAGTCCTAAACATTCAAGGTATTTTCCATATTAGCAGCTCCATACTTGAGCTGCAGTTTCCTAAAGAGATATTCCCACAGATTAAAAAAAACATACACACCTTTATAATATTTACAAAAAAATATTTAATTAAAAATATTTTATAATTACAGTAGTCTATTAAAGCATATACTTTTCTCACACTTATAGAACATCTCTATATATACACAGTATGAAATGTCACTCCTTTGTCTATACAATATGTAACATTCCTGCAGGGAGAACAAAGTTCCCTGGGCCCCAATAAAATCCATCTATTTTAAACAATAGATGTCAAATATATCTACAAATGCTCTGGTAGATTAGTAAAGCTTCAAGATTCAGCTGCTCGGTCCCTTAAGAGTTACAAGGTTTCTACAGTCTGGTTTAGGCTCAGTCCTCTATCCCGGGGCAGAGTCGCAACTTTTCCCGCTGCCACCACGGGACACGCCGCCGCTCACAGCTGGCCGGGAACGACGAGAACAGACGGGACCGGGGGGGAAAGGAGGAAAGGACATGGGGAGCTCGGAAGGGGGGGGACCGCTACGGACGTGCAAAATGGTGAAAACGCTCGGCTCTGCCGGGGTGAAGCATGGGAACTGCTCGGGGGGTTGGATGGCTCCTTCCTCCGG
>WEIT01030498.1:32192-62712 GCA_013389985.1 Dryoscopus gambensis | reverse complement strand
GCCGGGCGCAGCGCGGGAGGCCGGGCACGGCACGGGGCCTTCGCCGGCGCCAGGCACGACTCGGGGGGCAGCCGCTTGTTCAGGTCGGCCAGCTGGAACAGACGGGGAAAGGTGAGGGATGAGGGGCTGGGAGCTGCGGGACCAGGGGGTGAGAGGTGAGGGGTCCCTGCCGAGGGATTCTTCCCCCAGGGGCATGGTGGTGACCATGTCTCCTTCCAGCCCATTTACCCCAAATCAGCACATTTACAGACTAGTGGAATCACGGAATGCTTGGGATGGAAGGGACCTTACAGCACATCCAGTGCCACCCCCTGCCACGGGCAGGGACACCTCCCACTGTCCCAGGCTGCTCCAAGCCCCAATGTCCAGCCGGGCCTGGGACACTGCCAGGGGTCCAGGGGCAGCCACAGCTGCTCTGGGCACCCTGTGCCAGGGCCTGCCCACCCTCACAGAGAAGAAGTTCTTCCCAATATCCAATGTAAACTTTCTCTCTGTCAGTTTGACAACATTCTGCCTTATCCTGTCACTCCAGACTCTTGTCCAAATTCTCTCTCCATCTTTCTCGTGGGCTCCATTCAGGCCCTGGAAGGCCACACTTAGGTCTCTAAGCTTTTCTTCTCCAGGCTGAATGATCCCAATTCTCTCAGCCTTTCCTCACAGGAGAGCTGCTCCATCCCTCTAAACAACTTGATGCCTCCTGTGGATTTACTCCCATAGCTCCACGTCCTTCCTGAGAGTGTCTTTTCCCTCGAGTGTCCTGTTCCCACTCCCTGTGTGTGTACCCAAGCAAATACGGGCCCGGAACTTTAACAGCTCAGGACGAGAAGAAACAGCCTCAAGTTGACCAGGGAAGGTTTAGGTTGAATATTAGGAAAAATTTCTTCCTGGAATGGGCTGTCCAGCCTTGGCACAGCTGCCCAGAACAGGGGTGGAGTCCCCATCCCCAGGGGGATTTAACAGCCATGTGGATGTGGAACCTGGGGATGTGGGTCAGCGGTGCACAGTGGTGGTGCTGGGGAATGGCTGGACTCCATGACCTTAAAGGCCTTTTCCAACCTCAGTGCATTTCTGATTCTGTTCTTTTTCTCTTTAGGGAGTGAAATGCTCGGGCTGTGCTCCCTCTCCCCTGCAGGCCAGGGCCGTGCCCCCATGCCCACCTCCATGCGGCGGATGTCGATGGACAGCACCGTGGTGAAGAAGAACATCTGCAGGAAGAAGTCCGACACCAGCCCGACCACAGCGAAGAGGCAGAACTCCTGGGGATGGGACACAGGGATTAGCTCCCATTTCACCTCAGAACAAGGGACACTCAGCAGTGTTCTACTGACAAACCCCGTTATCTGCCTCTTGTATTGGCTGACAGTTTAGGGCTGGATGAGTCCACGTGAGAATCCAAGAATATTTATTCTGATTCACATTCTTTGTTCTTTTTGGGCACAATCCATCAAAACCCTGGGACTCCGCTCCCAGGGAACAAAGGACAGAATGAGAGGAAAATGACTCAGGTTGTGCCAGGGGAGATTTAGATTAGAAATTAGGGAAAATTTCTCTCCCAAAAGGGCCTGTTGGGCACTGGAACTGCCCAGGGCAGGGGTGGCGTCCCTGTGCCCAGAGGGATTTAACAGCTGTGCGGCTGTGGCACTTGGGCACATGGGTTAGTGGTGGCCTTGGCACTGCGGGGGAGCAGTTGGACTTGATGGTCTCCCAAGGCTTTTCCAACACAGACAATTCCCTGAGTCCGTGATCCTACTGCCCACTGCCTCCCTGCAGTGCCTCGGGCTTTGTCCTGCCAGCCCCACTCACCTGGATGGCCGGGACCAGGGTGAAGTATCCGATGAGGATGATCCCAAGCTCCGTCGCCATGTTCTTCATGATGGACCAGCTCTCATTGCTCAGGCCTGGGGAAGGGCAAGGACAGGTCAGGGGAGCCTCTTCCCTGGGCTAGACATGAGCACAGCAAAAGCAGCTGCGTTTCCCCTCTTTAAAACCAGGAATCTACAGACAACAGGCCAAAAAGGCCCTTCCAGGCTAAAACTCCCAGGTGTAAAGGCCCATGGAAGATCTGAGTCCTGTTTCCCATCTAGGATCCAAAGCACTTGTTTTTTTTTTAAACTAAAATCAACATCACTCTAGAATCTCTTCTCCCTGATGTTTAGAAGCAGCTTTGAAGATTGCAAATCCCATTTATCCTGGTGTGAGCACACAAATCCTTCCACAGGCACAGAGCATTTATAGAATGAAAAAGATAATTTTGTCACACATTCAGGGGAATTTTGTAGGACCTGTGTTCTGCACTGACCTGAGGACACAGTGCCCAGTATCCATGCCAGGAGATCCAGCTCTCCCTTACTAATATTTTTTTTATATTTATTTAGCCTGTTTCAGTCAACAATCCCAAAAAGCAGTGCCCACGACGACAGCATTCTGTTCTTGGAATTCAAAACAAAAGGCTGCACAACTCACCTTGTTCCCTTCACAGACCTGAATTAGACCATTCCCCCTCTCCCAGTGTCTGGCATTCCCCAGTTTTCCCTCTCTGCAGTCTCCCAGAGCAGGATCCTACCTTGGGCAATGCGGAGCTTCACCTCCAGATCCACAGGTGTGGACACAACGGACTTGGTGAGGACCAGCACGTTCTCCAGGCCAATCACCACCACCAGGTATGGGAATATCTCTCTGCAGGAAACAGAGGCAGAACTGAGGAGGAGATCCATGGGGAAGGAGAAGGGAAAGAGGCAAGTTTGGAGCAAACACACCCCTGGGAGTCGAGGCGAGGAGACACCACCCTGTGCCCCAATCCCTTCCCTCAGTGTCACACTGTGACAAGGAAAAGGTTTGTGTTTCCTCTGCCTTGGGCAGACATCACCATTTTTGCAAAGCTGCAGGAATTCCTGGGAAACCTCCACTGTGGAGCACCACTAAATTAATCTTGGTGCTTCCCAGGGTGGGGACAGAGCCCTTTGCTCTCCAGCATCGGGTACAACGACAGAGATGGACCTGGAGGCACTGGGGGGTGGGTAACCAGTCACTGGGAGGGGACAGGGAGCGTGTCCCACCTCCTTTAAGGATCATCCCATTTCACCCCTGCTGTGGGCAGGGACACCTCCCACTATCCCAGGGTGCTCCAAGCCCCGTCCAGCCTGGCCTTGGGCACTGCCAGGGATCCAGGGCAGCTACAGCTTCTCTGGGAAATCCATTCCAGTCCCTCACCACCCTCACAGGGAAGGATTTCTTCTGTCTATCTCACCTAAATCTGCCCTCTTTCAGTTTGAACCACTGCTCCTTGTCCTATCACTGTAGTTCCTGATGAAGAATCCCTCTCCAGCTTCCCTGTAGGCTCCCTCAGACACTGGAAGGGGGGAATGTCAGTGAATGTCCATAGTGAGTGAAAAACCACCAATACCAACAAGCCTCTCGTGGGCAGCTTCTCCTTCATGCCCAAGAATCCAAAATTCAGCAAGAACAACTCAGGCCTGCCTTTAATTAAAGCATTTTCAGCTTGTAACTGTGAGAGCCCTCAGGCAGCACCAGGAGAGGACAGCGATGGGAGAGAAGCTCTTAGGGATGGGAATCTCTAAACAGAGAGAATGGAGCTACTGCAGGAGGAGGCTGTGGGAGAACCTGCTCAGCTCCAGGAGTAACATCCCAACAATTCCCCCTGCTTTAGGCACACAAGCCAACTGCTCAGCAGTAGGGAATCTCCAGGAGGACTGGCCAGCAGAGGAGCCCATCCCCTGCGTCCCTGGAGAGCAGCTGATGGTGATCCTGCCCAGCAGTGTGCCCAGTACTGGCACAGGACCTGTTCCCCAGCCTGAGGAGCTGCTCCCACAGCATTCCCTGTGCACCCCCTGGCGGGGCTGGCACGTACCCTCCGTTGAGCGTGGGCGTGAGGCCGAACAGGGTGCAGAGCCCCACGGACATGAGCAGGGAGCTGAGCACCGTCACCACCGCCGCCAGCGCCAGGCCCCACTTGGACTTCACCATGTCGATCTTCCCTGGAAAACAGCGCCCAGCCCAGGTCACCGGGGAAAGCAAACAGAATGAATGCAAACGGAGGCGGGATAGCCCCAAGGACTGGCTTCAGGAGGTCACTGGATATCCCCCAGCGCAGAAGGGAAGGTACTGCAGTGCTCGTGTCTGAAACGCAGCTCCCAGAGCCTCCCAGCACAAGGGTGGGACACAGGACAATGCTGGTTCACAGCTCACACCGGTCCCAGCACTGCACTGGGGTGGGAAAAACCCAGCTGAAATGTGGCCAGAGAGGTCTGAACCCACCAGCTCAGAACATGTGTCTGCTCTGTCCGATAATGGATGAAACAAACTGGGAAAAAGAGGCATTCCTGTGGCATCTAAGACAGAAAACACCTTGGAAGATATCACAGAACCATGGAACGGTTTGGGTTGGAAGGGACTTTAAAGATCCACCGTTCCACCCCCTGCCATGGGCAGGGACACCTTCCACTATCCCAGGCCTTGGACACTTCCAGAGATGGGGAAACACCTCCAGATGGGGAGGTGTATCACAAGGAGTAACACCACACCGGCTAAGAGGGGCAAATTAGCTGCAATCAGGTGAACAGTTACAAATTCTCTCCATGAGAGTTCAGGGTAAGATTCCAATTTTACACCAGTTTTTCACCTCTCCTGCTGAAACAGGTGGGAAGTGCGGTGGTGTTACAGACAGAAGTCTGCACCCCTGGCCCCGTACCCAGGTGCCAGGAGTGCAGGTGCCCCCAAACCTACGTGTGGAGAAGTAGATGTAGGCGAAGAGGATGATGTAGGTGGTGACGAGCGGGATGAGCTCGGCGATGCCGATCTCCTCCTTGAAGTGCACGTGGACCACGTTCTCCTCCCGCAGGCTGCAGTTGGGGCTGGGGTGCAGCAGCTTCAGGCGGGAGCGGAGGCTGCTCAGGAACCTGGGGGAGAGCAGCACGTCACTCACCCTTTCCCAAAGAGGGAAGCTCCGTGGATTCACACGGACCAGCAAAGCACAGCTCTCTCCAGCTCCTCGATGGCCCAAACCACCCAGACCCTGATTTCTACAAAGATTTGCTGTGCACACTCACCAAAACTTTATTACAAGCAAAGGCTCACTAACCACAGTCTGGGCCCTGAGGAACAGAACATGCCATGGCCTCAAATACCCCTGGAATTTTCCCAGAATTACAGGATTCTGTGTAAAAATGGCTGATGGAAGGTGCCACACAATGGCCCTCAGGGCTCAGTGCTCTGGAAGAGCAAGTTTTGACTCCTGTGCTGCCAGTTCCATCCCAGGCATCCCTTGGGGAATTCTGTGCAGCTCAGAGTCCTCAGATCCACTCAATCCATGCCAGTTTGGCCAACACTGCCCAAGTGTTTTCGCCAGTCGAACCAGTGCTTACTGGAAGGCAAACCAGTCTGTGTACAAGGAACTGGGTCAAACCAGAGCCACTCGGGCCTGGACGCCACAGGAACTCCCCCTGGCAGCTCTGGATGATACAGACACTGTTTCTGAAGAGGAACTGAGAATTGAGTGTATTTTATTTCCTTAACAGCCAAGTTTTCTCCCCAGAAAAGCACCTTCAGAGATGCAAGATACTCTAAACCACAAGGAAACGGAGGGTAAAGAAAACCACGCCAGCATCAGAGTGGAGCAAACAGCAGCGGTGCCCAGAGCAGCCCTCACCTGGAGTCGTAGCGCTGCAGCCCCAGGGTGACGGTGTAGGACACCACGCGCCGCCGGTTGTACAGGTTCACCCCGCTGTACCTGCCGGGCAGCCCGAACAGCAGGTCTGCAGAGACAGGCACGGACATCAGCGAGCAGCACACGCACGGGACGGGGGGCACGGCTGCTCCTTGTCGGCAGTGGGAATGGCTGCTCGCATCCCGCGGGACACCCCCCGCGGCCGCTGCTCGGGGCACACCCCATGGATGGGGTTAACACCCGGTGCAGGCTCCACGTGCTCCAACCACAGCGAGCTCACACTCCGGATGCTCAAAAATTACCTTTAAAGCAAACTTCCTTCAGGGTTACAAACCCTTTTCAGACATGTAATATAATACTTTATACACTTCCAGAACTTTGAAGTTCCTTTAAAACCGAAGGATTCAACCTGCATTTAAACCAGCATTTCCTCTGGCATTATGGAACCGCTAACGACCCCACACATGGTAAGAGGGTTTTTTTATAATTAAGAGATAAAAATACTTTTATGATATCCATTGTCAGCTCGGGCTGTGCGCAAGGAATTAGAACACACCAGGGAGCAGGATGAATGTTGATTTATCTGTGACAGTGAGGCAGCCTTTGAGTGTGACAGAGGGAAAAGCCAGGCTGGAGCATGTGTAGAGTGAGAGGAACAAAACCCTGCTATTTTTACCTGCAGAAAGGAGCCTGACTGGGTGATTTGTTCACTTCCCACAAATATAGATCAGGGCTACAATACACACATAAAGTGAGAGACAATGAAGACTGGGCAGCTTCGGCTGCTGTGAATGACAAAATACTGCCCAAATTGGCACTGTCAGCAATCCAGGTGTTGGAATTAGCCAGGCTGGAATAACAATGAAGCTGCAGGCAACTCTCAGCTTCCCTGGCTCTCGAGGCCCTCACCTTTGAGAGTGGCTGACGTCTGCAAGGTCTTTGGTTCATGCTGGTGGATGGTTTTGATGATATCTGGGTCGGCATTGAAGCGCTCGCGGTCGTTCTGCCAGAAGTTCCCTGGGGACAGCAGCAGGCAGCCGTGCTCCGGGAGCAGATTCCGCAGCTTCCTGAGGCCGGGCAGCAGGTCTGTCACCTGCAGACAAACCTCCTCCAGGCTCCTGACCCCGGAGCTGAAAGGCAAACACAGGGCTGTGGGACCAAAGCGAGGCAAAGGCGAAGCTTTGGGAGAGGAGCATCCCAGGGACCTGCCTCAGGTGTCGCGGCTCTTCTTGCTCACAGGTGAGAACAGGAGCTGGGTCTCGCCGCAACTGTGAACAGGCTCCAGAACTCCATCATCATTCCCTGGGTGCTGCCTGACCACACAGCTCTCGCTCCTCACCCATCTCCGGTGCCACACTTTCGTTTCCATGTTTAAGACACTTCTACCCAACGGAGAAACTCTCTCTGGAATTCTTCCAGACCCCAAACCCCTCTGCACAGCTCTCTCCACACATGCGATGGATGTTTTACAGGAATCCCAGTCAGCTTTCCTCAGGTGGATCCCTCGAGGTGCACAAAGTGCTCTAAAATGCCCCCAGGATTCAATGCCTGCACCTCGGTGTGGTGTTTTCCCAATTCCTCTGCATTGTGTGGAAAAGAGAATTTCCTTAGAGGTCCAGAATTCCGTACAGGTGTAACTGGTATGAACTGGAACCTCTGTTTGACATGATCCTTATCAACCACCAATTCAAGCGAGACTCAGCTTGGGTTTACAACAGGCCCTGGTGGGAAGGGTCAGTGACAGAGCAGCTGCTGGGACAGACAAGTGCAACAGGACATCTCGCCCCACCAGGAGCTGACCTGCTGCTTGTCACCTGCTCAGGTAACTCAGCCGGGACAAGTGTCTCAGAGGGAGTTACTGTTACTGTCTTGCAGGGAGTTATTCTGGCTCCGTGGGGTGAACTCTGGCCTGGCATTTCCCAGCTGCCCAAAAACACCTCACTGCTGAAGTGAGGTCTGAAGATGAGCTGCATTTCTGACTGACAGACACCTTGAACTTTCCCAAAACAGAACTCTTCTGGTACATTTCTCTGGACAACCTTTAAAATTTTTAATTGACACTGGAGCTCAGACCTCTTTAATTACTCCCAAGGATGCTAAAAAGCTAAACTTAGGTTTTAAAAATAGAAAAGTTAATTTAACTGGCTTTAATGGAAAAAGTATTCTCTGTTACACTGCCAAAGTCTGTTTGTGGTTACCTGGGGAAAAGCGAATGACTTCACACACATTTGTGATTGCAGATCATCGAGAAAACATTTTAGGATATGACATCCTTAAAGGGAAACTTTGGCAATTACCAACCAGGGATGTTTGGTCCTTTGGACCTGACAAAAACCGCAGAGCATTCTTTCTGGGAAAGATAGGAAAATCAGTGTCTTACAAATGGCTCCAGTTTTACCTGCTTCTGCTGCAGCTAACATTAAATAGTACCCTGTGCCTCCTGCAGCCAAACAAGGCATAAACTAAGTAATTAAAGATTTAGAACAAAGGGGCGTTATATTTAGGATGCATTCTGCTCACAATTCCCCTGTTTGCCAGGTGATAAAAGCAGACAGGAGCTGGCATTTAGCAGCTGATTATCAAGGCTTAATGCTAACACAGAACCACTCCCTGCAGCAGGCCCAAATATTGCAAACCTCACTGCTACTCTGCAGGCAGCTGCACACAAAGGGATGGCAGTTTGGGATAGCTGAGAGTCCCAGCTCACGAGGAAGATAACCCCAAATCTGCATTCCCTTGGGAAGGAACACAATCCACCTTCCCTTGCCTGCCTGGGATATAAGCACTCACCCACCATAGCACGCAATGCTTTAGCTGAACTCCAACAAATAAAAACTCAGGCAGGAGTACAGATTTATCAGTACATTGATGATGTGTTGGTAGGAGGTGAGGAGGAAAGTGCAGTAAGAACAACAGCAGAGGAAATATGGAATAGATTAAATAGGGAGGGGATAGAAGTGCCCTCAGCTAAGAGCCGAGGCCCCTCTAAAGAGGCAGAATTCCTGGGAACCTGGCGGGTAGCAGGCCAAGCTGTAATTCCAGATGAAACCATTACAAAATTAGATGCTGTATCTACCCCCACAACTGAAAAGGAACCTCAAAAAATACTTTGAGATACTGGAGAAATCACGTTCCTGGATTTTCTGTAATAGCAAGACCCTTGTACACATTAGTGAGGAAAACCCAAAACTGGCAATGGCTCGGCAGCCACAAACAGGCTTTGCAAACTCTGATAGAGGAGTTAAAAACATCAATCACTTGGGCCAGCTCATCCCAGTGCTCCTGTAACAGCTGAATGGGATTTTGCTGAACACGGGACTTACTGTAAAATGTTCCAGAAAGGGCCACAACACCCAACCAACCATTAGGGTTCAGTTCCACAGCATTTAAAGATACTGAAAAGAGAAACACTGCCTGGGAAAAGGGATTATTATCCCTGACCTGAGCTCTTGAACAAGTAGAAAAAGTTCAACAGCATCAACCCGTGAAAATCCAAGGACCTTTCAGTCTGTTGGCCGGGGTTAAGAAGGGCAGTGATGCAGAGAAAATTGCACAAAGAGCGACAGTACACAGGTGGCGGGTGTGTGTCTCAGACCAAATGGATAGTGCTGTAGGGCCTAAACCCCTACAAAATTCAGAGAGCTGTGACTCCAGACAGGTTAGCTTGACAACAGCCGTAAATCTAGTCCTACACTGGATACTCCTGCATTCACTTCAGACTCTGGAGATGGCTGGTTCCCTGGTACCTCAGCCAAACGCTCTGATGGGAAATGGAGGTACAGAGCAGCTGCTCTGAACACTGAAACAGGAGTGGAAGTAGCGGAAGAAGGAAGAGGAAGTGCACAGGTGGGAGAGCTAAAGGGTGTACTGCTGGCAGTAAAGGAGAAAACAAAGACAATCTGTGTTGATTCTTACGTGCTCTGGGCTGGTGCCACACAGTGCTTGTGTCAGTGGGAGCACTGGCAAGGGAATGGAAAAGAGGCAGAAGGAAGACTGGAAGCGGTTGTTGTCCAGGCTCCATCCCATGGACAAATCCACACACGATGGGTCAGAGCTCAGGCAAATGACCAAGCTTTACAGACTGACTGCAACAACAAGGTGGATCAGCTGACAAAAATCAGAAAGATAAAAATGGATCAGTTGGAAGCTCCACAACACCGGTGTGGATTTGGTGAGTGGTTACGTTGGAAATTAGGGCATACTGGACAAAAAGCTCTATTTTTTGCAGCACAAAGCAGGGGCTGGCATTGACCAGGAAGATGTGTCAAGGCATCTCAGAGAGTGTCCTCAGTGCCAGCTGAGACTTGAACAAAATCATCCAGACCTGGCACTGCCTTTACAGATCAAAAGTAACAAAACACTCTCGTCCTCTTGGCAAGGAGATTCTCTTGGGCCTCTGCAGACATCCAGTGGTTACAAGAACACATGAACAGGGCTGGGAGTGGTCTCTGAGCTGTCAGTCGCAGGCACACTGATGCCAAAGCTACCATTTGGGGACTCAGTGACTGGTTTTCCAGCCTCCCTGTCCCAGACTCTACAGAGTGACAAGGGATCACACTTTACCAGTGTGATGGGGCAAGACTGGGCCAAGAAAGAAGGTATTAAATGGGTTTTTCATACACCTTATTATCCCCAAGCAAATGGGATCATGGAGCGTGCCAGTGGTTTGCTAAAGCAGTGCCTTAGGCCATGTGAATCTGGCTGGGATAAAAGGAGGTTACCCTTTGTGTTATGTCAGATATAATAAATAACTGATACCAGACATAATTAAATAAATAAATAACATACACATATCTTTTTATTTATTCATTTTATATATGTGTTTGTGTATATGTATAAATAAAAATATAAATAAATATAATAAATAACTGACGTAGACCAAGGGGTAGTCCTGTTTCAGAAGCTTTCCTAAGCCCTGTGTCTCCTTAAATATCTTTAAAGCTCCAAACGACAAAATTTAAGCTTTACAGGACAACTTAAAGGTGGAAAAGCCAGTCAAGGTCCAGTCAAGCTAGCCCAAACGGGGACTGCAGCTCTGACCCCGAGGGGCAGTCGAGGACCAGTGTTCTGGGTGGCTGTTGATGCTCACGGCATCTCCCGCTGGAGACTCCCACGTGCCAGACTCGTGTCCCTGGACAGGCCCGTGCTTCGCTCCCAACCAACGCGGGGTTCCCCACTGGCCGGGCCAGCTGCCCCGCCCCGCCCTGCCCCGTGTGCTGCTGGCCAGGGACAGAACTGCTGCCGCAACTCCGGGAAAACGCCTCTAGGACTGCACGACTTCTCCTGGTTTACGTTCCCTAATAAGTATATGCTCAGAAAACTCGGTGTGCATCCCGACGTGAGCCAAGGGGCCGCTCGGGCAGCCGTGGAAGGGCTGGTGACCACCTGCACGGCTGTGGGCATTACTGACCCAGACGCATGGACTCCCACAAGGGAATAAAGCCAGTTCTGGACACACAGGGACCATGCTGGACAGCACAGGAACTGACCGACCTGCCACAGCTAAAGCTGCAACAGACTCAGGAGCTCTGAAGGGACACTCACTGTACGGTTCTGTTTACTGAACGATGTCTCTAACCCTGTAGTACGGCAGCTCTCCCACCCCCGGATCCATCAGCCATCCCCACGACACCTTGCAGCTAAGGACTGGAAAGGAAAGAGAGCAGTGCTGGTTTTCCTAGGGGCCACTCTAATACAGCACACACAGAACCAACAGGCCCTGACCCTTGGAAGAGAAATTCCCACCTAAAGCTGCTGCAAGCTGTGACACTGATAATGACAGCAACTGCTGGATTTGTTCTCAATTTCCCACTCATTTTATGAAAATACTCAGATGATGGGAATTCCACACCAAACATATTTTCCAGCGGCCTTCCTCCAGCTGGAGTGATGCTCCTTCTGGAAGGAAAGGGCCCAAATCTCCACAGTGTTAAAAATCTGGATCAGTGTTGTTAAGGTACTGGAGCACTTGAGTTTTCAACTGTTGTGATTAATACTCGCATGCGTTTTGTCCCAGTAGTTTTGCAGTGTATATGAGTTACTGCTGACGAATGCTTGTGTCTTCACTCTGGCTGTCACAGGGGGTGGAAAAGATTTCCACCTGAATGTAACTTGAATTTTCATATGATTATGGAATCAGTTCTGTGCACCTCCTCCCGTCTCCTCGGGGTAAGGTATAAAATTCCCCACCGCAGTAGGTGGGAACAATTTGAGTTCCATTACGCCTTTGATTCCCCCAGAGCTATAACCAGACTGTTCTGTGATGCACATACACCCGCTCAGGTTACTGCAGAATCGTCTAACACCTGAGCAAGGATATGTGAAATGCTGAACTTCACTGAAGAACACTGCACTAAGAATCATGAATGGAAGTGAAGGGAGTCACTGACCCATCACTGAACTCCTCCAATCACTGCAACTGAAAAATTAACTCCAGGAATTTTTCTTTGATCTTGATTTGCATTCCATCTTTCCTATGATTTTTAAGACTCAAGGGGTGGGGAACATCCTGATCTACACAGACTGGTAACAACCCAGGTAAAATTACTTGTTTGGATTGTCCCCAGCTACCATGAACATTCTGGATTTAATGCTATACCTTGTCACTGTAACTTTTTTTATCAGTGATAATTATATATATACATCTGTATCCATATGTACCGATCTATCCCCTGAGCAGGGACACTGCTTTGCTTTGTGGTTACTCCAGGGGCTGAGTGAAGGAATCTGAACATTCTCCTCATTTTCACAGGAAGTTACACTTGACTCCTAATCAATGCTGATTCTTTCGCCAGCTTCATCACAGGTACCTCGATCCCTGCACTGTTTATGTTGTGCTGTAATCTACTGGTAGTTCTTAAGCTTTATCCTGTGGAGTAATGCTCATTAAGATCTTTCACCTGTTATTTCCTATCTGTTTAATAAATAATTCATTTTATAAAGACACCTCATTTGCTACCACTAGAACATGTGGGCCAGAGGAAGTCCTTAAATTTAACTGTTGCCAAAATCTGAGGCTAAGGCAGGGCTTGTCCAAAGCTCCCACTCATGTGGTGCCAACAAGGAGGAGCTGCTGCTGCGACAGAGACTCTTCCCTCCTTGGGATACAGGAGCAGGTGGGATCTGCTCAGGAAACGTGTGCTTAGCAAAGGCCAAGTGAAGAACAGGGACCAGCCCTGCCTGGCTCCGGCCTCACACGTCACAGGAAGGTGCTTCTAGTGACAAATGAATTGAAGCCTTTGTAAAATCCCTCTCCAGAAGAGATTTCTTCTATAATAACTACAAAGAACAAGCACAGGAATTCAAAAATGAAGATTTGTCTTTGTGAATACTCCCTCCCAAATGTGTATCCTGTGGCTGCACGGCAGGACGCCTGGACAAGTCTCGGCTATCAAAAGAAAGCAATGGAAAATACAGTCCAAAAAATCGGTGTTTATAGGGACAAAAGCTTTGGGAAAGAAAATTTAAAGGAACTGATGCAGGGATGCCTCTGGAAACAGCTCCAGGAAGAGCCAGATGACCGTGGTTTGTATTTTACCAGCTCTGGAACGTGGCAGTGATAAGAGCTCATGCTGCAGATAAGCCCATGGACGTTCTTATCTGCGAGGCAACGCTCCCAGCTCGTGTCCCTGAGGGATGCTGTGGGTGCAGATTCCAGGTCACTCCTGGAACCACAGATTCCAGGTCACTCCTGACTTTTAGAGATGAGTGTTTGGCTCTGCAGCCAATGGAAACACACCCACAGTGTGTGTCCTGCCCAGGTACACTGAACAACCTTCAGCTCCCTCCCAGAATGTACAACAATATAGAAGATATAGAATAGAACAGAATAGAATAGAATAGAATAGAAAAGAAAATACAAACCAAGCCATAATCGAAAAAATTATTTCTGCTCAACTTTTTTCCTGGCAACAAACAAGAACTTCATAATGACTTCTGAGGTAATTGCAGAATTTATCTCAAAATTAGATGTTTCCTGAAATATCCGAGTGCATCCCCAAAATGGTAAACTTGCCCCAAGGTTTAAGCCTAAATGTTGAAGTAATTTTCTTCTGGTGGTATGAATAATAATAATAAAAGTAGTAATTTTGTTTCTGTGTCGCATCACTGCTCATCAAGGGCAATGCCAAGGGGAGATAATGAGAATACAATGAGAAGAGAAGGGAGATAATGAGAACACAACACAGGCCTGGGAGCGAGTTGTTTCTGATTGTAATTGGCAACAGATTATTATCCCATAGGATACGGGAGGAGAGGGACTGAGCACACGGACAGAAGGTCAGTGCCAAGGCTGGAGGAGCTGGCAGGGAGAGAAAAAGCTGAGTAAATCTGTACTGAAGAGCAAAAATTTCTAAAACATGACCCCCAAGAGCAGCAGTTGGGGGTAAAGGATGGGTCCCCAAAAGGACCAAACATCAGTTAGAGGAGCAGGGTGGACACTCAAAGATGATAAATTTAATACCCTTTCTTTTAACATCATGAAGATCAAGACCCCACTTGGAGGGTAAAGAGAGTTTCTGCTCTGAGGTGGGAGCTTGTCTGCTGGAAAGGACAGAGGGACATGGGGGCATTTAGAAATCACCTCTTAATGTGCAAAACTGATGTGAGTGGCCACGAAAAAGGGACCTGTGATCTCAGAGGTGTTTCAGGAAAAGCCTTTCCACGGAAAACACCACACAAGTGAGACTCCTCTGACAATCTGTGCCTAGCTCTGCTCTCCCACGTTCAGGAATGTCACACTGACAACAGTGCCACGAGGAGGACCCAGGGTGGCACACTGAATGCTGAGCCTCTCCCCGGAGTGAGCTGGGAGTTTTATGTTTGGCTTTTAATAAACAAGGGTCTGGGCTGGGGAGTGTGAGCTCCCCTTGGAAATGCCTGGAAGCTGAGAAAAGCTGTTGTTGTATAAAGGCTGCAACAGGAGAAAACCATGCAGGTATAAACTGCTCCTAAAAACAGCCAAAGTGAAAATCAGGAGAAGGTTCCTAACCAGCAGAGGCCCAGGAACTCCCTGTGATATGGAGCTGGTGTGGTGATGAAGGAATTCTGTGACACTGCACCTATATCACCTTGCAGGCCCCTTCCAGACTGTGACCAGAAAATTCCTGAGGCTTTTTGGTGCCTTACCTGGAGCACAGGGAAGTTGTCCAGCACAAATGTGAACTGCTCCATATGCAGGATGGAACCCATGCCACCCATCAGCACTGATTTCTCGTTTTCATTTAATTTTGAGGACATTACCAGCCCAAAGCTCCTGCCCAGCCCTGCAGGCAGCCATTTGGAGCCAGGTGTGCAGAGCAGCAGCTCCCTGTGCCTTACCTGTCTCTCAGGGCGTGGTTCCTGATCTCCTCCACCAGCTGGAAGACGCGGGACAGCGGCGACCGGAACACATCCACAGCCAGGAAGTTCTTCTGCCACGGGGACACGGTGGCTTTCACAAAGATCTGCTGGATGTAGGCCACGGGAGCACCGACGTACTGCGGGGAGACCACGGCGGCGTGAGGCACCGGCCACTGGGAAGCTCCCAGAGAATCAGAGCAGGAACGGCTTTGCCACACTCTGTTTTCCCTTCCCAAGTTAGAGGTGGAACATGACAGGACCCAGCAGACAAGAACAAAAAGAGTCTAATCCTCTGTTTGCATTGTAGGGACCTTAAAGCCCATCCAGTGCCATCCCTCCATGGGCAGAGACGCCTTTCACTACCCTAGGTTGCTCCAAGCCCCATCCAAACTGGCCTTGGACACTTCCAGGGACCCAGGGGCAGCCAGAGCTGCTCTGGGCCACGACGTGCTGAGGCAGCTCAGCAGGGCCGTGCCCCTGCCAGTGACCCCAGCCCCAGCAGGACTCACCCAGTCAGGACGCTCGCCGGGGTCCCCGTGCTGCGGCCCCGTGTCCGGGCCGGGGGGAGCGTAGTCCTTCACCGGGGTGCTGAACTCCACGGGGCCCGTCCCCGGCAGCGGCAGCTTCAGCAGAGGGTAGCTGGGGGAACAGGACCAGGACACACTCTCATTTTGGAAGTTAATGGACTTTTTAGACAGAAGAGTTAAAAAAATGACCAGGCCCACTTCAGCAAAGCCAAGCTGTGCAGGACAGGAGACCCAGCGAGAGAGCTTTGGCTTTCATGGGAACAGACTGGTATCCAAGAGTCTTTCTCCCTTGGAAAGGGATAACTAAAAGTCCTGGGAGAGAAAGAAGGGAAGACCTCCTGAATTCCTCCATCCAAGTTAGCTGTGGCAAAAACACTCAGTATGGCCATGGCTCAATTCCTTTGTAGCCCACACAAACCCCAGACATTCCGTGTATTCCAGTGGCTGCTTCCCTGCCCCAAACCCTTTATAATCCTCTGCTTTTCCTCATTTAGATTGAAACTATTTCCAAAACTTGTCATAAACTTCATCGGTCCTCAAAGCACTTTTAAGAGCAGTAGTGAGACACCAAAACCATGAAATCCTGATCTTCTTGCTGCTTTGCCACCACAACCTCTGGTGATCGTAGCTGCTGCTCCACAACAGAGACTTCTACACAGAAGTTGAGAAACTGAGGTTCCAGAGAGTTTAGAATGGGATTTTTAACTCCAAGTGTTCAGAAGTGGTTAAAAGCAAATCAGAATTGAACTGGCAAGAAAAGCAAGGCTGCTGATACAGAGAGATCCATTGAAAATCTGGAATTGTCAGCACCAAACGGAACTGGAGAATAGAACTTTAGTCTGTTTAGCTGCTCTGGGTGACCTGCAGGTTTGGGTCGTTGACATGTGCATGGGTTCCCAGAGGGAACAAGTGCCTCACCTGAGCTCCAGGGAAGGCATTTCCAGCACTTGGGTTCGACTCTCCTCGCACTTCTCTTTGTTAGGGATTTTTCTGAGCAGCAGGGAAAGAGGTGAACAAGAGAATGGAAAGCACAGAGGAGGGAAGAACAGCAGGACCTGAAATGGCCAGAAACCAGAACACATCAAGTTCCACCTTAACATGAAGAGCCTCTTTCCATGGAGGGCGGCAGAGCCCTGGAACATCCCCCTCTGATGTGGAGACTAAGTTGGATTTTCAGACTTTAGGACTACAGAGTAAGAATGAGTCACAGGGATTTTTGCTTTAGGTATTAAGTTATTATCAAACCCACAGATGCTGTGTCTTGTCTGTCAGTGACATTAAAAATAGTATCTGCACAAACCCTTCCAGGAGTAAAGACACTCAAAGCAACCAGAGCAGACTCTGTGGTGACCTCATTCCCTGCATGGTCACTGCCCTCACCTGCCTGAGGCCAGAACCCCTGATGGATAAATTGTGGGCCTCATGCTTTATTTCAGCTTTTTAAAACTGTCTGCACACAAAAATGGTGGGGTTTGACTGATGTGAGGGGGAGGAAAACCACAATAGCTCAGATCACTTTCGCTGCAGCAGAATTCCACAAGCTCTCCTTGATTCCAGGTACAGGAGAGAGGACTGATGCACCTCTCTCCCTCTGAAGAACTCAGGATACAAGATCCACTCGTTTGCTGGAACATCTTTATTGAGCACCTTTCAGGCTGAGGAACATGGAACGGGTCAGTGGTGGCCTTGGCAGGGCTGGAGAATGGTTGGACCCCGTGATCGGAAAGGCCTTTTCCAACCTTAACGATTCCATGATTCCCTGAGTTCCCAGCTCTGTGCAGGTCTCAGACCAGCTGCACTCAGCGCTGAGGGTCCCTGACCAGCCCTGCTGCACAGAAACATTGCCTAAATGAGCTTCTGCCTCAGTGCTGGGCCTGATTTTTCCCCACCGGCTTCTTTCTCCTGGCTTCAGGTCGTTCCTCGCTTGTTTTTGCAGAGGAGTGGCCGGGATGCGTCAGCGAAATCCACCCCAGGATCTGCACTTGCTCCCCAAGAGCTCAAACAGCTCCATTCCAGCAGGAAATCGGTGCCAAAGACCATCCCCGAGTCCTCAGCACACGGCAAAACGCGTTACTTCCCAGGAAGAAATCCCTTCACTCAGACACTGGCATGCCGAGGTGCAGGACCCCCTCTGGAATGGTTCTGACCCAATTAGCAAAGCTGCTTCTCAAGCCACAATTACACCTCGTTATCAGCAGTCAATGCACAGCAGCTCAGAACAGGAACTGAAACACCCCCAAAACAGCTTCTGAACAGGGACCAAGAACTTCAGCCGCACCCCAGTTTTTGCCAAGATTCTCCTGCTCTCCAGGGGTGTCACCATGCTTTTGCCACCTGTCTCTCGCAGGACCAGGATCTCCTTTGCTAACGAGCTTCTGGAACTCATCAAAGAAAACAGACTCTTCACGCCTGACGGTGTCTTGGACGAATTTCTGCAGCCTGGGGGAAACTAGTCACTGCAAAATCCTCAAATACTGGCACTTGGGAATGCAGACGCTTCCACAAATCCACAGTTACCAAAGACCACCTGGTCCAGAGCCTCAGCTGCCTGCTCTGAACGACGGCAGGGCAGGTCCAAGTCCTGACCCAGTGGGCCGAGGTTCCCAAGCACAAGGAGAGCTGCTGGTGACCCCGGTCAGGTTTCCTCCTCTCCGGGAAATCCTGAATTTCGGCAGGGAATAAGCATGTTTTGATCCCTCCCAAAACACAACATTTTGTGGGTGAACATTTCACACTGCAGTAGTTGTCGTGCATTTACTGCCTGGGAGAGCTGGAAAGAGGAGCCTGAGCCCATCCTGGGAAGCCATTCCCAAGCAGGAATGAGGTGACACAGTGCCACACGCAGGACTCTGGTTTGGCTTTGCTGTGTGCAGCTTTCAGGTGAAGAAATGCCACTGGAAAGCTGCACCTGGCAAAGCTGGAGCCAAAAGACAGAGCTGCTACTTGCAATCAGACCAAAGATAGAGAAAAATGCAGGAACCACTTGGTGGGGCTTTGTAGAAGCTTCATGTTCTACAGAACAAGAGGCCTGAGAATAAAACTGTCCCTGCAAGTTACAAGGATTCACGAGGAGCAGTGAAAAACCAGGAAGCAACGCCTCGACTGCTGCTCACAACCACAAAGGGTTCCAGCCAGGAGAAGCCCCCCCAGAGGTTCTTCACGTGTAAAAATCCTCCCTTTGACAATGTTTTAACTGAGATGTGAAAGCAGCCCCTGTTACCATCACAGCTCAAAGGAAAACCTGTGTATGTGGCAACACACGTAGAGCTTTTCTACAAACAGGGGAGCAAATCATCACATCGGGTTTATTTTGCCCAAAACAGACAAGAGAATTAAACGCTGCAAGACAGAATGTTGGAATGCGAGCCCCTCTGGGTCTCTGTTCTGCAGGCCCAGAAACAAATCAGAACATGGGGTTTGAATTAAAATCACTTTAGAAGCTGAGTCACACAAATATAAAATAGAAGCGTAAACTTTAGTTTTCAGTAGGAATATATTTTAAGTGCCTTAAACGCTGAGAAACTCTGTTAGTTGAGTTAAAAGGACCTTAAACCAAGTTCTTTAGTACAGCAGTGCTACCTTTCACAGAGTACCCTGTCTTAGACAAAATATAAACATTGTTATATTACTGGTATTTTTTAGATAAGTTGTGTACCTAAACAAAAAGAACAGATAGAGATCATGTGTAAAATCTATGTAGGATTTGTGTAAGAGTTATGACTATTTTTGTAAATTAGAATTAAGTTTTGATAGGTTGGAAGGAGTAGAATTAGAATCGTGTTCTACACTGGTTAATTAATGAATATAATGTATATCCTGGCGTGTTAGAATAGAATAGGAATAGAATAGGAATGCTGTTAGTATAGAATAGGAATAGACCAGTATAGAATAGGAATGCTGTTGCTGTGGAACTTTGCTGCTAAGGCGGCTTTGCTGTTTCTGCTCAGACTATTTGCCCTCGGACTTCGCCTTCAGATGAAATAAACAACTTAAGGAGCAAAGCAGCCTCTTCTCTTTCCATCTCCAGAGAACCCCCGTCACCTACTCGACAGCAGAGTCTGTACGTGCACACGTGTGCGTGGTCTGGGCACAAACGTTTGCTCAGCCCCACCATGCCCTGCTGGAAATGATTCCGAGCCTGTGCGACATTCCTGGGAGTAAGATTACATCCACTTGCAAACTAGGGATCCAAAATAGGGTCCATAAGGAGACCAGGGAATTTACAATAGCCCCACATGGGCGTGCCAAGGATGAAACAGAAGAGTGCAGGCTCCAGGGAGAACAGGACAGGCAGGTGTGCAGAGAAAGATCAGCTTTCCTTCTCCCCATTTTTAATTCATGAGTTTGGAGTCCACTACCAGGTGCTTGAGGGTTACTTTCATCTCATTTATTGCTTCACTTCACTTACTCAATTAGTTCTTACTTACTAAACCAGATGAAGACACTTCATCCCTGTTGTTTATTTTGTCCCACAAAAGGAGATGACAAAACCTATAAGTCTAAATTAAAAAAGAGCCTCTGGGTGGGCCCAGAAGAGAGAATGTTGCAAAGAACCCCCTCCCCAGCCCGACGTGGCACAAATCCGGGTAGGACTCACCAGCAGGCCAGGATGCAGAGAGCTGTGAAGAGGATGATGGGGATGGGGTAGGAAGCACAGAGCAGCCCGTGGTTGTAGAACGCCCGCGAAATCCTCTCGCGCAGCCTTTCAGTCAGGGTCATCCTCGGCCGCCCTCACCTCGATGCCATCCCGGGATACAGCAGGGGCTCGGGCAATTCCAGCATGGGCAGCCCTTCAGGGAAGGCACTGGGTCCAGCTAGGGAGTGCAAAGGGAGAAAAACAGATAAAGAAAAGGGAAATAAACATTATCAGCTCATTTTCGAAAGATCTCCAGAGTTCAGGAAGAAATCCTTCCCTGTGAGGGTGGGGAGGCCCTGGCACAGGGTGCCCAGAGCAGCTGTGGCTACCCCTGGATCCCTGGCAGTGCCCAAGGCCAGGCTGGAAGGGGCTTGGAGCACCCCAGGATAGTGGGAGGTGTCCCTGCCATGGCAGCAGTGGAACTGGATGATGCTTAAGGTCCTTTGCAGCACAAACCATTCTGGGATTTCTTGATACTATGAAATGACTGAGCAGATCTCAACCTCACTGTCAGGACTGCACCACCCCTGTTCCATGAGGAACTCAGGAACAACACGGATATGCTACTCCTGTGGCAAAAAATACATCCAAAGGGGCTCTCTGACCAGCCTGAGCTGCCAAAAGCTGCTCTGGGGAGGAGCACAACACTGGCAACAATTTAAAGTCATTTCAAGTAGGAAACTTTGTATTTACTCTCTTCACCGGCTGTCCAACAGCAGCATTCGGTAAGAAAACACCGAGCATTCCAAAGCTAGGATTTCATTATCACCTGGGGGGGGTTGCATATTAAAATCTGCCATCTTTATTTGCTTTATGCTGTGGCAGAGCTCATAACAGTGAGCAGCAGGAACTGTTCCTGCTCCAAGTAATTTATGTAAACAGACACTATCTAAGCCAAAATAAACCTGCTGATTGTAGGACAAATGTTAAAGGAGAATTTCTTGCCTCTTGCATGACTGCAAATCCAAGACAAAGTTTGCCTGGAAGCACGAGGGCATTGGGATGTTTCCACCTTGCAGCACCACAGGTGACATTTCAGGTTTGCCTCAGGGAGCAGCTCAATGTGACGCTCACACACCTGAGGGCCAGGTGGGCGCTGAACCACCAGCAGTAAGGGTGAGACCACCACCAAAAACTCCCGCTCCTGGTGCTGCAGGTACTGCCTTGGATCCATCAATCCATCAATCCCAGACAAACTCCTGGGGGATCAGAGAAACCTTCTGCCTTCAGAGCTGCCCCAGAACACGTCGAAGCAGCAGGACTGATGCTGCTGCAGACATGACCAGCCAGAACACCTCAAATTCCTGCTGTAGCTGACACATTTTATCTGGGCTCCAGCTCGGATCATGAGCCAGGAGCAGAGGGTCCGAACAGGACAGTGCCTCCATGTATCCATGTGCCACCTCATCCCACAGCCTCAGGTATGGAGTTACAGGTGTTTTACTCACTGCTGGGCTATTCCCAGCACACACAGAGCAGAAGAGCCATCACCAAACCCAGCTGATCCATGGCCTCCCCTCGACCTGCGAACAGCTCGGAGCCCTCCTCAGCCCTCACCACCGCGATGATTTCACAGCAGTGCCCAAACTCAGCACCACAGACTCCCCCAAAAACCAGGGAAATCTCGGGTTCCCTGGAGATGCAGGAAACAGGTGCTGGATCACTCACACCCCAGAAAAGCACCCGGATTTTCTCGCCCTCTGTTGGGCCCTGGAGGTGGCTCAGGGCTCCGGTGCTCTGAGTGATCTCTCACTGGTGCCACTGCCAGGGCAGCTCCCAAATCCCGCCATCCACAAAGGGAGGAGGGGAGGGAGAGAGGCACAGATCTCAGGAACCCAACTCTCCCTCTCCGGGAGGGGATTGTCCCCCAGCGAGGGCCAGGGAACATTCCTCAGGACTTCAGAGGTGGGAAAACAAGAGCCTCGCTCAAGACAAGCCTCCTTCACAGAAACGCTGCACAATGGGCTCTAACACCAAGGTCCTGCTCTCCCCTCACATTCCCATGGGAAGAATAATGTGCTTTGTGCTGCCAGAGGACACGGAGGTCACGAGGAACAGAACACTTCCTATGGGAAAATCACAGCCATGCACTAACCCCGGGGAGGCCGCTGTCTGCAAGGGGTTAATCCCAACACTGCTGCCGGGAGCAAGGCTCCGGAACAGCCTCCAAGTCCTAAATGGATTGTCCTTCACAGAAGGGGCACTTTCCATATTCAAAAGGTAGAAAATTACATTTCTGAGTCCACTCCTTCCATTCCAGCTCTGTGGCTAAAACAGTGCTGAAAGTCTGACACAAATTTTTGAACCAGATTGCAATTCCCTAAATGTGCAAATTTACTTCATTTTACCTGTTCTGCCTCACTTTGCCAGTTTTGCCACACTTCTTTTTGCCTGTTTTCCTCCCTGTACAACATTCATTTATGTTTTGAGTTTAAAAATTCAGAGGTTATCTGGAACAGACCCCATTTTATAGGTGGTATTTCACTCACGTTACGTTATTATTAACATCTCTTAAAAAGCGGGAGTAGCAACAACAACAAAGATTCAAAGAGAACACTTCAATAATCTCTGCATGCCAGATAAAGTTATCTGCTCCCAGAACAGGGGCTGACATCCAAAATCACTTTCCAAAACGGTTTTCAGGATATTTTTGAATTTTTCTGCCACAAGAGAAGAACCTCAGTTAAACTCTGGCTTTGGAAGTCATTCATTAAATGTTCTTTCTATCCTTTCTTCCTTCCCAAAATACTCCCTACAGCACCAGACAACAACTTGGTGCTGTGGATGACGAGACAGGATGGGATGTTCCACGTGCAGAGCCACGAAACACAGAAGTTTGGGATTTATGACAAAAATAGAAAATATCCAAATTTAGAAAAAACATAATTTCAAAGTTCACTCCTCTTGGTGCATCCAGCCAAGGGAAGCTCCCTTGCACATGAAGAACAGAGATTCCAAGCACAAGGAAACATTTCCCAACCCCTTCTCCACCGCAGAGCTCTTGCCCAACCCTGTACAGTTGGGAATGATCCACCTCCACAGTCACAGAATCCCAGAATGGTTTGAGTGGGAAGGAATCTTAAGGATCACCCAGTTCCAGCAAATGGGATGTGATGCACACAGGGAAAATAACGTCCGGGGATCCTGATCCTTAATCCCTGAAAGTGTGACATGATGCAGTGTAAAAAAGGAAACTGCGCGTTAGGAACTGTTAAGAATGGAATGGAATCAGGATGTAAATCCATCTTCACACGTGCTAAGTGCTGCACACAGCACTGGGCACTCCTCCTCATCCCACAAGGGACACGCAGGAGAACTGGAAAAGGTGCTGAGAAGCTCAAGGATGATCAGAGACAGAGAGCAGCATTTCCAGCTGTGGCAGATTTTATCAGCAGGTGGACACCAGGCGGCCCTAGGAAGGCCGAGGAAGCGGAGCAGGAAAGGGCCTCACTTTTATCCCAGGCTAACTCGGCATCAAACCAACTCCAGAGCGGCAGCTCAAAATAAACACGCGGCTAAGCCGGGGAAATCTTCTCCCCAGGACACTGTCCCTGTCACATGGGTTACACAGCCAGCGGATAAAGCTCGGGAAGAGCGAGCCATGAGGCACTACTGAGCAAAGCCAGGGATCCCTCCGGCTCCGGGAGCCCCTCGGACACGAGCCTCTTGTCCCCAGCATGGCGCTGGCTGCCAGTGCCCGACCAACTGGTCTCGTTCGTGCCTGGCCACGCTCAGGAACCAGACAGGGACCCGGAGAGGCCAGGAGCCTGCCCTGGCAAACGCCCTTATGCAATGCATCCCACGTGATCCCTTTGGAATAATCTCCTCCTTTTTGTTTATCAATGCAGCCGCTCTACAAGTGGCCAGGGAATCACTTTCTCCTAAAAATACCCGAGACTGATGCAACACCCCCGTGCAGTTACATCTCAGAGCTTCCCCACAAACCCCAGCTGTGCAATCCCACCGTTCCCCTCTCCTGGCCGTACATCCCAGCCCAGCACCAGGCACAGACACCAGGGACTCCATCGATCCTTTACTCGGGGCTGGAGCCTCGTGTAAACAGCTTGCCCAGCACAGACCTGCAACATTCTTCCTTTTCTACTACAGGTAGCATTTCTACTCATGCCATTTTCTAATCCTCTCTACCAGACCAGGATCGACACCTCAGCCCGAGCCTCTTGTCTGGGGTATAAAATAGGCAAAATGCTTTTGGATCGTCTACCTGGACTTGTGCAAAGTATTGGGGTCCAACAGCACAAGGACGTGGAGCTGCTCCCAGGGCTGGAGCCTCTCTGCTCTGGAGCCGGGCTGGGAGAGCTGGGAGTCTTCAACTGGAGAAGAGAAGGCTCCAGGGAGACCTTAGAGCCTCTTCCAGGGCCTAAAGGGGCTCCAGCACAGCTGGAGAGGGACTTGGGACAAAGCATGGAGGGACAGGACACAGGGAATGGCTTCCCACTGCCAGAGCGATGGGATAGGTGGGATACTGGGAAGGAATTGTTCCCTGTGAGGGCTGTAAGGCCCTGGCAAGAAGAAGAAGAAGAAGAAGAAGCTGTGGCTGCTCAATCCTTGGAAGTGTCCAAGGCCAGGCTGGATGGGGCTTGGAGCAACCTGAGATAGTGGAAGGTGTCCCTGCCCATGGCAGGCAATGGAACGAGATGGGCTTTAAGGTCCCGTCCAACCCAAACCATGATTCTCTGGTTCTATGCCATCCATGGAATGGTAACTCCGTGTGATCCGTGCTCAGTGCCGTTTCTCAAGTTTCCAGCACTACTCATGCTATGGACAAGCAATAACGAGCCCAGGCCACCCTCGCTCCCCACCGAAGCACGAGAATGACACGAACTCCAGCCAAACCCTTCAGCACGCCCACGACAGCTCTCTGTGCATCACACAAGGCCATCGCACGCTCGCACTGAAGGACACTGCATTCCTCATCCTGCCTGCAGTGAAAGGCCCTTCTCCCACTGCATTTACCCTGTCCCAGTCATGGTCAGGGACCCACAGCACAGGGACACCTCAGCAGTGATGACAGTTCAGAGTGAGCAGAAGGAGACAGGGCTGGAGGGGACTCTTGGGGCTCTGCCTCATGGCCCTCACTCAGAGCATAACGAGCTGTGCTCAAATTATTCCCAACAGGTGTTTATCCAATTTGCTCTTAAGCAGTCGGAGAAATGTCCACAGGTCCCCAGTGTCAGACAGGGTTTGGTAACGTTTTCCCCGGGCGCCCCCTCCCTGCTATTTAACCCGCTTCTGCTCCCCGTGGGCACAGACAGCCCCAGCAGTGGTGCTTGCAACCGTGGAATTGCTGGGGCTGGAAAAGCCCTCTGAGTCCATCGAGTCCAACTGCTCCCACAGTGCTGCCACGGCCGCCACCACCAACTTTCATACTCAAACTCTCACCTCCTCCTTCCCACACACACAGCAGGTCACCAGGTTCCTTTAATTAGGGATTACACCTCATCAATTATCCTGATGCCTGAAGCTGGCTATTTTTGCTTGAATCCCAACCTCACCACTGTCCTTCCTCATCACCAGCCCATTTTCAGGCCATGTTTCAAACCTGTTTCCCACTCCTGAGTCACACGTGCAGCCCTTCCCTGCTTTATGCCATTTACAGCTTGAATATGCACAGTCCGTTCTGCTGCTTCAGTGACGAGTGAGACCCCAGAGCCCCCCGGTGCCCCTCTCAGTACACCCAGGCCCATTAACAAGGGTGCTACTGCTGCTCTGAATACATTTATTTAACCATGATTTTATCCACCATAGACTGGCATCTTCTGAGGCTTTGGGTTTGTTTTAATCGCACCTACTCAAGACTCTTACTTGGATAAAAATCAAACCTTAAGAGGATTCATGACCACAGCTGCTTTTCTGCAGCCAGAAACAGCCCTGGTATCTTATCCTAGAAAGAGCAAACTCACCTTGCCAAGGAGTACCTGTGGCAAAGCAGCACCAGCTATTCCACACTCCCTGTACCTTGTCAGGTGCTTTTCAGCCATCTCCCACTTGCCGCAGGATTTTGGGATGACTACTACTCCCCATTCTCTTTGTCCCACTCTTTCACCCACACCAACTGCTTGCTCTCCTCCAGGATTTAAAAACACCGACTTTCCGTGTCTCAAAAGACGCCTCCTAAAGCTTTTCAGGTCTTTTTTAGTCGGTGCTTTGAGCACTCAGACAAAAATACCTCCCTGAAACGACAGCTTGCAAAGCTGCTCTTCCTTTTTGTAGCCTGGCACTACCACCAGTTGCTCACCAAGAGTCAAAAGGTGCTGAACGCTCCGGTTTTGGGGATGCCAGACATTAAGTTTTTCTCTCTGTTCTTTCCTTCACCACCTTCTTGCCATGAGGACATTCTCAGAATAATTCTGTGTCCCTTGATGCCCTCTGACAGCCAGGTTTGATTTTTATCTCAATCCTCCCTTTGTGGCCTTGCTGCTCTTCAAATGAGGAACGGAAACACCTCTGCGTTTGAATAACCCCCACTGCAGGAGTGCTGAAAGCAATGATAAATCAGCACTTTAACGATTTCTGCCCAGCTCCAGCTCTGCTTTTGTGAGGCAAAGTTCACCCGGGAAGCTCCTGGAGCAGCCATGCACCATCCCAACACACCCAGCAGAGATTCACCCTCTTGCTCAATTATCCTTCACCTCAGCAAACGAGGATCTGAGCTGAGCACAACTGCTTCCCCGTTGCTTTCTCTAGGGCTGGGGCTCCTCTCTCTGCAGAGGACACATTTCCTGGCTCAAAACTCTCCTCCACAACAGAAATCAGCATCAGTGGTAAATGATCAGTATTAGGAAATAAAACCCAAACCAAACCAACCTCTTTAATGTAGGCAAACACATTCTGTCTGTGTGGTTTGGGGTTTATTTCTGAGACAGATGAATTCAAAATGCAAATTAGTGTCTGAATACCTGAACTGCACTTTCTCTGCAACTCTTTTTTAAGGCATGTGCCACGACAGAGGCTTCCATGCTTCACTCCACAGTTTGACAGGGCAGGGACAGTTAGAGAGGACAGTAACACCATCAGGAGTGCCCAGGACAGGCAAACATTGTCCATCGAAGGAACTGTAGCTCCTTTCCCAGCCCACTGCAGCCCCAGGAGCAGGTAGCAGGTTCCCAAAACCCTTCCCAGGTAAATCACATCCACGTAAACCCTCCGAGCAGCATTCTGTGTTTTCCAAACCCACAGCCCATGTGGGGTCCGTTTGCCTCCTAGAAGAAAATCCCCCCAAAAACCCCTCAGAAATAACTTTTGATTACCATTAAACACCCCTGCAGCAAAGTCCAGCTATCACTGGCAGCAGTTTCCTGACTTACTGTAATTAGAGCTCGGTCAAACGAAGTTTATCCGTTAAACACTATAATTTCCCTGAAAAATACGTTGTGGAAACGTATAAACCAAGAGTCTTCCCGTTTCAGAGGGAGAACTGGGGGCGTAGCACCAGTTGGGTTCCTATTAAGTGAAGGGCTTCCAGACCTCGTGGATCTGGCAGGAAACCAGAAGCGTGCCCTTGGCTCTCTGGGGAACACGTTCCCTTTTCCACACAGGCCCAGCTGGAGCTTCAGCAGTGCTTCCACCCTGCACTCTGGAATTCTGGAAGCTCTGGCTGTCAGTCGTGTAATTACCAGGGATCCCCTCACAGGCAGGATGGGAAGGATGACAAAAGGGAGACAAACCCCATAATTCTGACCATTTATCCATGAAATAAAAAGCAAAAACGAAGACAGAACCCTCAGCATGTCTTTCCGTGCATCGCTCCCTCAGAAATAACCCCCAAAGCTTAATTCAGGACAGCTCCCATGGTTGAAAAGTCTACCCTCGCAGACCGCTGGGGCTCGCGGAGGGCCCGAGCGGCCCAGGGGGACACAGCACCCGTGAGGTGACGCAGCCGCCCGGGATTGGTGTTCCAGGGGCTCTGGGTTACAGCAGGAACACCCAGCAAGGCTGAACACACCGACGGCCGCGGCTCCCAGCCCCCAGCAGCAGCCTTTGGCATCTCCAGCATCACACAGAACTAAACGTTTTCCTTTCTAATCATCACCAATTAGGAAGCCAGGCTCAGGAAATCACTGCACTCTTTCTTCCAGATGGAGAAACGATCCCAAAATTCCTCTTTCAGGCAGCAAGTCCCGAAGCCTGACTTGAACATTGTCTTCTGTAAACAAACCAACTATTATTCCTTTATCACAATGCCCCATACAAGATTAATTCAGATTTTCCCAAAGAATTGCAGTCCTGCTCCCCTCCCCATTGCCCACCACGCTCTTGCTCCAGCTGAAATCACTCTTCCTGGAAGGAGAACTTTATTTTTTCCCAGTTACACCAAAAGGCCATGGCTGTTCTGAGCCATTGGGGCTGGGTCTTCACCTGAGGACATGAATTAAAAGATTCCCTCCAAGACAGCCACCCTTAGGTCCCTGTTCCTCCCTGCTCTGGGTATCTAGGATGTGAGCAGTAACACTTCCAGGCACGGAAACAGCAGCTGCACCACCACGGAACTGCTCCGTGTTCCTTAGGCCTTTCCTTCTCACCCTTTAATGCACTGCACAAGGGGGAGAAAGGGATTCTAAGGAATTATAATCACAGATATTAGAGCCCAGGAATGCCTGGAGAATGCTTCTACACCTCCTTCCAGCCTCACAAGTCCCTTGTGCCGAGTGCCACCGGTCCCTCGGTGCTCCCCAGCACAGGGGACTGTGCCCCCATCTCCAGCCAGAACTCCTGAGAAAGTCTCCTGTGAAAGGGGAGGAAGGTGCCTGCAGCTCCCTGGCCTTGAAAGCATTCCCAGGCCTCGGGATCTGCTGGAAGTGCTGTGCTGCTGCTCCTCACCTACTACCTTCCACTACGGGCAGGTAATGCTATTTTTGTTCCTCGAGCTGTACCTGTTCTACTTTTAAAATTCTCATCTGAGAGGGGAAAAAAAAAAAGGAGGTTTTGGTGCATAATGATCCAAACTCTGACGCCAGACAGGCCCAGCAACCCCCGACCGAAAATAGTGTTGAGTAACTCAGTGAGAGCCTGACTAATTCATTCATCACAGGATTCTGACACTTAAAATACTATTTTAACACTCCTGAGACAAACCCTGATTGTTCTTGGCTCTTTTGGGATGTTATATTTGAACCACGATTGGAAAAATAAACCATTCCAAGTTGTACCTGGAAACCCGGAGCAGAGCTGGTTTGGGGGAAGTTCTTTGGCTGTGTCACACATTCAGGGAACATCCCGGGGTGTTTTCCTCTCTTCCCAATCCCAGCCAGCTAATCTCCTTTCTGCATTACACAACAGCTCGTGTAATCCCAAATTTACCATCCTAGTCCTGCCCTCACAGCTCTGGTTTCACAGAGAGGGAGCTCACACCTCATCTCTGCCCCTTGCATGAAAAGAAACTTGGTTCGTCTTTCAACAACCCGGAAAAACACGTGGATGCTCCATTCAGGAAATTCTGGCACTAAGGCCAAAATCTTTCCGGAGTCCTTTCCTCGGGATTCTCCCAAACACAACCCCAGAACTGCCTCAGCATTCCAAAAGCTCCTTGGTCGTTATATTAAAGATAATGTAAAGATGTTCATTCTGACTCACACGAGGAAGTCGACTCCTAAATTTTGACCAAATCCCAAAGTTTAGGGTAAATTCAGGGGGCGAGATAACTGCTGAGAGCACAGAGCCGAGTCCCCAGAGATCCCAAATTTAGGGTAAATTCAGGGGGCAAGATAACTGCTGAGAGCACAGAGCCGAGTCCCCAGAGATCCCAAATTTAGGGTAAATTCAGGGGGCAAGATAACTGCTGAGAGCACAGAGCCGAGTCCCCAGAGAACCAGGGCAGCAAATCCTTCTGGTTCTCAAGTGCTCACTGACCCTGTACCAAAGCTCATGGAGTATTTCATCCCCCTGTCCCATCGTTCCCTGTACATATTCCATCATTTTAATCCTTTCCCACAAAACACAGCCTCCTGCTCCTGCCGCAGAGGCGACCGACCCCTTCTCTCCTCTCCCCCGCTTCACTCCGCGCCTTTGATGCCCCAAAACTTTCTCCATCTCCCCGCCGATTCCCGAATATCGACCGAATCCTGAACACCGGGCGATCCTCCCCAGGGCGCAGACCCGCAGCACAGAGCCAAGCCCGCAGAGAACCGCGGCAGGAAAAAAAAAAATCTTTACGGCACCGACAAACCCCGCGGAACAAAATATTCCACATTCCCTTTAGGTATTCCTCCCAAATTCTACCTAAAAAAAAAGGGAAGCGGGGGGAAATGTGGGGGCGGGAAGGCGAGCGCGGAGGGCGCGCGCTCTCCCCTCACGCACCCCCACGAGCGCGGACGCGCT
>WEIT01030498.1:13867-31746 GCA_013389985.1 Dryoscopus gambensis | reverse complement strand
GGAAAGGGCGGCGGCGGCGGCAGCACCGGGAACGGCTCCTGGGGACGGAGAGGGTCGTGGGAGCAGAACCGGGCACCGCCCGCGCTGGGGCTCAGCGGGAGAGCGGAGCCGGCCCATGCAGCCGGGCGGGAATGTGCGGGTCAGGCGCTGGGAGTCCCGAGTATCCCAGGAGGGACAGGAGTTGATGGGGAGGATTGGGCATCAGGAGCCCTGGAGCAGCCCGGGGCAGAGCAGATCGGGAGGGAGGACCTCGCACCGGGAGCCCTGGCTCGGTGCAGGGGACAGAGGTGACTCTGATTCCCGGGAACAGAACTGTGCCAGCCACTGGGAGCACTGGGCTCATGCCATGGGAAGGGGCAAGCAGTACCCAGAGGCCAAGGGATCTTTCCTTCTCTCCCCCAGCAATGCCCCTGCTCTCCTGCCAGCACGGTGCAGGCATGGGGTGGGATGCTGGAAAACACATTCTCTGCTCCTTCATTGCCAAGGGCTGAGCACTCCCAAAACAGCCTTTCCAGGGTCCTTCTCGCAGCTGTCAGACTCTGACGCTTGCCAACAGTCCCTGCTGCCAGCAGCTTTTCCCAATATAACACATCCCCTTCTCCCAGGGACCCGCACCCCTGTCCCACCAGCCCCAGCCTCGGTGGGACCTCCCCTGCTTGCAGCTCCCTCCGAGGCCAAGGGAATGGAGAGCTGAGCCCTCAGGCCAAGTGCCAGCAGATCTCTCAGCGTTGCCCAAGCCCCGGCTGGCACACAAACACTGCCCGTGGCAGCGGCCCTGAGCACGCAGCTGGTGGCTGACCCTGGGCAAGGCCATCCCACCCGGCCAGCGATGGCATCATTCCTGACATTCACTCTGCGGCCGCCCTCTCGCAGCGCCAGCTCCAGAGCGAGGCCTCGGCTCAGTCACGGCCGTGCCGCTGGCCTTGGCTCAGCACAGCTGCCCCATCGTGTCCTGATGGCCAAGGCCACCGCTGGACACTGGGAAGGGTGCTGGGAATGCTGGCTTTGGTCCGGGCATTGACTCAGCAGCCACCACAGGTTTCATCTCCCCGTCCAAGCTCGCACCGCTGCACGCTGCAGGCAGAGTGGCTCATTCCAAAGGGCCTGGATCCCGGGGAACACCCCCGGCATGGGGACATGGAGGGGTCAGGCCGAGGCTCCCCAGCCCATTTCTTGGATACAGGCACTGGTTGAGGGCAGAAAGAACCAGGCAAAAGCCAGCAGTGATGTCACAGCGATGTCACACAGTGATGTCACACAATGACCGTGCCGGTTTCAGACAAGGGAGGCAGAGCCTGGGAGCCAGGCTTTGGGATCTCTCCAAGGATAATCATACAGATTATAATTACTCCAATTACACACCATTCTATGCCCATCACAGCTGCAGTGCCAGCAGCTACTGGTCCTCTCATCCTCCCTTTGGAGATTGTGACGGTGCATTGTCCCCTGGGCCCTGCCACCACACTGCAACAGCAGCAGCGGCACTGGGCACTGCCACTTCCACAGCAGAGCACAGACACACCCAGGGGACACCAGGGACCCGTGATCCGATAGTGCCTGGCTCCTCTCCCAAGGTCTCGTGGCTTTGCCACAATCCCTGGAGCCTGCCTGGCTTCCCTGCGCTGCCACTGATCAGCAGCCACAGCCCTGAGCATGCCAGGGCTCCCAAAACTCCAAGGCAAAGGGGACGTTCCCAAACCAACATGGGAACTGAGTCCACGTGGAAAAAGCAGGAATGTGCCCCACTGCCAGAGTTGCAACCCCAGGTCTGGAGCAGCAAAGACCTGGCAGGTGACTCTGGACTCTGACAAGTGTATGAGATGTTATGTGTCTCCCAGGATAAGTGGGATATCCCACCAGCAGGAGCATCTACCAGGAGACCTCCAGGCCTGAGCTCTGCTCCCAGGATTGCCCTTGCGGCCAGGGGAGGGCTCTCTCCTCATCCAGGCTTGGGAGATGCCCATTCCTGCCCCCTGCCAAGGAGCAGGTAGGGAGCATTTCCCACCCAGAGATCCACGGTTACTTAACCACTGTACCCTTATCTCACTAAAATTAGGGACTATTATTAAAAAAAAAAGCTTCAGCACAGGCAGGTCATGTAACTGCTAGTCAGAGTGTGGGATGAGGAAGCAGCGGCTGAGACAGGGACTCACAGAGGGGTTTATCCGACCACAAAGCCAAGGATGAGCTTGGGAAACCTCAAGGGATAAGCCACGGCAGCGCCCAGGTCTCAGCACAGCCAGGTGAGGGGCGACACACGGATTTAGGGATTTACCAACGGCATGGAAGCTGCAAGTTGGGCAAATCCCTGCCAGACGGAGCAGGGAGCAAGGAGAGGATTGCGCCAGGCTCCCAGACCATCCCTGCTCCACCCGCTGTGTGTCATCTCCTCCCGTGCCAGCGGGAGGGAGGGGGTGCTCCCTCCGCGCAGTGCCTGGCAGTGCCACGCTGTGCGAACACACCGGAAAAGGTGAGGCGACGCACGCCCAGCCCGCAGGGCACCCCCTGCCTGTATTTACATGCTCTGAGGGCCATTCCCGCAAGTTCTTGCTCCCTTTCTTGGCCTGAGCGTGTTGGGAACGGGGTGGGAGGACAAAGGGATGCGGCAGGCCCTGGGCAGGCTGATCCCGCGTTGGCACCACTCCAGGCGTGTCTGAGCTTCCCTCTCAGGTCAGTTTGCTGTGCTGCTCCTGGAAGGTGCTGGTGGTGCTTGTGTCGGGCAGGGACTCACATTCCCAGGCTCGCTCTGCACTGCCACAGTGTCACAGGACTGCAGCCGACAGCCCCGGCGCGAAGAAGGTGACGTTCCTGTCCTGGATCTTGTACTGGTAGATCTGGACCAGATCCTGCTCCGCTGCCTGCCGCAAGGACAATCTCTTGATTATCTTAATCTGCAAAGGGAAAGGAATAGGAATATTGTCTCTTTGGCTGCCCAGAGCATCCTTGCCCCCTGTGCCTCTGGCTGGCCCACAGGGAAGGGCGGTCACTGATAAATAATCCATGAGCAGCTGCCTGTCCCTGTGCCTTTGGTGGCAGCCCCCGATGAGGGATCACACAAGTGTCAGCACCCTCCCAGCCCTGCTGGGATCACCACAGTCTCAGATCCACCGTTTGGGGCAACTTCCCAGGGAAGTTTGCCATCACCGTGGGGTGGGAGAAGCCTGCACTGCAGCTGCTGTATAGACCCTGGAAAGCTTCCGGAGGTGGGGAGTCCCAGGTGGCAGCATGTCCCTGAAGAGCCCTGCAGAAGCAGAGTGACAGCCGGGTGCTCCAGCAGATCCTGGTGCCCACAGGAATACTCCTTAACCACGCTGCAGCCTGGGCTGTCTCACATAACCCCAGGGCCTGCGGTGCTGTAGGTGACAGGGACACGTGCCACCTGTCCACGCTCTGCTGTGCCTCACCTGCCCATGAACATCCTTGCAGAAGCCGGTGGCCAGCCCCTCTGCCCACAGGATGAGGTCACTGTGATGACACAGGGAGTTCACCACCAGTTCATTCTCCTCATCTTCCGAATCCTCGTTGCTGTGAACCAGCACCACCACGTTGCCCTGGAACAGGAGCAGCAGGCAGGGATGAGCCCCTGGCTGGGCCTAATCCCTCAGGGGAAGGACATGGGGGTGGCAACAGGAGCTTTCACAAAACATCCTATCTAAGCTCCAGCTTGGTCTGAATTCCACTGGGAAAATAACCAGCAGCTGCTGGTGGAGAGGCTGGACATGCCCCAGCCAGAAACCCCCATACCCGGGGCTGATCCCCCAGCATGGGCAGCAGGGGAGGGGGGGATTCTGCCCCACTCAGGTGAGACCCCACCTGCGGAGCTGCCTCCAGCTCTGGGGCCCAAATCAGAGGTGTCCCTGCCCATGGCATACGTGATCTTTAATGTCCCTTCCAACCCAGGCCATTCCATGATATATAAACACCAAAGAGCTCACTGTACATTGTGTACACACACACATATATGTAACGTGCAGTCTAAAAATACCTCAAGCCTTTGCAAGGAGACAGTGGCTGAACCAGTCTGTCAGGCCGGGCAGATGGCACTGACTGAATTCAGAGCAGGTAAATAAAGAGGTGGCCAAAGGGCCGCAGCAATGCTCACACCCTCACGGCTCTGGCAGGGAGCAAACACCTTCCCAACACACCGACTCTATTAACATCCACCCCAAGAGACTCTGCCTCAGCCCGTGCAAGTCACCACTGACTTAAAATAACATGAATTCTCAATCAATTAAAATGTACTTTAAAGCTTCAGAACACCTCAGACAGAAATAGCAAGGTGTTAGCGTGGTTTATCATCTTTTTTAGCTCTTGGGAGGTAAATATTCTCTGCAATCAGCCCATCCTCTGTCAGCACGTAGAGCCCAACACCCCGCGCCGTGTGAAGCGCAGGGTGACAACACCCGGCACCATCGGCTCATTCCTCACTCCTGCAGGGAAGTGCCCAGGGAGGGGACGCTGCCTGTGATGGCAGAGTTTGGATGTGACTGTGAGCACTTCTGGCTGTGGTGCTCTCAGGAGTCCCCACGTCGCTGGGAGGCCCCTGTAGATCATCAGCCCCCCTTGGGGACCAGCCGGAACAGCCACCCTGGAGGGTGGTGGGAGCAGGGACTGGGGTGCGCCCCAAGAGCCCCTTCATTTCTGTCCCCTGTGAGACTCACCACTTCCGCCCACTTCCACCCCTGCCCTCCCACACAGGGGTGTGAGTCAGGATCTCTGCAGAGCCAGGAGCTCCAAAAAACACTATTTTACGCCTCAAATCCCTGTTCACACAATCAGAGACACAGAATCCTTCTCTGGACAGCATTTCCCAGGAATCCAGCTGAACAGGGGCCTGCACAGGTACTCAGGGACCCACACAACTCCCAAGAGTGGCCCCAGAGCAATGATCTGAACTCGCTGGACAGCCACAGCCTTCCAAAAATCTCATCATGGTCAAGTGGGAAGAGAAAATAAAGCCAGGCTTTGCTCTGGAGGCTCCGTGCACAGCCAGAGCCCAGGGGGAGCAGTACCTTCAGCTGGCAGCACACGGACACGCGGCAGTAGTGGATGAAGTCCAGCACGGCCACTGGTGCAGCCCCCAGGCTCAGCAGGACACTGAGGTCGTCCACCAGCAGCACGGGGCCTTTCCAGGAATCACCATCAGCAGGAGTCAGGGACACCCGGACAAAGTCAAACAAGGCTCTGAGGTCAGAGGTGCTCCCACTGGAAGAGAAGAAGGAGGTGTCAGTCAGGGGCTGGCACTGCATGTCCCTGTCCTCACCCACTGGGCCAGAGCGGGGATCACCAGCCTGCTCCCCCTGCTGTGACAGTCATCTCCTGGCTGCCCTTCAGCCACTGCTCCTTCACACCTGTGCGTGGTGAGACCCTCCTGCCCCGCTCCAGGGACCCTGGAATGGTTTGGGTGGCAAGAAACTCAAAGCTCATCCAGTCCCACCCCTCTGCCACGGGCAGGGACACCTTCCACTATCCCAGGGTGCTCCAAGCCCCGTCCAACCTCGCCTTGGACACGGCCAAGTGGAAGTGTTTGGCCTTTGCTGAACTTCCCAGGCAACATGGAGAAAATAAAGTGAGAATAAACCCAAAAGCCAGCATGGATAAAGCAGCACTGTTCTCTTGGATAAGAATAAAACTCAAAATAATGAAAGAAGAGAATAAAACCACTTGTCTGGGGTTTCATTTGACACAAACCTGTGGAATGCTGAAATAAATATTTTTCTACACCTGTGACATGCTTGGCAATGAGGATAGGGGTGGAAGTTCCCCTAAAATTCTGGAGAGGGGGACAGGATCCCTGCATGAGCAGCAGCGAGGGACAGGCCAGGATGCTTAGGGGGATGTGCACAGTGCTGGCATTTCCCTTCACCCGGCGTCCAGCTCCGAGTCCTTGGGCCTTGGAGGGGAGCGCAAAGGGCGGCGGGAGCCAGTCCTGGACCTTTGGGGTGCTCCTGGTGGCAGCAGATGTGAGGAGGAACACCCCACGCCCAGGCTCACCTCAGAAACTGCAGAGGACTGGGCTGTCCTGGCTGCTCCTCCTCCCCAAACAAAAGGTCAAGGCAGGACTTGAGGCCCTCCAGGAAGACGAGCTGTCCCCGCTCCTTGGCAGCTGCCAGACTGACTCCCTGGAGAGAGGAAAACATTACTTCCAGAGTGAAAACTTACGGAAAATGGTGCACACAGAACCCCCACGAAGGTCAACAGCCGAATTTTCATTCTTACTCGAATCAAATCTTATCTAAATGTGCTGATACAGTCAGTGCTTCAGGGATGAAGAGGGCACTTCTGTTACAGTCACTGGTGGCACATTTGCTCTTCTGTACTTTGCCAGGAGATAACAAAAACACACTGTGATTTGGGGCCTCAAACATCCTGGAATTCCTCCTGGGAAGCCCGCTTGGTGGCATGGGAGAAAATCAGCTGCCTGTCCAGAGGCAGGGAGAGGACAGTCCAGGCTTCTCCAAGTGCCTGCTGTGAGCAATTCCTTCACCTCCCTCCCTGGGTGGTGAAAGCTTTTGTTTTTCACTATCTCCAGATCTCGGCTGTGGCAATGACGGCGCCTGGCACAGCCCATGCAGCTGAGCCAGGCACAGCCTGGATCCGGAGAGTGCCGTGGGCTGGGCATCCCAACACTTGCACAACACCTGGGAGAGGGCAGCCAGGGCTCCCACGGGAAGCAGCCCCGACTCCACTTGGAGGAGGAGGAGGGACCAGGACAAACGCCTGGGGCTCCGACTCAAACTCAGCTGGCTCGAAGCCCTGCCTGGTGGTGAGGCCAATCGAGAGCCACGTGCTGGGAATGTCCTGCTCCAACGGAGCATCCCAGAGCTGCAGCAAACATCTCCAGGTGGAGATCACAGAAATCTAGAAAGGTTTGGGTTGGAGGGACGTTTAAAGACCATCCAGTTCCATCTCTCTACAGGGACACCTTCCACTAGACTAGGTTGCTCCAAGCCCTGTCAAGGGCTGAGGGAGCTGGGGGGTCTCAGCCTGGAGAAGAGGCGGCTCAGGTGGGACCTTCTTGCTCTCCACAGTTTCTTCTCAAACAGGTGGTCAGGCATCAGAAGGGGCTGCCCAGGGCAGTGGAGGAGTCGCCATCCCGGGGAGGGATTTAAAAGCCATGTGGATGTGGCACCTGGGGACATGGGTTAGTGGTGGTCTTGGCAGTGCTGGGGGACAGGTGGGTGCAATGATCCTTGACAGCTTTTCCGACCTCAACAATTCCACGATCACATGCAGTACAATTATTTCCTGGAGGGTTGGACTAAGTGACCTTTTCAGGTGTCTTCCAACCCAAACTATTCCATGATTATCTTCCCAGGCTCAATTTTGCAGCACTATCACTTTGTAACACAGATGTTAATAATCTGAGGCCTGAGTGAACTCCCATCTGCTGTCATCTGTTCCCTGATTTAAATGGAAGCTGCTTGCACTCCCAACCCTGTGAATCCTGCTCCCTGACAAGAATGCTTCCTCTATGTTCCTTCTACTCAGCGGGGAAGGAATCTATATCTGAATGCTCATTCCCTCTTCAAACTCCCCCTATAAAGCAATAGATTTTTTTGACACTACCCCTCAGTAACAGCTTCAGAAATATCAGCAATATACAGTTAAAAAAATACAATTAAAAATACTGGGCAATTCCAAGCACACACCACGGAAAACTTCCTAGCCAAGGACAGAACCACCTTTACGTGGCAGGTGAGGAGCGGGGAACAGCCAGGAAATAAATACCTGCCATGCTATAAAGAAGGGCTGGGCTGCACAGCAGCCTCACAAACCTCATTCCCTCAGGGATTTCTGCAGTCCACAGGACTGGGAACCTGCTGAAATGCCGTGACTAAACTCACTATTAATATCAATAATTCAGCAACTGATTTTACCTTTGCTTCAGCCATTTCTTCCTGCACACACAAACTCTCTGTACCTCAGATCTGCAAGGAAAGTGTCCCCTCTTTAGGAGGGAGCTCAGTGCTGCGACACCGGGGCCTGCCTGGGTGACAGAGAAGGGCCACAGCAGCCAGGGACAGGGTGCCCGTGTGTCACACCAAGAATTTGACCCCCTCAGTGCCACGGCAAGCACCCAGCAAGTCCAGACTCATTTTCCAACACGGGGCCCAGGTCCCAGAGAGACCTGGACTCACCCACTGCACTCACCTACCACAGCAAACCTCTGCCTGTCTCCCTGCTAGCAGCCCACTCAGTGTGACCGCTGGAAGCAGCACAGGAAGCATCAGACAGCCTGGAAAAGTGGGAAGAGTGCTCAAAATGGCCAGTGGCACCTTCCTGAGGGCACAGACAGGACCGATGTCCCCGCAGCACAGCAACAGCGCTGCCCAGCACTCAAACAGCCTGAACGCTTCCATTCCGTGCCAGCATGCCGCTCCATTACCCTGGAGCAGGGGGATATTATCTCTGGCACGCTGTCAGCCACCGACCCAGCCCAGGAATGCTCCTGCAGCAGCAGCTCGGCTGCTCCCGCCCCTCTGGGGAGCTGCCTGAGCGTGATGCCTCCGGCCTGCCAGCAGTGACGGCCCCTCAAACCAGAGCTGCCGCTCACCGCTGGCCATGCCACACGGGAAAGCAAAATATCTGAAGGACAGAACAAGGAGCGGAGGGCGCAAAGCAGGGGGAATGAGCTCCATCAGCAAACACAGCTGCGGGACAAAGTGTGGCCATCAGTGATCAGGCCAGGCCACGTCCTCCAGGCTGTGAGCTCGGAGCAGGGGACAGGAGAGGGCATCAAATGGGGACAAATCTGGTTTCCCTTTAAAACAAAACAAACTTTGTACAAGTGAGGGTGGGAACACCAACCTGGCAGGGTGCCCTGGTGCTGTTTGTCCTGATATAGCCCTGCATGTTCTCCGCAAGGTCAGGGCCAGTAACATTGACGGTGCCTTAAAATGAAGCGCGAGTCCTCAGAAAAAGAGGACACAGGCACAAAAAGCCAGGGAAGCTTTTTCCTGCAAGTAAAGATACATCCCTGCATTTAGCTAACACGTAAGGAAGTGGTTTGGGACTTGTAACATCTGCACACTGGGAAAGCAGCAAGTCCCTGGAAGCACCACTTCAGCTGTGTATAAATACTCACTGTATCATCACACACCAGTGCTACAGGTGTCACTGTACACACTGTACCATCCACCCTGGCTCCAGGAGCCTCCTCCCGGGCCTGGGACTACCCTGCTCCCAACAGAAACAAGGGCATTGCTCAGTTCTGAAGCTCTTTCCAAGTGCAGTCCTTCCTAAGGGCATAATCAGAGTCACAGAATCACTGAGGATGGAAAAGGCCTCTGAGTCCATCCAGTCCAACCATTCCCCCAGCAGTGCCAAGGCCACCACTGACCACGTCCCCAAGTGCCACATCCACACGCCTTTTAAATCCCTCCAGCTATGAGGACTCCACCACTGCCCTGGGCAGCTGGGCCAGGCCTGGGCAGCCCTTCCAGGAAGGAAATTTCCCAATATCCAACCTGAGCTCCCCTGGCCCAGCCTGAGGCCGTTCCCTCTCCTCCTGTCCCTGTTCCCTGCGAGCAGAGCCCGCCCCCCCCGGCTGCCCCCTCCTGTCAGGGACTTGTGCAGAGCCACCAGGTCCTCCCTGAGCCTCCTTTGCTCCAGGCTGAGCCCCTTTCCCAGCTCCCTCAGCCGCTCCTGGGGCTCCAGCCCCTTCCCCAGCTCTACTCCTTTCCCCGGACACACTCTGTCCTGTACCTGGGGACCCCAGAACCACCCCCAGGACTGGAGGTGCCCCAGCAGTGTCAGCACAGGGGATGGGCCCTGGGCTTGTGGCCACACCATTACTGGTCTCCAGTAAAGATCTACAGCAGCAAGTTCTTAAGCAAATTTAAGAGTGAAACTACCCTGCCAAGAACCACCTTTTCTGAGCCTGATGCGTTCATCTGCGCAAAGAAGGATTAAAGCAAAGAGAAGATGTGATGGAAACTTGGATATAAATAACTGATGTTACGACCTCCGGCTCCTCAGAGCCTGGGAGGAATTCACAGCAACGACCACAGGGGCACCTATGAAGCTGTAGTGCAAGAGTGACTCAGAGCTGAAGCAGCTCAGCGCTTTTGTGAGCTGTGCTTATCACCCCTTTGTGGCAGCCACCTTTTGTTCAAGTATCAGACAGCAAATCACACCCATTTGCATCGCACGTGCGCTCCAGCTAATCCTCGTGTTCTCTCCCTCCTCGGCCCGAGGGAGATGGCAGCAGCTCCCATTAAGAGCACACTGGGAAATCTCGCTGCTATAGGAAACACACTGACTTCAGGAGCAGGCAAGGATCCTGTACTTAACAGCGGAATCTCCTCCCCACACCGGTTGCTGTGCCCCATTTCCTGCCCCACTCAGCAAGGTCCCTGCAGGATTACCCCCACGCTGCACCACAAAGGCCAGGACAGCTCTGTACTCGTGGCGGGTGGTTTGCTCAGCCAGGGGAATCCGCTCTGCAGGGGAATCACACCTTAGGTATCCACCTGTGAGTTACAGCTCCGTGGGGGAACACTGTGTTTGCTCAGCCCACTGCGTGTACCCGGGACCACTGATCTCCTTTCAAAAGGTAAAAACTGAGCAGTAAATAAAATACAGTTTAGCAGCACCAGGTTTGCAGTGGGGAATACAATACCTGGTTCCTCAACACCTGGGAGTCTTTATGAGCAGCAGTGTTGCTGGGATTCCCAGCAGAACCAGAGGAGGGAGGACCAATGCAAGCCCGCATCCCTTCAGCCCTGGAAGGTCACCCGGACTTCCCACCTGGAGCATTTCACCTTGGAGTGTTGTACAAAGAGCTGACTGAAGCAGTTTGGAGCTCAGTTTGCTGACACGCAGAATTACCCTGCCTGCTTTGTCTCTCTGTTTCCTCATTTCAGGGTACACATAATCCTTGCCCAACTCACCATGGGAAGGAAATCCCTAGGAACATACCTGTGGCTCCTCACAGAGCTCAAAGTGATGGCTCAGCCCAGGGGCCAAACAAGGCACACAGGTGTCCTTGTGAACAGGTACTCAGCCCTCCATGGCAACAGGAGCCAGGGGACAAAGTCACCCCAGGAGTTCCTGCAGGTGTACAGTGGGAACACTGACACCATAGCATTTTCCTCCCCAGAGGATTAAGGAACCTCCATCTACCAGTCTGGGCCTGTCTGGGGAACGCTGGTCCCCAGAAAACATTTCTAAGCACAAAGCAAGCAGCCATCCAGCTCTCGGCAGGGCAGAGCCCCTGGGGCACCTCGCAGCCAGGTTTTTGCCCTAAAGTGCTCTTAGTGCCCCATCACAGCAGCACCAATCCTGACTGTCCCCATCAAGACCTGGAAACATTTGCTCACACACAATTCCTGCTCCCCATTCCCATCCCTTCCCATCCAACAGAAACTACCTGGACCTGTAATAATGAACCTATGCCAAGAGACTCACCAGTTTCTGCGCCACGATGTTGTAGTGGCTGAAGGACTGGAGCAGGGCCACAAAGCAAACCTTGCAGCCAGCTGGGGAGGGACAAAAGCACACATTAGCAGTTCCACTTTGCAGCTGACATTATCAAAGCTCATAAATCACAGCAGCCAGGCCACAGATCTGTCTGGAAGGACCTTGAAGTGACGCAGGTCTAGGCAGACCCTCCCTTGCTTTCAATTTTCACCTTTCTAGAGGATATCCACAATAGGGAAAACGTTAGTTTAAAAAGAGAGGGAAAGAAGGAAAAAGATGACTTTAAAAAGTGTAAGGCCCCTTTTCTGCCTCGTGCCAGGCCAGCCTGGGACCTCCTGGCCCAGTTTGCTGGTGTTACTGTAAGGAGGCCAAGGGCCAGCCATGACACTGAACTACTGAAACCACGGACATGCCAAAAATCCCCATTTTGGCTCCCACAGGGCAAGTGACCTTGACTGGAAAAACACACAGAACAAGGAATTTTGTCAGACGCCTAAATAAAATGTGATTTTGGAACACGGTTTGGGTATGAACATAATCAGTGTTTGTTGGACATGGACTTCAAGTGGAACAAGTCAATGGCCCCGGATGAACCTTCAGAGCTCCCAAAGGTTTTGGGCACCAAGTGGACAACACGGGGCTGCTGCAAACATGGAGCAACTGCACCCAGGTCCTGGGCTGGAGAGGGGCAGGTGACAGCCAGCACACCTGTCCCCAGACACGTTAATATCCCACAGGGCTGCCCGCCCACCAGCCATGGAAGGCTTTTCCCAGGCAGACAGGCAGCTCTGGGCAGCGACTCCCCGGGCAGCGCTGCAAGGCAGCACCAGTTCCCAGGGCACTGCTGTGGGGCAGCACACCAGCAGAGCCCGAGGCAGCGTCTGGCAGGTCCCTTTGAACCATTCACGCTGCTACCAACCCACTTTCCATGGGATTTCCTTCAGTTTCCCTCTGCTCCATTTAGTAAAAAGTATTTCAAAGCAGCGTAAAGCCCCAGCTGAGGCAGTGGCAGTTCTGGGGGCAGAATGCCCTCATCCCATGCCCTGCCCAGCGCTCTGAGCTCCCTTTCAGGCCTGACAGGACCAGATTTGCTGGGCTGGTGGCTGTGCCAGCAGAAAGCTGGAGGAGTCTGAGTCCAGCACCTGCTCTGCAGGGGCCAGGAGGTTACTCACAGGGAAAGCTGCTCCCAGAAAAGTAACTAGACAACTTGCCAGGCTCTGTTTGTTTCTTTACTCACTCCGATCTTATCTGTTGTTAATTGATCCTGATATGTGTAATTACATCATAAAAAAGGAGGCAGTGACGGAATTGCAGTGAGCACCTCCTTGTCAGAGCCCGTGTGATTTACAACCATCGCCACGGTCCGTGATGAAACAAGGCACACAATTACGGGATGTACCCCAGTCAGAACTGGGATCCCTAAATCCTAACCCCAAAGCTTTGGGTTTATATGAGGATACCTCAGACTCTGCAAAACTGCCCTCTGCTTATGGAGCAGCCCTGAAGGAACCTCCGAGGTGTCCCTGCCTTAGGGTGCTGCTGCTGACCCACCTCTGAGGTAGAAGGAGAGGAAGTGGTGCACCAGGAAGCTGCCATCTGTCCGAGTGTCTCGCAGCAGCGTGAATTTACCCTGGAAAAGAAGCAAAATAACTCAACAGAGTAAGGTGAGGGCACAAACTGCTCTTGGTAGACAAGATGTTGGCTCAACTACAGGGAATTCCGCAGGTATTACTCAGAGAAAGAAGTGGACAAGCAGAGCTCCAGCTGCCTGCCTGTTTATAGAGGGATGCCAACACTTCCTCCGGACACAGCCCACGGGGAGGCATCTGAATCACAGCATTGCTAAGGTTGGACAAGCCCTCTGAGCCCATCAAGTCCAACCATCAACCCAGTCCAACCATTAACCCCAAACTGCCAAGCTCACCACTGAACCATGTCCCCACAAGTCCCCCAGCTAAAAACCCTTGTGCTCAGCTGTGACCTCAGCTGGACCCCACACTCTGTGCCCACCAGGTGCCACCCCCTCACCTGGAAACAACGGATGTGGAGCCCTGCGTTCCCAGTTTTGTGCCCTTCTCCTCCAGTTCACACGCACCTTTCTTCTCCGAGTGGCAGGGGGACAACAGCCTCTCATTCCCAGCCCATTCTCCCCCTGCCCAGCCAGCACTGCCAGTGTGTTTAAAACATCAGCACCGCTAGAGCTGCTGTTCCTCCTGTCCCCACACAGCCCTCCCTGTCCTCTCTTCCAGGTTTACTTCCAACATGCCACCTTCGGGCTAGAAAACCTTATCACCAAAATTCTGTGGTGCAGCAGAGCTCTCAGCACAAGGTATAAACCTTGTTTTGATCAGGCAGGAAATTAATTCCGTTCATCAGTGCACACTCATTATCAGCCCCAGCCTCATCAAGGTGTTTGTTTCCATTAAAATCTTAGTCAGGATGTTTCTTTAATCAATACAAATCATAGAAGAGCTGCTTGGAAACACAAAGAACTTATCAAAGTGGGAGTTTTTCTACTCCCAAAAACAGAAAAAGCCTTTTGCAGCAACAAGCCATCTCTGCACAGGCAATTCCCAAGCCATCCATCAGAACAAACTCCCCGGTGCAAAGCAGAGTGAATGGAACGGCAAATATTGAACATGACTGCAGGGAATGCAAAGCAGAGGCCAGGGCAGGGAAGCTGCTCTCCCTGAGCCAGAGTGAGAGCTCTTCCCCCTTCAAAAAGGGTTATGCCTCAATGGCCACTGCAATGACAGGGACACCGCCCCGAGACGTGCCCTGGATGAGCCTGGAGGAGACCTGTGCTCCAACAGCACAAGTTCAGGGGTTTATCTTCCACAATTCCATCCCCCTGCAATTCCATCCCCTTCAGCTCCCCTCTTCCCCACCGGAGCCCCGGGAAGAGCAGGCTGAGTGCCCCCCACGGGCCCTCCCTGCTCCCGCAGGCTGTGCGGGCACGAGGGGACGTTGTCACTCCGAGCACTCGGCGTTTCACTGTTCCAAACCCTGCAGCCATCAGACATCAATCCTGCCTGCTGGGCTGTCACACCACAGCTGCTCAGACAGCACGGACAGAATCACTGGCTCACGGTCACTGAGCCTGGAAAAGGCCTCGGAATCCACCCAGCCCACTTGTCCCCCAGCAGTGCCAAGGCCACCACTAACCCACATCCCCAAGTGCCACATCCACACGCCTTTTAAATCCCTCCGGGGATGGGGACTCCAGCCCTGCCCTGGGCAGCTGGGCCAGGCCTGGGCAGCCCTTCCAGGAAGGAATTTTCCCAATATCCAACCTGAGCTCCCCTGGCCCAGCCTGAGGCCGTTCCCTCCCCTCCTGTCCCTGTTCCCCGGGAGCAGAGCCCAACCCCCCCGGCTGCCCCCTCCTGTCAGGGACTTGTGCAGAGCCACAAGGGCCCACCTGAGCCTCCTTTGCTCCAGCCTGAGCCCCTTTCCCAGCTCCCTCAGCCGCTCCTGGGGCTCCAGCCCCTTCCCAGCTCCATTCTCTTCTCTGGACACGCTCCAGCCCCTCAAGGGCCCTCTCATGAGGGCCCGGAGCTGCCCCCGGGATTTGAGATGTCCCAGCAGTGCCAGCCCAGGGGACAGGCACTGGCCTGGTCCTGTGGTGACACCAGTGCAGACACGACACCCGCCGTGCCCACACAAGCAGGAAGCTGAGCAAAGCTGACAGGAACATGTGGGGCTTTCCGAGGTCTATGCTCGCACTGTCTTCACACAGCTCCATCCCCATAGACTACGAATATCAAGTTATTTAACAGCTGGCTGGAAGCAACCAGGTCCCTGGGAGTCATCATAGCAAGAGGAATTCTCCTGCTGAGAAGCAGCAAAGCCCTGGCCCTGCCACCAGGATTTTGCTTGCTGTCCCAGGAACCCCAGGGCCCCAGTTTGCCACCACAGACACACAGGAGGAAATGGAATTTTATCTATTTGGGACCCAAAAGCAGTCATGAAAGTATCAGAGGACTCAGGTGGTGAGGAACCAGTCTCAAAATGGGAGATAGCTGCTCCAAAAGTTGGCTTTCCAAGAGCCTTGTGAACTGGACCAAACTGCTATCCCAGTTGTTATTCCTTCTCCCTTCTCAGTCCCAGGAAGATGCTGCTGGGGATGAAACCCTTCCAAAGCCAAAGCCCTTCTGTAGCATCTTCTCCATGAACCCCAGCGGGTTCCATCCACGCTCTGCCCTCACACTCTCAATACCTGCAGGCTATGAGGCAGAAGCTGCAGCTACTTGTTAGGAACCGCCAAAATCCCTCGGCGGGGCAGCAGCGGGTGTCACAACCCCACGGTGACACAGCAGATGCACCCACAGACACACCCACGCTGGCAGCAGCTCCATCCACCCACCAGCCCTGCGGGGACAGCGCTGCTCAGCGCTTGGAAAGCTGCACGGAGCAGCCGCGGAGCCGCAGGGATCGGGATGGCAGCGCCGGGAAGGAGAGGTCTGCAGGGAGCTGGTGCTGTTACACAGCGGGACACCAGGCCAGGCTGGGTATCCCAGCACACTGCAGGGACTGGCTCTGCACAGGGATCGGTGACACTGAGGGGGACTTGCAAACACTAATACTCATGATTTACTACCAGAGTAAACCAGATTTAATACCATGAGCATTGCAGGGCACAAAGTCAGTCCCCCCACTCCAGCAGCCGAGAGCACCGCTCGCAGGGCAGCCACACCAGTGCTACACCCGCACAGAGAGGAATCTGCAGCGTGCTGGGATGGGAAGCGCCAACTCAGTCCAAGGGAATTCCTCACACAGAGGAGCCCTTGGTTCGCTCCTGCTTTGGCCGCCAAGTCCAAACCCAACATCCTGAGGCCAAATCTTTCGGTTTTGCTCTGTGGAATTTCCTGTTCACATCAAGGTGAGCTCCTTGCCTCAGAAACCAAGCTCGTGGACTCCTGCTCATCCCACAGCTCCACCACCAAACACACCTTAGAGCACAGGCTGACGAACTCCACTGAGCACTTCTCACTTAGTGTTTCACGTGCATTAAAAACCCAACACCAACCCACAGGAACCACAGGGATGTGGGACTTCGCACAGCCCCAGACCATCCCTTACTGCCACCGAGCCTCAGCCAATGCCTCCACCAGATCTGCTCTGAGCCTCAAGGGCACTGTCCCAAATTCTCCTCAGTACTGTTTCCCCATCAGACCAGCCCTGCCCCACTCCAGGCAGCTTGACAAGGAATGACCTCAGAAGGATCTTCCAGATCAAGGAGAAATCTGCCCTATTCCCATCATAAACTGGTAGTAGGGCAAGGGGGAAAACTGGAGACAAAGGGGGAAACTCAGACTTATAAAATAAATTATCACCCCAAACTTATCTAACTCTATTATCTAAGCTCATAACTGCCAGGAAAAACATGGAGTAACGTGTAGCACACAGATAATTTGTTAATAATTACTGATGACACCGAGCTGGTGGTGTGGTCACACAGCAGAGGGAAGGGATGGGGCATCCAGAGGGACCTGGAGAAGTCGAAGGAGTGGGTCCATGGGAACCTCATGAGGTTCAACAAGGCCAAGTGCAAGATGCTGCACCTGGGTCAGGACAATCCCCACAATCAGCAAAGGCTGGAGGTTGGATGGATGCCTGCCTGCCTGGATGGACGGATGAGCATAGGAGAAGGGCTTGGGGGTGCTGGGGGGTGAGAGCTGGACATGCCCCAGCCACGTGCTCTGGGATCCAGAGACCTCCCTCAATCCCTGGGCTGATCCCAGCGTGGGCAGCGGGAAATGGGGGATTCTGTCCCTTTGCCCCACTCAGGTGATTCCCCACCTGCAGAGCTGCCCCAGCCCCGGGGCCAACAGCACCAGGACCTGGAGCTGCGGGAGAGATCCAGAGGAGGCCCCGGAGCTGCTCCAGGGCTGGAGCCCCTCTGCTCTGGAGCCAGGCTGGGAGAGCTGGGAATGTTCCCCTGGAGAAGGGAAGGATCCAGGGAGAGCTCAGANAGCTGTGGCTGCCCCTGGAGCCCTGGCAGTGCCCAAGGCCAGGCTGGACAGGGCTTGGAGCAGCCTGGGACAGTGGGAGGTGTCCCTGCCCGTGACATTAGTGGGACTGGATGAGCTTTAATGCTCCTTCCAGCTCAACCACTCTGGGATTGCATGACTGACGTTGTACCTGCACAGCTCTCAGAGAGAGCAAGAGCCTTTAGTTCCAGCGTGACTTCATTAATACAAAACCTCCCTGGGTAAGCTAAATTAATTAATTTAGCACCCTAAAGTACCTCTAGAACAGCTCCCCGGCCCGGAGCAGTGCCCGGCAGTGGGTTTAACGCTCAGTTCTGCCTTTATTCCCCGCACGGCAGCACGCACGCACGGACACACTGCGGGAACAGAGCTCGGCCGCTTCTCAGCGGCGGATGCCGGAGCCAGAGCCGTGAGGGACGGCGGGGAGCCGGGAACGGGCGAGGTAAGAGCCTAAGGCGGCTCAGC
>WEIT01030498.1:2866-13745 GCA_013389985.1 Dryoscopus gambensis | reverse complement strand
CTGGCAGGGCGGGGGGGTGCCGGCGCCGCCATTGCCGCCTCCCGGGGACCCGCGTGCGCGGCCAATTAGCGCGGCTGGATCGCTCATTAGCGCGGCTGGATCGCTCATTAACGGGGCTGGATCGCTCATTAGCGCGGCTGGATCGCTCATTAGCGGCGCTGGATCGCTCATTAGCGGCGGCAGATCGCTCATTAGCGGGGCTGGAGCACCAATTAACGGGGCTGGGCCCGCGTCCCACTGTCAGTCAAAGCGGCTGGATCCTCACCCTTATGGTTAATTAAAGTGCTAAATGGGACTGGATCCTCATCCCGTCATATTTAATGGGGCTGGATCCACATCCCATCATTAATTAATGGGACTGGCTCCTCGCGCTGTTCATAAAGCCGCGAACTGGGACCGGATCCCGGTTGCCACCAGCAGTGCTGGCCTCCAGCTGGCTTGGTGGCACTGGTCACTGCTGAGCCCTGGTCCCGGGTGCCACCCGGCCCTTTTCAAACCCTGCCTCTCTGCGGCAGATTTAATACATCTGGGGAGCATTTCGGACATGTTGGGACACGGGGATATTTGGGAGGGGGTCTGTTACTCTCTCATTATTTCCTGTTTAATTATCTGCACGTTTGGGAAGTGCTGAACATTCATTTGGCACCCAAAAATGATCCGCAGCAGCCCCTGAGCAGTAACAGCAAATTTACAGCCCGTAACCACCAAAGTCCGCATTCTTTGTTGTCATTTTTTGCCTCCGAGCCTGAATTTGAGTTTTTTGGCACTTAATTCACCTTTCCATTTGCTCCGGCAAAGCTTTTGTAACCTTTTGAGTTTCATCATGGAAGCGGGGATTGCCCGGCTGAGGGGAGACGTGCCGGAGCTGGAGAGATAATTCTGGAGCCAGGGATGTGCTGAGGGGACTGGGGAGATAATTCTGGAGCCCGGGATGTGCCAGGGGAACTGAAGAGAAGCCAGTGGAGCCTGGGATGTGCCAAGGAGCCTGGAGAGTAACTTCTGGAGCCCGGGATGTGCTCCAGACTGAGACATCCAGAGGGATTGCTGCTGGAGTCTGGGAAGCGCTGGGGAGGCTGCAGAGATGGTTCTGGAGCCAGGGATGTGCCGGGGGCTGGGGAGCAGAACCTGGAGCCCGGGATGTGCTGAGGAGACGCTGCTGGAGCCCGGGATGCTGCACTGTGAGCATTAGGGGGCATCCCACGATGTGATAAAAGCACGGAGCAGGGGAGGGAGACACTGCCGAGGTTCAGCACAGATCATCACTGCTCGGGGACTACGTGGGTTTAGGAGTGGGATTCGATGGGAGAAGGGGACAAGCCTGTGGAAAACAGGGCTGCCGCCATCTGGGGAAGCCCCTGAGCTGCAGATTCCTGGGAAAAGAGCTGCGGGAACGCAAGAGGTGTTCGCCTCCGTGTTCCCTCGCCTTCCCCTGGAATGACTCTTTGTAGGAGAGATGGGCTGTGCGAGGCTCTGGCTGAGGCACGGCGGCCGTGCTTCTGCCCTTATTGCCTGTGTTTGCGTGTGTGTTACCTCTGAAATTCCCCATCCTGCTCTCCAGCCCTGCTGGGAGCGCTCGGGACAAGCCGGCAGCCCCCGAGGTCCCTCTGCCCCGGGCAGCGCTTGTGCCGGCCCCTTCCCTCCTGTGCCCGAGCCGGCGATCGCTGAAAGGAGCTGCCTCTCCTCTTTCCCTTTGATGCCTTCCATCCTGGGAAAGCTGGAGCTGAAAGCTGGAGCTGAAAGCTTCTTTAAAAGTCCAAATCGCTTTGCTTTTGTTCTCCCACCCTTTCAGGGAGCTGGGAACCCCGCTCCGGTGCCGGGGAGTGCAGGAACCAGTCCGTGCCCTGTGCTGGTGCAGCCAGAGCCTGGATTCCTTCGGCAGCCTTTGCGAGAGCCTGGCTCCCTCCTGGCTCCCTCCCGGCTCCCTCCCGGTTCCTGGGTCACAGGGCTTGGCTGCAGAGCCCATTCCGACGGCAAAGGGTGCTCGCAGAGCCCCGAGGAGTTCCTGGAGGTGTTCCTGGAGGTGTTCCTACCTGGCTGCATTTGTATGCGAGCGGAGCCACTGTTCAGACACCTTTTGTCTGCACTGCCACGCTTCCCTCCCCGTGGCACTTCCCTCCCAGCTCCTTCAGGAGCCGCAGAGCCCGGAATGCCTTGTAAATGAAATGTAAAATCCTCTCTTTTTCTCTTCCCAGTGGGAAGGGGAGCAGAACCGCATGCAAAGTGCAGCTGCGTCTCTCCAAACTCCCCTTGTCCTCCCTAATATATTCCTTCCCACATCCCAGGACTTGTTACTGTGCGAAGGCAGTGAGGATTTTGCTGTTAAAACGGGTGCCCCTTCCCTCCCATCTGCTCCATGCCTATTTCCAGTATTTATCATGGAGCTGTTTCCCAGAGGAGCCATATGGGATCCATAGGTATCCACGCTCCTTCCAATGAAGCCCCTATGTCAGAGCAGTGGGTGAAAAGCAATTCATGCCCAAAAGTAGGAAAAAACGACAACAGAACAAATAAAACCAATTAATCTTGCGGTGTTTGAGGTGATTCCCAAGAGCCTGGCAGGGAAGGGGAACTGAACCCACCAGGTTTCATGATGTGAGTGTGTGGAAGATTATTTTTAGGGAGAAAACATTTTGATTTACCTCCTGTGATTGTTGCTTATTGCTGAGCTGTCCAGGATGGATTTGAGTGCACAAATCCCATTCCACCCCAGCAGAAGGAGTGTTTTCTTCTCTCGGGGCACCTCGGCTGTTGCTGACACAATGCCAAGTGCTCTGGAGTCATAAAGGATCACCAGTGCTGTGGGGCCAGCCAGGGTTAGCGGGAGCAGATGTTGGCCGAGTCAATGGCCAGGGAAGAAAAGAACGGGACACGTTCCGGGATAAATTCCGCCTCCTCAATGCCCGCCCTGACACGGCGAAGAGCAGCTGGAAGGAATAATGGATGAGCTGAACCAGGTGCTGAATTCCTCTGAAGAAATGCAAGAGGCGGAGTTAGAAAAGAGTTGCGAAGGCGGGAGGTGCCTCCCTGTGACACGGGGCAGGGACCCGGAGCCGGTGGGACAGGCAGGAGGGCTGGTGCCTCCTGCCTTCCCCAGAGCCCTTTTCTCTAGGAAAACTCAGGGAAAACCAGTCTCTCTTGGACCTCCCCCTCTCCTTTCACTTAGCAGGGTCGGGAAAAGTGCTGCCAATGAAACCAAATCCTCCAGGTATTTACAAACGCTCTGGTCTGCAGATCATGGAATAATTTGGGTTGGGCTGCAGGGATGAAGCAGAAAGAAGGGGACAAGGAAAATAAATATGGATTTAGATCCTGAGGACGTGGTAAAATGGCCGAGACACCTGAGCTGCCTTTAAAAGACTCCAACAAAAACACAGAACAGCATCAGCTCCCATCTCTCTCCTTTACCTTCTCCTTCCACTGTTTGCCTGGGGCCAGATCTTCAAGACGGAGTTATTCTCACCTCGGGGCATTCCTTGTGCTGGAAGATTTCGTGGGAGACTGATAAAACTGGGACAGAAAAGTACAAGATAAATAGAGGAAAATGATGTTTATTTTTTCCCATTTCAAATCTTACTTTTTGCTTGCTTGGATCCATATAAACAAATGTTTCTCTGGTGAAAGGAGGAACTGTGAAAAATGTTGGAGGAAATGATGAGGACTGAGCTGATGAACCTGCTCTGCACGCTCTGGCACAGGGAGGGAAGAGCTGGGCTGACATTTCTGATGGAAGAAAAGCAGGATCACTGAGCATGAGGCCGGAGGGACCCGGAGAGGTCGCTCGGATGGAGCAACACCTGCCGCCAGCAAAATCCGCTCAGCTCCAACCTCCCGGGCAGATGTTTGTCCAACCTGTTCCCAGAAACCCTCGGCGGCCACGACTCCACACCCTCTCTTGGCATTTCTTTCCAGCCCCTCTTTATTCCCACTCCACGGCCCCGTGTCACCCATGCATCCCTCGCTGGGTTTATCTGTAGTTCTTTTGCTGACTGCTCATGGCTGTGGCGAATAATTCACTGCCTTCATAAAGCAGGGAGAAAAACAAGCCAGCCTGGATTCAATTTTCAGGTCACCTTTAAAATTCGCTTGACCATTTCCAAGCAAAATGCCACTGGCTCTCCACGAGGGATCCCCAGGCCTTTTCCAAAGGAGACTGGAGAATCCCTGGGAAAGGTGCTGAAACCAGCAGGGATTTGGCAGCAAAGCTTCTCTCGGCACAAAGTTCCTCATCTGTCTCAGCAGGGAGCCACCGAGGTCCTGAGCAAAGTGGGAATGAGGACGACTGTGAGCCAAGGGGATCGAAGCTGGCAGGGACAGCGCTGCCCCCTCTCCCAGATCCGGGTGTTTGGCTCCCTAAAGCCTCTGCTCTCTGCCAGACCCTCTGTGCCTGCTCATCCCTCACACTCCTTGCCCCCTTCGGCAGCTCCTTCTCCTCATTTTGCCCCGTCCTGCCTTTCCCCTCTCCCCCCTGACCACGCTCTGCAGCACTTCCATCTCCCCCTCCCAACTCTTGCTCACAGATCTCTCCCACAGCTCCTCTTTTCCTGCCCTCTCCTCTTCCCGCTGGCCCCAGTACAACCTTCAGCAGCCTGAGGACAGCAGACACCATCAGAGATCCCCTTCTCCACCCACACCTCTATCCCAGGCCCGGATCACCATGCAGAGCTGGAGTTCAGAAGCTACAAAAGAATCTCTGCATTTTCTCCCAAATCCTTCCTGAAATCTCCTCCTTTCCAGCAAAACCCCACCAAGTTTGACTGGTCTCATCTGCCATGGCAGCCAGTGTTGTCTCACTGCTTCTCCGTGCTCCTCAGCCCACCAGATTGTCCCATCTGCCGTCTCTTGCCTCGGTGTGAGATTCTCAGCTCTGACACCAGGGCTGCATTTTCACGCTGCATTTTTGTAGCTCCCAGCGAAAGGTGATGGAGACTCCTGGGTGCTCCTGCGGGATGGCTCCAGATTCCTTTAATAAATGCAAATTGCATACATAGGTTGAATCACTGACTTCTGGGGTGGGTTGGGTGGGAAGGGACCTTAAAGTTCACCCCATTCCAGGGACACTTTCCACTATCTCAGGTTGCTCCAGCTCCCATCCAACCTGGCCTTGGACACCTCCCGGGATCCAGGGGCAGCCACAGCTTCTCTGGGCACCCTGTGCCAGGGCTGGACAGCCCTTTCCATGAAGGAATTTTCCCAATATCCAACCTGAACTATTGTCACCACTTTAGGCCATTCCCCCTTGTCCTGTCCCCTGTTCCCTGTGAGCAGAGCCTGACCCCCACCTGGCTCTCAGGGAGCTGTGGAGTCTTTCAGACACTGGTCCCGTGTCCCCCTTGGGCTCCAGTTCTCCCCACTGCCCACCACTCTTTCCTGGATCTCTCTTCTTGCTTCTCCTGGACCTTCTCCTGTGGCTTCCATCTTTCATTACAGGACATGTCCCAAACTCTACCTGCTCCTGTAAACCCTCAGCCATCCCTTGTGCTGCCAAACAGCTCTCAGGTGGACTAAACTGGTTTTCCAAGCACCCTAGGATGAAGTTCCGGGAGTCGGGAGCAGTCTGGGTGTGCTGTTTAATATTCCCATTATTGCAGTCACCGCTCTCTCGGCGGCTCACAGCACCTTATTATTGTGGTGGGCATCTGCTTGCACTTGGCATCTTTAAAGGCTGGGACTTTTAAAAGGTTTTAAAACAAGCTGGTGATCCCCTTGAATTCCCAGCCTCCTTTGCCAGCCGCCTTCCTCCTTCCCTGGGTCCAGACCAACGCTCCCTGTCATTCTCCTCCTGCTGATGAAGCCTTTTCTTCTTCTCCTTAATGATTCCTCCCTATTTCCATCTCAATTTGGCCTTTCTGATGTCTCCCCACATGCTTATGCTCTCCTTGTAACTGTCCTTAGTAATTTGACCTAGTTCCCACTTCCCATAAACCTTTTTTGTCGAGCCTGAGGTCGGTGAGGAGCTTGCGACGCAGCCAGGCTGGTTCCTGCCACATTTCCTATTGGGATGGCTTCTGTGTGTGCTGCTTGCAGCGTTCCTTTGAAGTCCCGCCAGTTTCCTCAACCCCTTTCACTTCTAAACGTGCCTCCCACCAGATCCTACTTCCCGCTTCTCCAAATGCCTCGGCGTGCCTTGCCTTTATTCTTCCCTTCTCTCCCACATCCCTCCATGAGGGGTGTGAGCTTGGTGGCCCCACGCTCAGCCTTGGCCAGTGTTCCTCCTGCCTTTGCATTCCACACCAGTCTCCGGTGCTGGTTGCTTCCCGTGCCCCGCTCTGTCCCTCTCCGGTGGCACCGCTCAGCCCGGTGGCGGCAGTGATGGAGCCGTCCCAGCGCTCGCTGGCATTGGCGGGCGCATGCCCAGCTCCTCGTTCCCACACTGGGCATTTTACAGTTCACGAAGTTAAGAGGATTTCGCCTTTCCCCTCTCTCTCTAAATCCAGCGCGGAGTCGGTGTAATACTGGAATCGCTCCCTGTTACTGCCAGGCTGCGAGTAATGGAGTAATTGGTATTTCCCGGCACTAAGTACTGGGATCCCGGGGCGTTCTGGCCACACAAATACCAGTTACGGGCTCCTCCCAGCCAGGAGGCAGACTGGCACTGGTGGAACACTGGGATGTCACCGGAGATGCTCCCAGGAGCTCCCCACAGTGACCTACAGGACATGTCCCCTCCCAAACCTCTGGCTCGCTGGGAAGCACCCTGGAGTTCACCACGTAACGCTCCTGTGCTGGGGGTCAGCAGAGCTGCTCCCAGGGGTGGTCCAGAAGGGTTTGGGAATGGTTCCTCAAGCCTGACCCTCCTTCCCCTGGGAGCTGGAGCTGGACGTGGGACAGCAGGGGTGGGATTCATCCGAGCACTGTAGCTGTGTGTGAGTGGAGCCACGGGTGAACGGGGCCACACTGTGCCGTGGTTGAAGATGCAGGACAGAAACACCAAGCAAGGGAAAGGAGACAGCCTGCCTCATCTTCCAAATATTTCTCCAAGGGAAAGGGTGTGGGGCCAGCCCTCAGGCAAGGAAATGTCCTCAGAGGTGTCTAGGAGGGGACAAGGGACAGACATGGCACTGCCAGCTCCTGGCACCTCAGGGAGGGACAGACCAAGCCGGAATCCCAAAGGAGCAGCATCCTGCACCGAAGGTGTTGAGCATGGTTTGGGTGCGCGGGGGCTGATGGGGACACTGAGCTGCCCCCACCTCCTTCTCCAGCCCTTCGTGCTCCTGACCAGCGCCCGGCCGGTGGATCGGGACACTTGGCTGGTGAATCAAGATTTGGTTGGTGGGTTGGGACTTCTGGACATTGAACCAGGACTCAGCCAGTGATCGGGACTCTCAGCTGGTGAATCGGGACTCAGACAATGAATGTGGACTCTTGGCCGGTGGATCGGGACCCTGGGCTGCTGAATCGGGCCTTGCTTGGCGAATCAGGACTCACCCAATGAATCCCGACTCTGGATATTTTGTTTCAGGCAGCCGGAGCTTGTCAAGGGAAGAAAGGCTCCTTGTCTCAGGGTCGTGGCTCTAATCCTGTTATGTGTCTGCGAGAGAAAAGAGGACGACAGAGAGAGGAGGACAGGCCCACTGCCGATGCCAATTCCCTGCCTGCATCCCACGCCAGCCCTTTCTGGCCACAGAGGGCCATCTCCCCTCCCAAACCAACCAAGCATTGAAATTTAATAGCTCTCCGGCCTCTCCTCTCCATCCCAGTGATTAGGCCTGTGATTAAAGCCCATGTGTTGCTTTGCTGGCTGGGAGGCAAATTCCTCCGCAGGGCCCGTGAAATCGGCTCCGAGCACGGTACACGGCGCCTGCTCCTCGCCCTTTCCCGTGTCCAGCCAGGCGCTGGCGGGGAGCCCTCGGATAACCCCATCTGTCCCTCCAAACCACGCTCCTCCCTCCTCTGGGGAAGCCAGAGGGGATAGGAGCCCACGGGCTGGGGCTGGGCTGGTACCCCCGGGGGAAGCGGAGGCACGGCGAGGGACGCTGACCCCAGAGCTGGATGGGGCTCCGGGGCTCGTGGCCGGCTGGGGCGAGGCAGGGAACGGAGGCTGCGCCTTCCCGTGGGAAACAGGAGCGCCGGGAAGGTGAGTAGGGTCTGAGGGAGCGGCGGGGGGAATGGTGGGGTCAGAGCAATACCCCAGAGCAGGGGGACAAGGGGGACAAATCCCCCAGCGCTCCCAACCTGTGTGTGAGCAGGAGCATCCTTAAACCTGCTTAAATCCTTGTGACCCAGTTTCCTCCTGAATCCCAGTAAGTCCCTACAGCCCACGGGAGCGAGCGGCTGCAGCCGAGGATGGATCCTGAATCCAGGATTCCTCCGTGGGTCATGCCTCACTGCTCCGAGACAGGGCCTGCACCGAGGAGCCACTGCCCGGCTTTGTGGAGGGGACGGTCCCACCGCTGCCCACCCCGGCCACGCCGGGCTTCTTGGAAGGGACAAAAACAGGTGGCAAGGGAATGTGGGCAGCACTCCGAGGTGGGCAGCTCTGTGTGGAGCCATGGCAGGTCCAGGATGGATGGGCTGTGCTGGGATGGAGGGGCTGTGCCACGTCACCCTCAGCTCCATGGTGTCCCTGTCCATGGTGGATGGGCTGTGCTGGGATGGAGGGGCTGTGCTGTGTCACCCTCACCTCCACAGTGTCACTGTCCTGTGCTGTGCCAGCCTCACCTCCCCAGGCAGTGTCCGGCCGGCCGGACCCACAGGCACCGTGAGGAAGGATCCCAGGGAGGAGCAGATGGTTTCCAGATCCCACCACACAGCCCCGGCTGCACTCGCTCCTTGGCTGCCCCATCCCGCTCCGTGTCTCCCTGCATCCCACCTTGCCAACTCCCTCCAAGGGCGGCTGGAGATGAGGGGTGGCCTCCCCCATCCTGCACTGCCCCTGCCCTGCTCTTCCCTGCAGCACCCACAACGCCACCTCATCCTCGCATTCCCAATCCCCTCCAGCATCCCTGTCCTCTCACAACCATTTCTTCTCCCCTCGCTCCTCACACACAATGTGCACAGATCCTCTCGATGCTTTTCCCACTCCAGCTCCCTTTCCCTCCCTCCCTGTCCCACGGGAAGCTTGTGCCCAGCCTCTGCCCATGCCGGGACATTCCACCTTTCCTCGGGGTTTCCTCAGGCATCAGCATCTCCCCTCCTCTCTGCCACGCTCCTGCTCCACCAACACATCTCTCTGCCCCCGCCCCACCCTTTTTATTGCTGTGTCCACGTTCCCAGTGCATTATCCGTGGTTTTACCTGTCCTGCAGCTCTGTGCTGGAAGGGGAATGGCAAAGACCAAACCCCGCTGGTGCCGGTGAGCCGCTCGCTCCACCTCGCGTGACTGCCGGGATCGACTGCCAGCTCCCACCTCCACTCCTCAGTTTTTAATCTCCCCGAGCAAGCCGAGAATTAATTATTTAGCGGCTCACAGGATGCATCGGGAATATCCGATCCACGCGGAGCTGCGGCTCCAGCTCCCACCTGCCCCGGGAGAGCTCCGGCTGCATCCCCGACGTGCCGCACACTTAATATTGTGTGGTGATTAATGCCTTCGTGTCCTCTCTCCCAAGGAACCCAGAGTGTCGGCTTGTGGATGAATCCGTCTCCAGAAGAAATCGGTTCCTGCTGGAAGCAAGACGGAGGCGCGGCCGGAGGGGAGGGTGGTGGGAGTGCTGGGGGTCCCCGGGGAGAGATCCCCGCTCCATGCTTGAGCCCATGGGGACGGCGGCAGGGCCAGCCTGACCTTGCCAAAGCCACTGGGACAGTGGAACCGGTTCTTCTCCACGCAGATGGAAACTGGGAGCTGGGGCGTGACAGCCCTGGGGCGTTTCACCCAAAATCCCACCGACATCCTGGGCAGCTCCACTGAAGGAGGCTGTTGGAGCACGAGTGGTTGGGAGCCACCACCCCGTGTGCAGCCACCTTGTTTGGGAGGGCCCATGGTGGGGACAGGGATGGGGATGGAGCAAACCCTGGAGCAGCCCAGGCACCTCCACCAGACATGCCGGGGTGTCCCATCTGCTCCCGAGCGTGTCCGGGGTGGCAGGACGTGCTGCACCCCTGGCCTGGCAGAGGCAGGAAGGTGCCTGGAGAGGGTGAGAAGGGAGGACTAGGCACCCACCACCCCCGGGTGACGCTCAGATGGGAGCCTGTGGAAGCAGGGACTGAATCCCGCCGTGTCCATGTCGGGAGATCGCAGGCACCGGCAAGAGGCTTAACTTTAAAAAAAAAATGGTTTATTTATTTCAAGATCTTCCCTTTTTTTTTTTTCCCTCCTTTTTTGTTGTTTTTACCTGTATTTCAAAAAAAGTGGGGCAAAAGTACAAAAAAAGTCAGTTGCGGAACGGCAAAGGTTTAGAAATCACAGCGCGGAACGAACCCAAGCGAGAAACACGGAGCACGAACCAAACACCCCCACGACACGGCCCAATTATGACTGGATTTTTTTTTGTTTTCCTCTGTACAAAACACACCAAAGCATGCCACGGAGCGGGAAGGGACACAGCGGCGGGAGGAGACGGCTGTGGATGCGGGGGGAGCCTGGNGGGGCCCCGGCCCCCCCCCCCCCTGCCGCTCCCGTCCCCGCCTCTCACGTCAGGTTGTTCTGGAGGCAGTTGAGCTCCCCCACGTCCTGCTCCCCTTTGCCGCCGTCGTGCTTGGGCGACGTCGAGTTGTGGATGTTGAACGGCTCCTCGTCCTTCAGGCAGGATTTCAGCGAGTCCTGCAGCTTGTGGGGAGCGCCGGGATCGTCCTGCGGGAGAGACGGGGGTCAGGGCAGGGCCGTGATGGGGGCGAGACCCAGCGAGGGCACCGCTGTCCCGCTGACCCCTTGCAGAGAGGCACTGCAGGGCACGACCGTCCCCTCCCAGCGCAGATGGCGGCACGGGGGGCCCGCGGTGCTC
>WEIT01030497.1:412-13346 GCA_013389985.1 Dryoscopus gambensis | reverse complement strand
CTCTCACATATTCTCATTCCTCTCTATGCTGGCTGCAATTGCTTCTGTGCAGTAATTTCTTTCCCTTTCTTAAATATGTTATCACAGAGGTGCTATCGCTTTCACTGATGGGCTTGGCCTTGGGCAGCAGGGGGTTTATCTTGGAGCCAACTGGCACTGGCTCTGATGGGCTTCTCACAGAAGCCACCCCTGTAGCTTCCCCACTACCAAAACCTGGTCATGCAAATTCAGTACACCCATAGAAGCTACTGTGGAAAAAATTAACACTATCTCAGTCAAAACCATCACACCAGTCCTTTCTTTACATTTTCTCATATTAGCACTGTGCTTCACAGTAGTCTCTGTTTTTCTTCAATGCTATGCACTACTGAACAGTTGTTATATCTTACACAAGAGTTATGAAATGAAACTGTCGTGGTTTAGCATAGCTTGGTTTTTAGTTAAGGAGAAATCCACCAGCCACGGAAGTGATATTTTTGCAAGGGGCTGCTGACAGCTTCCTCAGCACATGTCACTTGTTCTTGTTCCTCTTCGTCAGTGAGACCAAAGTTTTCACTTTCGAGCCAGTTTGTGATTATTTCCAAGATCCCAGGGCGATGAAATGACTTATGACAAGATGAAATGACTTATGCCCAAACTTTGAATCATTTGGGGAATCAAAGGCATAATATTTTGTAAATAGTAATTTTATCAGCTTTGTTTCTATATAATTACTATTTAGAATAATTCTGAACACACTAAGTTTATAAAATCAGTTGCTATTCTGTTGTGAATCAACATACAACATTATTGGTTTCTGGCTTGGACCATTCGATCTTTGCATAGTACACATACTTTTAGTTGTAATTGTTTCCCCATATCTTCTTGATTCTGCCATGAGATTATATTTAATAAAAATTTATTAATCTACATTTCACTTGTATACTTAAATTAATAAGATTTTTATAAAATTAAGTTCAAAAAATTCAGCATGGCTGAGTAAATAATGTGGCATGGTTTCATCTGAAGATTAAAACAACTCTTGTGATACTTCCAAAATAAGGACCAGGGAAGCAGTTTACTTTGAAGATGCTATGTTCTGCTGTTATATTAACAAAAGTTTAGAATCATAGAATCACAGAATCATTAAAGTTGGCAAAGACCTCTGAGATCATAGAGTCCAGCTTTTGAATGATCTCAACCTTGTCAACTAGATCATAGCACTAAATGCCAAGTCCACTTGTTTCTTGAACACCTCCAGGGATGGTGGCTCCACAACCTCCCTGGGCAGCCCATTCCAATGCTTGACAACCCTTTCCATGAAGAAATTCTTTCTGATGCCCAACGTGAACCTCCCCTGGCACAGCTTGAGGACATGTCCTCTTGTCCTGTTGCTACTTGCCTGAGAAAAGACACCTACCCCCACCTTGCTAGAACCTCCTGTCAGGTAGAGAGTGAGAAGGTCCCCCCGAACCTTCTTTTCTCTGACTAAACACCCCCAGCTCCCTCAGCTGCTCCTGATAGGACTTGCTCTCCAGACCCTTTCATAGCCCCGTTGCCCTTCTCTGGACACACTCCAGCACCTCTATATCTTTCTTCTAGTGAGGGGTCTAGAACTGAACACAGGATTTGACATGCGGCCTCACCAGTGCCAAGTACAGAGGGACAATCACTTCCCTGGTCTTGCTGGCCACACTATTGCTGATACAGGACAGGATGCCACTGGCCTTCTTGGCCATGTGGGCACACCCTCATCCACCACGCCGCTACAGTAATCAGTGGTGGCCGCTTTATAAACTTTGGGGAGGAGAGAAAAGGCCAGAGAATGGAATGTTAAACTATATTACTTTATTATAGCTCATCTTGTTTCTATGTAGAGAGGCAAAATGGAATGAAGTGCTTTACATGGACATGTTTTTTGAACTCAGGGACCATCGTGAGTGGCAAAAAGAAAGTGGTATTAATTTAGCTCCAAGAGACACTTTTGTTTTAAACTGTAGAGAAAGATAATTTGGAACGGGGGGTTAGAAAACTGATGCCATGTTGTTTGGCTTGTTCCATAGGAAAACGTTTAAAATATCAAAATAAGCAGCCTGAGGAGAGAATTGAGGACTTTGTCAGCCCGCCTGGGGCAGATGGGTGGGGGGAGATGAACTTTCTCCCCCACCATCACCAGAAAGGGGCAAGTAGATGGAAAGAGGAAGACATTCGGCTTTCCCTTTAACATAATTTTCTCCTCTGAGCAGAGGAAGTTGAGGGAAACTAAGGGCCTGCTCAGTTTCTCCTGAGAATCGAGTGACTTCTCAAGAGGTTTTGCAGGCCCCTCTGAGAGAGGCTGCTGGGCCCATAGGGTCAATACGGATAAAAGTAAACTTCTCAATGGGGGATTTGGATAGTTAGAAATAGATGGCTAAGAGATATCATGATGAGCCATCAGGAATAGCTAAAAGGTTTGGAGGTTTCATAAAAGCATTGGACCTGAACTGGGAGGATATTGATTTAATGTTGGATGCATTAACTGATACAGAAAAGGAATTTGTTTTAAAGGCAGCCAGAATCCATGTTCAGGCACAGATTGCTGAACAGACTTTGCAGGGCACTGTAGATGATTATGTGCCCATGGTAAAACCTAGATGGGACTATAATAACCCATATCATTACCAACTATTAAAAAGGTACCAGAGATGGATTAAATTAGGGTTGGAAAATGCAATACCTAAATCTGTGAATTGGGGGGCTCTGTATGCAGTAAAACAGAATGCAACAGAAACTCCTCCAGAGTTTCTCAATAGATTACAAGAAGCAATGCAGAAGTATACTACCCTGGACCCCTCAGGGGAACAGGGAAAGCAACAATTAATTTCTCTATACCTTGGCCAGTCCTCCGATGACATTCGAAAAAAGCTGCAAAGGATGAAAGTTGAGGACCAAAGGAACCTAGAGAAATTAATTGAAGAAGCATGGCAAGTATATCAAAACAGAGAGCTCCTGAAAAGAAAGAATTCGAGTAAAACCTTAGCCAATGCAACTATTGCAGCTCCGGGAGAACACGGAACAGGCAGTAGGGGGCCCTTTAGGTCAAAGTCTGGAAGTATTCAGAGAGGAGAGGGAAGACAGGCTGGAGCAAGAAACCCTTTGCCTTGGCTGGCAATCAACCAATGTGCTTTCTGTAAACATAAAGGACACTGGAAAAGGAATTGTCCACAAAACAAAAGTAACCCTTCAAATAACCCCCTTCCCTTACTCGCATATATGCAAGAAGATTGAAGGGTACCAGCAGACCCCCACCTAGCAAGCCCGCTGGTTATAACTGAGCTGAGAAAACAAGGAAAACAATTAGAATTCTTAATTGACATGGGTTCTACTTAGTATTGAACCAATGTTTGTCTTTACAAGATGAAACTTCTGTAAATGTAGTAGGGGCAACTGGCCAACAACAGAAAGCACACTTTCTGAAGCCACTCAAATACAAATTGGGAAAGAGCATTGGCATACATAAATTCCTGTGCATGCCAGATGCTCCAAAATCATTATTAGGCAGAGATTTGTTAGAGAAGCTGGAAGCTACAATTGAATTCAAAGCCGAACAGGTGCAATTTAAAGTAAAAAAATGATAAATTCATTGATATTCTAAGCCTTGCCCTAACAACACCTGAAGTTAAGACTATAGTACCCCCAAAAAATATTAAATCAGGTGTATCCTGGAGTATGGGCAAGTGGAAAACCCGGAAAAACTAAAAATGTGGACCCAATTATAATTAAAGTAAAACCTGGGATAGGACTGGTACATATAAAACAATANATAGTTAGAAATAGATGGCTAAGAGATATCATGATGAGCCATCAGGAATAGCTAAAAGGTTTGGAGGTTTCATAAAAGCATTGGACCTGAACTGGGAGGATATTGATTTAATGTTGGATGCATTAACTGATACAGAAAAGGAACTTGTTTCAAAGTCAGCCAGAATCCATGTTCAGGCACAGATTGCTGCACAAACTTTGCAGGGCACTGTAGATGATTATGTGCCCATGGTAAAACCTAGATGGGACTATAATAACCCATATCATTACCAACTATTAAAAAGGTACCAGAGATGGATTAAATTAGGGTTGGAAAATGCAATACCTAAATCTGTGAATTGGGGGGCTCTGTATGCAGTAAAACAGAATGCAACAGAAACTCCTCCAGAGTTTCTCAATAGATTACAAGAAGCAATGCAGAAGTATACTACCCTGGACCCCTCAGGGGAACAGGGAAAGCAACAATTAATTTCTCTATACCTTGGCCAGTCCTCCGATGACATTCGAAAAAAGCTGCAAAGGATGAAAGTTGAGGACCAAAGGAACCTAGAGAAATTAATTGAAGAAGCATGGCAAGTATATCAAAACAGAGAGCTCCTGAAAAGAAAGAATTCGAGTAAAACCTTAGCCAATGCAACTATTGCAGCTCCGGGAGAACACGGAACAGGCAGTAGGGGGCCCTTTAGGTCAAAGTCTGGAAGTATTCAGAGAGGAGAGGGAAGACAGGCTGGAGCAAGAAACCCTTTGCCTTGGCTGGCAATCAACCAATGTGCTTTCTGTAAACATAAAGGACACTGGAAAAGGCATTGTCCACAAAACAAAAGTAACCCTTCAAATAATCCCCTTCCCTTACTCGCAGAGCTGCAAGAAGATTGAAGGGTACTGGCGGATCCCCACCTAGCAGGCCCACTGGTTATAATTGAGCTGGGAAAACAAGAAAAAATTAGAATTCTTAATCGACACTGGTGCTACTTATNGTACCAGCAGACCCCCACCTAGCAAGCCCGCTGGTTATAACTGAGCTGAGAAAACAAGGAAAACAATTAGAATTCTTAATTGACATGGGTTCTACTTAGTATTGAACCAATGTTTGTCTTTACAAGATGAAACTTCTGTAAATGTAGTAGGGGCAACTGGCCAACAACAGAAAGCACACTTTCTGAAGCCACTCAAATACAAATTGGGAAAGAGCATTGGCATACATAAATTCCTGTGCATGCCAGATGCTCCAAAATCATTATTAGGCAGAGATTTGTTAGAGAAGCTGGAAGCTACAATTGAATTCAAAGCCGAACAGGTGCAATTTAAAGTAAAAAAATGATAAATTCATTGATATTCTAAGCCTTGCCCTAACAACACCTGAAGTTAAGACTATAGTACCCCCAAAAAATATTAAATCAGGTGTATCCTGGAGTATGGGCAAGTGGAAAACCCGGAAAAACTAAAAATGTGGACCCAATTATAATTAAAGTAAAACCTGGAATAGGACTGGTACATATAAAACAATACCTCCTAAAATTTGAAGATTGTAAAGGTGTTAAACCAATTATAGATGACTTTTTAAAATACAAATTAATAATAGAATGTGAATCAGAATATAGTACCCCAATCTTACCAATAAAAAAACCAGATGGGGTAAATTATAGATTGGTCCAGGATTTAAGAACCATCAGTAAAATAACTGAAGATCTCCACCCCGTATTGGCAAATCTGTACACATTGTTAACCAAATTAAATTATAAACAAGTGTGGTTTACCCTTTTAGATTTAAAAGATGCCTTTTTCTGCCTACCTCTGGCCCCAGACAGTCAAAAGCTTTTCGCCTTCAAGTGGGAGAACCCAGAAACAGGAAGGAAAACACAACTAACCTGGACCATGTTACCACAGGAATTCAAAAACAGTCCAACACTCTTTGGAAAACAACTAGCAAAGGATTTGGAGAAGTGGACATCACCAATGGAAACTGGAGTATTATTGCAGTACATAGATGATCTCCTGATTGCAACAGAAACGGAAGAGGACTGCAATGAATGGACAGTAAGTTTACTCAGTTTCTTGGGACTTAATGGATATAAAGTTTCTCAACAGAAAGCCCAGATCACAAGAAAACAAGTGATGTATCTAGGATATGAAATTTCAGGGGGGCAATGTGAGCTGAAACAAAACTGAAAGGAAGCCATTTGTCAAATTCCCCAACCACAGGTGGTGAAAAAGCTCCAAATCTTTTTAGGTATGACAAGATGGTGCCGGTTGTGGATCTATAACTATGGACTTTTGGTAAGACCCTTATACATAATATGCTGAAAAAATGAAAATAAACACTTAGTCTAGACTGGAGAGACCAAAAAAGCATTTACTCAACTTAAACAGGAACTGATGAGGGCACCAGCGCTAGGCCTTCCAGATGTGACAAAGCCCTTCTGGTTGTTTTCCCACGAACGCCAAGACATAGCCCTAGGGGTATTGGCCCAACAAATAGGGCCATACCGGAGGGCAGTAGCCTACTTCCCAAAACAACTGGATGACATGCACAAAGGTTGGCCAGGGTGCCTCAGGGCTGTTGCTACTGTGGTACTCAACATACAGGAAGCCCGAAAGTTCACACTGGGATAGAAAATAACCATCTTTGTCTCACATACGGTATAGGCTGTACTGGAGCAGAAAGGAGGACACCGGCTGTCTCCCTCTCGGTTCCTTAAGTACCAAGCCATACTAGGGGAGCAAGACGATGTGAACATCATCACAACTAACATTGTGAATCCAGCTTATTTTCTCAGTGAAACATCAACAATCTGGGATCCCGTGGTACACGATTGTTTAGAGACTATGGAAACCATTTATTCCAGCTGACCAGACCTGAAAGAAGCACCTTTAGAAGAGGCTGAGGAAACATGGTATACTGATGGAAGCAGCTTCATCAAAAATGGGACCCGGAAAGCAGGATACGTAATCATCACTACTAAAAAAGTAATTGAAGCCCAACCCCTTCCAGCAGGAACTTCAGTTCAAAAGGCAGAGATCATAGCTTTGATCCGTGCACTGGAACTGGCAGAAGGGAAAATTATTAACATCTGGACTGATTCAAGATATGCATTCAGTGTGGTGCACACCCATGGAGCTGTATGGAAAGAAAGGGGACTTTTAACATCACACAGAAAACAAATTAGGCATGCAAAGGAAATCCTATGACTACTAGACATCATCAACCTACCCTCTCAAGAGACAATCATGCATTGTAAAGGACAACAAAAAGGTAACATGGAGCAGGAAATAGGAAACTGACTGGCAGACTTAGAGGCCAAAAAGGCGGCAGAAAAAGAACAGGTACAGGGATTGGCCCTGATACCAGACGGTAAGCCCATAACCTGGGACACTAATATACCCTATTCAAAAAAAGACCTTAAAATTATGCAGGATTTAAATGCTCAGTTAAAAGACAGTTTTTATGTTATCCCTAGTGGACAAACTGTACTACCAAGTAGAATATTGTGGAAAATAGTACAAGAAGAACATAATAAGACTCACTGGGGAGCAGATGCCTTGTATAGTGACCTAACCAAGAAAATAGTAGGAAAACATTTATACTCTACAGTACAGCAGGTCACAAAACAATGCGAAGTGTGTATGTGGAATAACCCACAGACCACTAACAAGGTCCAGTTGAAAACTATAGGAAAAGGTACACTCACAGGGCAACAGTGGCAAATTGATTTTTCAGAATTGCCCAGAAAAGGGGGGTACCAATACCTTTTGGTACTAACTGATACTTTCTCTGGTTGGCCAGAAGCCTTTCCATGTCGAACCAATAAAGCAAGGGAAGTTACTAAAATTTTACTAGATCAAATCATTCCCTGATTTGGGATACCTGAAACCATATCCTCTGATAGAGGATCACACTTCTGTGTTGTCGTAGTTCAAGAAATCAGTAAAATACTTGGCATAGATTGGCAACTACATACCCCTTATAGACCACAACCAAGTGGCCAAGTGGCAAAATTGAATCACTTAATCGAACAACAGCTGGCTAAAATATGTCAAGAAACTAACTTACATTGGCATCAAGCTTTGCGTCTTGCTTTATTGAGGATAAGAACTAAACCATGACACAAAGAAGGACTCAGTCTATTTGAAATGTTGTATGGGAAACCATACCAAACTCAGTATTGTGGTGAAGACCCTCACCAAATGGGAGAAGGACATTTAACAAATTATCTAATCTTACTGGGAAAACATATTGATCAAATATCTAAAAGAATGGCCAGAACCAGGGCAAGGGGCCTGGATCAACCCATACACCCTCATAAACCTGGAGACTGGATTTTTGTTAAATCCTTTGCAGGAAATACCCTGGAGGAGAAATGGCAAGGACCCTTCCAAGTCCTTTTAACCACCTGTTGGGGTTTTAGGAGGGTTTTTTTTGGTGTGTTCTTTTCCTTTTCCTCTTAAAGAATTTTTTCCCCATACTAAGGGATAATTGCTGGGTGCTTAAGAGAGACAAAAAGACCTGGGGAGTGGAGATGCTGCGAGATTTGAACTGAGAAAAAGGGGTTGGATACACGGCCTGGCCCTCTTTGCTCTCCCGGCGTTTGGACGGACGGAGAGGCTGCAGTTTCTGTAGGGAGAACTCATTGTCGCTGTGGGGTCCTGCCTTCTGCTGCTTTCCCTCCACCCTGCCCTGCCTCCACTGTTCCTTCGCTGCTGCTTTGAGGCTTTGCTACACTGATAGCACCGTGAGCGCCGCACTCCCTGCCTGCCAAGATGTCCCGGAGTTCCCGTTGCAGCTTCGGAGTTCTATACATCTTGCCTACCACCCAGGATTTTGTGTTCATCCCTGCTGTTCCAGCCTGCTGTTCCCGGGGCTCCTGCTGAAGCACCAGGACCGGCTGCCCAGGGGGTTTGTGAAGCCTTTCTCCCGTCCCTTCCCGGCTCAGGCACGTCCGCCATTACCACATGCTCCCCGAGCTCACTCCGGAGCGCCCCTGCCGGCTGTGACCGTCACTGCATCAAAGGGGAAAGTGCCTGACAGCCCAGGCGGTTGTCACTGGGTTTTGGTTCTGTTGGTTGTTACTGCCATAGTTATTGTTGTTTTGTTTGCCTTGTTTTATATATACATATATATTAGTAAAGACCTGTTATTCCTATTCCTCATATCTTTGCCTGAAAGCCCCTTAATTTCAAAATTATAATAATAATTCGGAGGGAAGGGGGTTACATTTTTCATTCCAAGGGGGGCTCCTGCCTTCCTTGGTAGACACCTGTCTTAAACCAGGACACCACCTTTACAGCTGTAAAAATCTGTGAACTGCCCTCCTGGATCCATTACTCCAGAATTAAGAAAGCACCTAAAGGACAATGGTGGACAGAACTAATAGGACCAACATCCTTAAGGTTGAAGCGCTGCTGCTGATAATTGCATGGACAAATGGACAGAACTGGAAATGTGATGATTACACAGAATTAGAACATGAGAAATCATGGCTGGCACAGAATGATTGGAAAAAATATGGATATGATAGAAACTCAGGCCTAAATAACACGGACCGGTGGGAACAGTTTTTTTAAAAAATTACTATTGTATTAATGATAGGTGAAACAAAAATTGAAAAAGGTGAGTGGGAAAGTAAAGAACACATTTCTCCATTCCAAATGCAGGAAAGTGAATCAGTAACAATAGGATGTAACTTTAAGCCCAGGGAATTGCTTTATCCAATAGCCCTAACATAATTTCATATAATAGATGCCACAAACAAACATGACCCACTGCTTATCTTTTGTAACCTGTATGCACAAAGAAACATGTACTTATGATTTTACTTTCACCCATGATGTAATTCTATATTGTACAAGATATACAATGGAAGACAGACAGCAGAGACAAGCCCATAGGAGTGTCACCTTACTCCTGAAAGAATCACAAGTCTCACAATCCCAAATAACACGATCCCCTGATAGAATGAGTAAGGAACTCACAGCAAACAATCCTATGGGGACAACCTGTAACTATAAAACCTCAAAAGACTCACATCTTCCCCTATTTATAAATAGTTCTTTTGCCTTTAATTTTGATGAAGAACCTCTACAGGGTTCTGAGTATTCAGGACCATCAGGGACAATCCTCCTGGATGAAGGAGAAAACATAATATCTCTATTTGGAGTAATCGAGCCAAGAGAGATAACAGAGGGAGAAGGAACAATGACATTCAAAATGAGATCAGAATGGAATCAAGATCACCAAATAACTATATTCTATATACCAATGAATCAGGCAGTAATTGTAGCCTGCATATTTTCAACAACTGGTCTCGCCTCTGGATTTACAAGCATAGACATAAAAATTGAAAGCACACACAATGCTACTAAATGTAGTATCTTCTCGTGTACCGAAAACATTTGTATACAAACCACAGCAATTACCGAACCCACAAGAATCTCCTGTACTGGATATGTGCTAAGAGCAGGAGATTTGAGTTCCTCCTACCAAAAATCCTCTCGTACTTGGTTACTTGAGGAAATAAAACCCACTGCCACACATATTCCCATCACAATTACTGCAACAAAACCACCAAAGTGTGCAGTTAGAAATCACAATCAAACTTTTATTGGACCATATGTAATAAAACAATCCAACAAACAAAAGTTATTGTAGAATCCTCAGTACTCCTTAAAGAGGGTTCAAGTTAAAATTCAAACAGATGTATCAACAGCAAAACCAGTGATGCTTTAGGTTTTAACTTTTATATTTTTCAAATCCTGTACTGCCTAGTGTGTAACTGAGGTTTCTTGTGGCCTGTTAGCTACTGTTCTCTCATGCTTGTTAGACATAACAAGCCGCTCTAGGTTTGCTCTCCAAGGACACCTAAATTGTCCCAGGCCCCAAAATATGTAAACCAAGGCCTCTGAAGAGGAGGGAAAACTTGGGGTAGTTACATCATTAACTGGGGTTGTAATTGGAGAATTGATCCTGATAGGCAAATGAACAAAACTTATAAAAGTGTGACAAACCCATGACCCAGGGTCCATCTTGGGTGTAGCCTTTTGACTGCCCAAGGTGTACCTTGAAGGCCCTTCAAATAAATACCTATTTTTATTCCCTTATTCTTGTCTAGTCTCTGTTTTTAGGTGGCCACTCCAGGCATCACCAGAATGCACCCCTTTTATTAATGTTGCTCTACAAGTGTAGAAAACTTGGTTAGGTCCTCAAAGCAAATCAAGCAGACAAAAGAGAGACATAAGTGGGTGGTTCAGATCAGGATTAGGAATCCTAAACTCCATTGATCAAGAAGTACTTCTCAATAAAATTAGCACTGTAACTTCAGAATTACATACAAAAGACACTCCCTTACAATCCTCTTTGCTCACATTAACAGATACTCAGCATTTAGCTGCAAACTTCTTGCATAAATTAGAAGAAATAATGAAACAAGATTTTACTAACATGGCAACAGCCTTAGGAATAGTTCAGAATAATGTATCTGTAGCCTTGGGCTGTGTCCAAGCACAGCAATGGGTGCAAACAGTGGTATCTGGTGTAATTAGAGAAGGAAGATCAGGTATTTTTCCATATGAAACATGAGAAATAATTGCTAAAAATGTTACTAAATTTTAAAAACAATACCAGTCGTGGTGGAAACTAGTCAATTTCACTTATGAGCCACATAGTGAAAGCATTACAGCTTATGTTCTAACTATACAAAATGCTTCTGTCACCAGCATTTTTCCTATTGCTGTTTTGGGAACCTAACATAATGGAACCATAATCAGTCCTACAGGACACAATGTCTGGGGAAAATACAACAACAAAACTAAAAATTGGCAAACTGTAAGTACTAAAGGGTGCATTCCCCATAATCACTTGGGATTTATTTGTGAAAATGCAGTGCTGGAGACAGAAGACTTGTTTGGACACACAAGATAGCACATGTACCTTTAAGATAGCACATGTACCTTTGAGATGTTCCCTTCTGGGAAAAGTAAGTCCCAGGCATATTATGTAGGAAATGAGTGTGCATGCGTTTGAACTTATTGCCTTGATGTAACTATAGATGACCGTGTTGAACCTACTAATCATACCAATTTTTGTGTTTGTAATTTCACAAAGATAGTAGGATGTGACAATTACAGCACTCCTATTACCACATATCAACTTGTGCAGGACGAGTATGTATCCTACCATGAAGTCCCAACTGTAAAAATCAAGATGAATAATAATATCTTAAAATAAATACTGCAACACCCAGACCTGGACTCTCTGGCAATAACGTGTTAAGGAAACCGGTCAATGAGCAATGCTAACTGTCAAACATGATCTGGAATGAATCAAGGAAATAGTGGATTCCATCGGAAAAACATGAAAACACCACTGATGAGATTTTTCTTGGATGGACTCAATCACCCACAATGACCCAGCTGTTTAATTTCTTGATCCACCCAATTTTAATTTTGTTACTAACAACCATAGCCCTTATGGCCATAAACTTAAGGATGTAGTGTAAAATACAGACCTTAACATCACAAGTATGGATGACATCACAATTGCAAAAAAATTTGCAAAAGTTATAAGAGAAAGGGGGACTTGAAACACAGAACTCCTTTAACAAAAGCACCTTAGTATAAAGTATAGATTAATAAAAGTTGGGTGTTGGCTGCTATGCTTCACTGCAACTGCTTTTGCAAGACAAGAAGCCTAGCCCTGGAAGGGGCTATGATGATAAGTGAATAGGAGATGCTATGCCTAATGCTAACTGCTCTTGAAAAAAAACAAACTGGAGTGGACTAAGATGATAAGGGAAAGGAATGCGAGCTAATGGGTTTGGCTAACCGCTTTTCTGAAGAACAAGGGCTTAGCCCCTATGGGCTAAGTGATAAGGAGGAAGACACATGCTAACTGCTGTTTTAATGACTGTAGTAGGTTGAAACTTATTTGATGGACAAGTTGCTGATCCAATAGCGCTTCCCACGATTTTGCATATTTAAAGGCAGCACAAGCGCAGGAAGTTCCCTTTTGTTCCAGCTTTTCCAGGGAAAGAGGGGGGAGGAATGGGCCCTGGGCTTCCTCTCTCTGAGCAGGCCCGGGCCTCCCCCTTTCCCTGGCGGCAGCAGCTGCGGGCCAAGCCGGTGGGGAAACCATCCCGGAGCCGCAGGCAGCTGAGAAACA
>WEIT01030493.1:48957-71978 GCA_013389985.1 Dryoscopus gambensis | reverse complement strand
TTTTTTTTCTCACTAATCAAGAACACTTTGGCAGAAATCAGAAGGAAAAAAAGCTAAAACTGATACATGATTTACTACTTACACCTAAGACTTTCACGCACTATTAGTGGAATTACAGGGCCTGTAGTAAACGGTATTAAATCTCAGACACTTGGCTAAAAGCAGGTCCATATCCAAGGTTATAGAAAAGGAGGGGTCATTTTTATGAAGATGCTGACCTTTTCCAAACTAATATCTGCCACACATTTCTTTTTCTAATGTTTCAAAAGGAGGTGAGTTTATTTCCACATCCTCTCTAACAAGACTTTGAAAGTTACAGTAAAAAAAACAGAAAGAAAAAAATTTACAGAGCCCTTACATGAATCTGAAGGCAGGATAGACTACATTAGTGAACTTATTTTTGATGCTGAGGGGTGGAAGTCAGATTGCACTTGTTTTTCCTACCCATCAGAAAAACTAACATGAGCTGCTTGAGCATTTTCAAATAACAGGAGAAATAAGGAAGAATGAATACTGAGTCATCCTTCCCTGATGTGAAATGCCCATATTCTTGTTGTCTGATGTGGGAGAGTTTGCAGTGCATGTAGATAAGTAGTAGAAGCAGAAAAGGTTTATGTAGAAGGAAAGTGGAAGCAGTACACATAAACTCTTCAATTCGACTTCTTAATTTTGTTTTCCATGATTAACCACATATGGCAGAAAGACAGAAAGAAGCAAGTCTTATTTTAAAGGAAGCAGCTCAGAATATCATGCTTTGCTTTTTGCACCTTATACCAGATATCAGGATGCTGCTGAAAAAGTGCCAGAATTAAAAGTAATTCCCTCAACTTGAGCAAACAGTCCTGAAATCTGCCAGATTCTGGCATTTATGCACTGGTCTGAAAGTTTGAAAGCAGGCTAAAAAAAATTAGGGGTAGTTTTTGTTTGTTTGTTCCTGACCACTGATAGCATGAGCTAGCAGCTGGTAGAAGAATAAAGGAAAATGTGTATGTATTGGCAGCAGACAATTTATAACATGAAGCGATTATTCTCAGTCTTAAACATCAGAACTTGTGTCTTAAAAAATAATAATTTGCTTGGACAATTTTACAACTGAGCATTTAGTTTTTTCCCATTTTTCCTCCTTCAAAGATGGAATTTGTAACCAACAAGATACATAATTTATCAATCTGATACTTTTTTTTTTTAGAGGCGTTTTTCAATCTTGTTCCTTTTAAAGCGTACTGCAATCCTAGCTTGGTAAACCTACATCTCCACCTAGTGGTTTCACAGAAAGGGGAAGCAATCATTTTTCAAACAGTGTGAGTATCCAGATAGTTTGCAGTTCAATACCAGTGTGAAGAATTTGCATTCTTTCTGAAGAAAATATTTTAAAACTTGTGATTAAATATACAGAGATAGATAGATAGATAGATAGATAGATAGATAGATAGATGTAGATAATTGAATGTTGACATTTCTCTGCCATGTGCAATTATATAATGGCTCTTTCATTTCTTAGTGTTAGTAAATAATTTCAACTACCAACAGAAAAACAAAATTTTAGGGCAGCATAGGTTCATCATGTGTTTTCTCTAACCTCATCCTAAACCATGCTCCTGCAATGTTGGAACATTCCCATCTTTCCTGCAGGCACACCTCTAATGCAGTGTGACCAAAGGTACAAACTAAGCACAATACAACTAGCAAGATTTGAAAATGCCCTGGGACCTCCCCTTTGCACAGTGATGTTTTTTATAACTCTCTGGTTCAGGATACTCTATATGTGCCTTGAGGAACTTTCAAGACATCCATGCAGGGAAGAGGCATGCACAAGCCGTGTGACTTATGTACCAGACCAAGACAAATTTTTAAAGCTATTCTGCCCTTTCCCCAAAAGATTAATATTGTATTTTCTTGATTTTCCAAAAGATTCTTTCTCCAATTAAGAAAAAAATATAAATAAAAAAAGATATCTTTGAAAGATTCTTCTTAGCAATAGAGGAGGTAAAACCTCCAGTCCCAACACAGTTGCTTACTGTCCTATACAATCATCTTAAACCTGCAAGAAAGATCTCAGCATATTAAGAAGGCCCCTTCAGGTACACAAAGAAATTAATATCTTTCTGTACCAATTTTCTGTATCAACTCCTTTTAAGAAATAAAATTTAGGCAGAAATGAAATCAGTCTCCTGATTCTGCCCAAAATACCTGGTTTTTCCCAGCCACAGTTCTCATTCCTCTTTCACCTCTCTGCTGTGCGAGCCACTTCATGCAGCAGTGAAAGTCTAAATGGTTTTTTGGGGGTTAGAATCCTATTCTTTTAACAAAATCATCAATTCCATAGGACTATTCAGAGTGCAAAAAATTAAGAATGTGCCTAAACCTGTGCAATACTGGATCTTTCACATGGACAGTAGATGTACTCTTAATTAAATGCTACTTGTAATAAAATATATTAAAGTGATTGAAGCCGCTGTAGCTGCAGTGGGCCTAGAAAGTACAATAATCCTTCACTGTAATGTAGAATTCTCATGTCAGAAACATGTACAGTGCTCAGAAAGAATATAATTATTGCACATTAACATATATACTCAGAGACAGAATATATGAAGAGGGTGCTTTGGGACATGATTAAAATTTTTGTGACTTCAAATTAGGGAAATTTTGAAAACTTCCATTTCAGCAATTTACAATGATTAAATGGTATCATAACATTTCTCTAAAACCAAACAAATGTGAAGTAATGAGAAAATACGGTTTTATTTCATTAATCAGCTATTCCAGCCTTAAATATTGTTTTCCACAAATACAATAAATATTGATTTTCTTAGCTAATTAAGAATGGATGGTCACCCACAAATAATTAAACTAAATATTTAGTCTTGTATAGTTAAATGAAAAATTAGATGCTTATTTCTGAGCTGGGTAGCATGTGAAGATCATTAGATAGTCCAAGGTCAGTACTGGATTTAAACTGAGATCTGCAGAATAGCAAGGAGAAATTATTTTGGAAAAGGAGGGATATTTAAGGTAGCTCAGGCTGAGAACTGTTGATATCTGAGATGGTCACTGAAATTCAGAGGCGAAAATTGGAGGTGAAAAGGAAAGCTCATATTCCTGCAGAGAAAGTTCACCCTTCCCTTGAATAGTGAGACCTGCAGGGCACTGTCAGTCAGCACAGTGAATTTACCAGCAAGAGACCCAGGCTGGGCTTGCCCTGAGCTCTGGTGGCTTGCTGGGCTCCTTCCGAACAGTTAGAAACAGTGTCCTTTTATGCATGCTATATCTGACACATTCATGTCACAGATGGAAACCAAGTAGTCTTGACAGTGCCCAGTTAGAAGCCATTTGGGCAGAAAACACAAGTGTGGCAAAACTCTATATTAGCTCTTAGGCAGAAATTTTGAGCTGGTTGAATAAAAAGAATGAGGGATGGCAAAACCGCCACACCTCATTTCCTTCTCACTTTAACTGACTCCTGACTTCTTTACATTTCAGATTTAGATAAAAAAGCAGGCTGTGTAACTTATCAGAACCCAAAAAAAACTGGCAATGTTTTGGTTCTTTCTTCTGGTATATCTGAAGCCTAAAAAGTGGAAATTCAGTCTCTTTAGGAAGAAGATAAGGTCAGAGTCCATCTGGGCTTGCCCAATCTTGCTTGCCAATTGTTGGTCGTGCTCTGTCCAGTTGTTTAAATCCATGCCAACAGTCTGAGTTTTTAAAGTAATCTAAGTAGTCAATTAAAATCTTAATATGATTGAGCACTCTTCATTGGCTGTCACAGCAATAAAAGTGTTTAATGATATATATATATATATGAGGATGAAGTATCTAGCTCTGATATTCAAAAGATATTTTTGCTTTTTCTCACTGTAAAATTCATAGTCTTACAATATGGGTGGCTCTAACAGAAGTCTGGGAAGTTGCTTTCTCAGGAAAAAAAAAACAAAACAATTTGTGGCATTTGACAAAATTCTTGTGATTCTTTAGGAAAACTGGAGACCCCACAAGTATTTCAGAAAAATTAAATAGCAAATTTGCTTAAGTCCAGAGAGTTGCAAATATTTGAACCACTGTAGATTTCTCATCAGTTAATGAAACTTCTCATCAAGTGCATCTTCAAGAGAATTATGTGAAACTCAGTGATCCTGATGGGTCCCTTCCAACAACACATTATATGCAATGAAACAGAAACAATTTACAGATATAACCACCAAATGGCATTCTTAATATTACATTGTCTTGGACCTGAAAGAAAGAGTAATTGTGAGATTGTTTCAACAGAGTTTTTTGCTTTCCAGGCCAATGAACAAAACTCTACATGATTTTCTATACCTTTATAGATCAAGAAACCATGCATTACCCCACAGCTGTTCCATAACACAGCTGGAAAACTTCTGGTGATCTCATTGTGTGTTCTCTCTTATGTGTTACAACTGGATTTCTCCATATTCAGAGTTTAATTTTCAGCATTTGAAATAAACACACACTCTAGATGAGTCATTATTTCTAAAATTTTTTGTCTCATAAGTAGAATGACCATCACACAAAGTAAGTTTTTAATTTACAGGCATGTATTTTATCAGAGTTTTACTAGAATAAGTTGATATATAAACTCATTATAACTAGCATATAAACTCTAGCATAAATTTATAAGCTCTAAACACATTTTTCACTTTTCTTCTTTTCATAATCCCATTGATTAAATTCTTATCATGTTATTTCGCCTTTTTTTTTTTTTGGAGGATGGCAGGGGAGGTGATATGGAATGAAGCATTTTCGAATACAAGCCAAGATTTCTCACATCCATGTCAATCTTAATGTAGGTTTACCTAACTGTTCTTGGAAGTCCATACATACTATGATGTATTTTCTTCAAAAAAAAAAAAAAATCTAAACTTCTTTCAGTCACAAGGGAAATGACCTGCAGAGTATCCAAGCACTTCCATGAGCAGTACAACACTAAAATGCCTTGTCCAAGCCACTGGTAGGAAAAGCCAGCTTTTCTTCAGCCTGTTCCTCTTACTTCTGGGGTTTTTTCAATCATTCCCAAACCCTGCCAAAAGATCAAGATATACTTCTATTTTGTTCTTTAAACAAAAACAAAAACAACAACAACAAAAAAACCCCACCAAACAACACAAACCCCACACATATCACTTTCATCTGTTTGTGAATATTTCATTGGTCTGTGTTCTGGATACATCTAATATTACTGCACTAAGACTTCTGTACATAGTGAGCAGTGCAAACTGGAAAAAAAAAAGCTGCATGAGGGAGAAAGGGGTGTTTGTAACTTAGCTTAAGTCCAGGATGGCATTTATCTGGTTATTTCAGTAGAACGGATATTTCATTGTAACTGGTAACAAAACATTTTGACTAATTTAATTGGTAGACAGATTTGGAACCATGTAAAATATTTTCCTTATTTCTAGTGAAGCCGTATGTATGCATATATACATTTATCTATATAGCTGAGTAACTTATAAAAGGAGAGAATATAAATAAAATCACCAGTAAATGATAGAGAACCCTTAAATGATATTAACAAATACAAGTTATTGATGTGTCTCCTTTGTGTAGAATCAAAGTTGTAGTGGAGAAAAAGAGAAGAGGATGCTAGGAATAGGTAAGGTACTCTCCATGGAGAACATGGAGTAAATGTACAAAGGTAAAACAAAAAAAAAGTTTGTAACATTTTTAGCTAAGCATATATCCAGAGAAAAATAACGCATATATTCATATATTCAACTGGTGTAAAGGTTTAGCTTCAAGTAACTCTAGGTTTAGTACAAATAAATCAGATTCAGAACTGAGGTCATGCAACATAGTCCAGCCCACATCTTTGCTGGGGTTGCCAGATTTTGCTTCAAATTTAAAGGTATTGCCCAGGTTTCAGTCCACCATTTAGCAAGGAGCTGATGAAACAAACTTGGAGATTCTCTTCCCTTTTGGCCTTAATGATTTTCTGTGCCATTAATAGATAAACTTGCAAAGGTTTTGTGTTATGAAACAGTTTCTGTGTTGTTGTATTATCTGGTGTAGTTCAGTGTTTGTAAGGCTCTAGGGTAGTATGTACTGCAGTTGATTTTATATGACTTCTCATAAGATTTTTAAACTTCAGCTGTGTGTAAAGTTCACAGGCTGACTTGTCTTCCTCAGCTGTTGCAAGATCTCACAAAACCATGTGGACAACAAGGCTGGTTCCCTCCAGATTTGACAGCTGGTGGTCCTCAGATGGATCAGTTCTGAAACCTTGGGAAAGACAAGCTGGAAAGCTTTGCTGGAAAGACTTAAGTATCTTCAATAATACACTAGTAGGGTTTTTGAAAGCCTAGAGCTCCACATGATTTTGTGCCAAGGATTTTCTCTGAGTTTACAACAGTTTGAAGTGTATGGTTTCCAGCAGTCACAACCTCCACAGACTGTGTCAGCCAGCCTTCTGGGAGGCGTCTCATGTGGCTCTACAGCATGTGTGGCTGTGGGACGCCTGTCCCCAGACATGGTACAGAAAGGCTGGGCCCCCCATCACTACCCAACTGGAGAAGGCTCTCTTCTGTTCACTACCCAGCCTTGCTGCCCATGAGACCTGATATCTTTGCTTAAGCAAAATTTGCTCAGGTTTTCACTTTAGAAAAGGCAAAAGTGTGTATTTTTCCTTCTTCAGTTTTGGTGTTTTGAAGTAAAGACACTACAGGGGCAATGCTGTAGCTTTAACATATCATTATTATCTAAGAAAGCACTAAGATTGTTGGAAGCACCTGTTAATATTCTCATACCAGTGACCCATATATTTTATGCAAATATACAATTGCTCCATAGCTACAAAAATGTAAAAGTAGGCTGCAATTTATAGCAGCAAAAACATTCAAAACCCCCAGTAATGTTCTTGGTTGCTAACTGGTTGTTTGCTACAACTTCTCTCCTTACAGACATAAGCTTGTAGCACCATTAAAATTTAGAGATCTAAAAGAGATCCCGCTCAGACTGAGCCCGGGTGGCTGAGGGGTACACAACATCCACCAATACCACCATTTATCTGTGGAGGCCATCCTTGAAATACGGGTCAAATCGTGAATGTAACATGCTGAAAGATCTTTAGCTGTCAAGATAAGCTGTAGTAGGTTGTTACATGGAATATAAAATTAATTTCAAAAATCATGAAATATTTTAGAAAAGGCTGCCCCTGCAGAAGAAGGTGAAGAGCTGAAGTAAAACAGTTTATTCACACAAACTCTTCTTGAGAGGTTTAACCTACAAATACCTCTGGCTTGAAGGTATCTGACTAACTAGCTCAGTGGACTTAGGTTATACTTGTTCCTTCCACTGCAATGGACTAAACAACGCTTAGCTTTGGAGAACTTGGGAGGGTCATTACTGCCTTACTCCCAGTGCTTCTTCAACAGCTCTTCACTGTCTGGTGGACACTAACAGAGCGGGTAAATCTGACTTGAGGTCTTCTTTCTCTATTTAATCATAATAATTCACTAAATAGCTTCCTCTCTAGGCATAAAGTTCTTGATAAAGATTTGCCCTACAGGTACACAGCTATTTTTTATTATTATTATTTTTCATTTATATACAGTATACCAAATTTGGCTATGACGGATTTGCTTCTTCTCTACAAAGTGACAGAAGAAATTTTTTCCATGTTGACTTTCCCCATGCTAGAAATGCCAGGGGAGCAATGCACAATCTGATAAAGTCCTCTTCAAGAAAGTTGGGGATTTTCCATTTTTTAAAAAATTCAACTCATCTCAAGTCAGGATTTCTTTGCAGAAGATATGCTCCAGTCTTAATTGGGGTGCTCAGTCTAGGGTAAATGGGTGAAATTTAGGGTCCAGCAATACATAAGCAGTTTTTCTCAGTAATCTCACAATCTCTTCAAGTCTATGCATTTAAAATGAAAAATCTTGCAGTGTGCAGCCTGCAGTATGTTAAGTGTTCTTGGAACATGGGCAAAGAATTTACACCCAGTAAGTAACTCTACGTCACTTGCACAGTGAATTCTTTCCTGCTCTGCATAAAATAAAATATAACTGAGTACCAGTGCAGACTGACAGAGTACAAGAGTATGGATGGTCTCTCCAATGTTGCTTCAAAGCCATTGTGCAATGGCGATGAAGCCCCTTCAGGTTTCAGCCCATGTCTTTGAGATCTGTGCTCTGTGAGTCTTAACACCTTATTTTCTGCAGTCCAAAAATCTAGCCCTGTGATGTCAGGGTGACCCTTCAGTTCCTCTTATGAATGAGTCTTTGAAGTGAGGAAAGGCAAGCCGATCCTTAGAATCATGGTTTGAGGAAAAGCTTTGCCATTAGAACTATTAGCAATGACTCTGCTTTGCCGAAGAGTTTGAAAACATGAAGATAAAAAGCCTAAAAAATATGAAAGGAAGTGTGAGTCAGCAAAAGCATGTGTTTAAGAGAAGGTAGGATGATGAGTGTTTTGAGAACGGTTAATACCTCATTTGGCTTTCCAGAAAGGTGTGCATTACACAAGGCAAAATTACGAGACATTTTATTCTTTACCTTTACATCTCCTTGTTGCCCAGAGCTATGATGAACATCTCTCGTTTTGGTGGGAAACACATGGGAGCTGCATTGTGTCTGTCACAATATGTCAAGTCAAACACACGAGCTGAAGAAGTGCCTTGATTTTGCTCAATTAGTACTGTTTGCTTTGTGGACCTCCATTAGCAAGTATAAATTTGTACAGTGGTCACCATTTAAAAATCAATATTTACCAAGGGTTATCACATCATCAAGCCTAGGACACTAAGTAGTTCCGTAAACTTTGAGCAGAAAATAATACTGAGATCTGGTAAATATTTAACACACGTATCATTTTATGGTAACCACTACTTTTGATACAGGTGTTCATTACCTCTTCCTAGCTAAATCTTCCATTAAATTACATTGCACTGAACTTAGGCTTCACTTCAGCCAGATTTCAGTTGAAGGAACTAGGGTGAAAAATATAGTGAAACCGACTTTATAATGAACATAACGAAAATAACTGTAATGAATAATCTCTTTAATTTTTGTTGTCCTCTTACCCCAAAGCACATGATTCAGCAGGAATTCTCTATGGAAATACTGAATATATGGCTAAAATATATCTAGGTAAAAATAACTCAGGTTCCTTTTTCCTCTGGGTATAATAGGATATTTTCTTTTTGGCAAGGAAGGCTCCCCAGTAGCTAGCTACCCTGTCCAGTTTCCTTCAGTATAACCACTCTTCCTTTGATGCGTAAGTAACAGATGTTTAAGACATAAGAAATTAGATAGACTGTGATTACTGAGAAACAAGTTAATTTCAATTCATTACTTGATGTTCTCATTCACTTGTTCTGAAAATGACAGTAGTTAGTAGGGTTGTTGGTTTTTTTAATTGACATATTTTATGTTTAACAATCAACTTAAACTTAACCTATGCACACCTCTAATTTTGAAACACATCATTTGCGAGCTAATATGTCACTTTTTCATCGTAAATTGGAATTATTTCCAAAATGGCTTCACTTTAATTATATGTATGTGTACAACTTAGGCAGCTTGTTTTCTTGTAGGCAATAGGAAGAGGTAAGGAGAAAGCAGCAAGCAACAGCTTTGTTTTTCCCCCTCTCACAAAAAAAATTAATTCCCTCTCAGTTTGCTAAAACGGAGGTATTTCAAATGAACTAGAGGAAGGGCTTGGCAGGGGAGAGATTAAGTTTTGGTTTGTCTACTGGAAAGGAATAGGCATGATTAAGAAACTGTCTTAGATAGTACATTAGCTTTCAAATATTGCATGTGTTTGGTTGATAAAGGTAAGAATGTTCACACAAGTACTGAAAGGCATTTGACTTGGTACCTCGCGAAGTTTTGATTAAGAAAGTAAAGCAACAATAAACTCAACATGGTGTATCTTGAATAGCTTAAAAAGTATGGGTTTTTCTTGAACTTGCAAACAGGGAATTCTCACAGAAATTATATTTTCCTAGTCAGGTCCTCAGGGATCAGTTTTTAATGCCATGCTGTGAAATGTTTGTGCTCAGAGGTTCAGAGGAAAAGACTTAGAATAGGTGTTTGAAAGAACTTTCTGAAATATAGTACAGTTAACTGTCAGAAAGAGGATACCTAGAAAAGCTGAGGGTTTCTCAATGAAATTTTTAAGAATTGTTTAGTATGTTGGGTCTGTGTAAGTTCAGTTTCATCTGCTCTCTAGCACAGATTGGTCTAGACGACCCTCTGACACCCCTCCAGAACTGCATGATTTGAAACCAAAGTCACCACTTACAAATTTGAGGGGTGTTAGGAAACTGTAGCCATGATAAATAAAAAGAGGGTAGATGGATGACACAATGCCAGCAGAATCGGTCTCCTGATAACTCACGCATAAGCAACACATAGCCCAGCATAGCCCAGCAAGAGGACTGTGGGGAGAGAAGGGGACAAGAGGGAGCACAAAACTCACCCTCCTATAGCTGTACATTAACACTGTACCTCACAGAACCCCTGTCACCAGCTCTGGTCTTTCCAGGCCAGAGAAAAACCATCAGAAGGCAGTAGTCCTTTACAATTTGCCCTTGCAATAACTGACCCCCCAAAATTATGCCTGTGTAGTTCATAAGTCAGGCAACATTTTCAGGGAGAAGTATTATTTTTTATTCTTTTCTATACTTTATTATTTTCTAACTCATGTCATTGATAAAAAACAGATGAGCTCTTAGGTACAAAAGCACTGAATCTCCTCTTTTTTTCTCAACTGTATCAATCTGTCTTATAAAAAATACTACTGGGCCTTATGAAATCTGCTTCTTTTACACCCTCTGGCCATCATAACTATAACAACTCTACTGTAGTCTTAAATTGCAGTAACAAGTTACACTTTCTTTCAGTGACAGTAATTAAGTCCCAAACAAGGTGTTAACACGTTTAATAGATTCCACATCAGAAATATATATTGAAACAAGCCCAGAAATTTTTAATAAATTATGTAGCTCCAAGAGAAGCTGAGATTTGGAGCTAAACCAAGGAGTTTAAAAGGCTTTTGGTCCTTGTTAAAGGGGAGGTAAAATACGGTTGAATACAGTTTTCTCTTTGGTTTTGTAATCTATGAATCTAGAGTCCTGTAATTTAATACCAAGAGATGAATTTTTTTAAAAAAAGTGAGTAGAACAGCTCTAAACACACTCTTATTTCTAGTATGTGATTCTAAATGTAATTTTGCAATATCTCTCAATTATTAGTCTGTGTTCACCTTGTAAAAAGAAACAGACTAAGGCTCCACAGGATGAGAGTCAGGCCAGTACGATGTAGACAGGCTTTTAAGCAATCTCCTCAAGCACCACAAATCTGTGTCCAAACCTCACAGTTTATCATGTGTTAAACCTATCCAGATGGTAGGTAATATTCTGGTATTAGCAATCCATATCCATTTCTACTTCCTTCTCTATAGAAAATTGCCAGCAAGTCTCCCTGGTGGTCTTTTAAAAGTAAGGGAACTCATATGTATGTGGATGTGCACCACATATATTACAGTATCTTGCTCTGAAGTAAAAAAAAAGCTCTTAGTAATTTATAATTTGAAATATTTAGAAGAACACAGCTTCACATGGTATGAAATTGTGCTATTTTCAAGTACTTTCCCTAACTGCCTGTGACAATCTGGGGCTCTTGAGGTCAAGACTTTGAAAGAGAAAATAAGAATCCAAACTGCAAGTGCTTTATCTGCCTTCCTGTGAGAGCTGGAGTAATGGGGCTTTGTGTGCTTTGTGAAATGCAGGACTCTTCTCTCCATGTAGCATCATAGGCACTGCTACAGCTCCCATCCACATTGCTATCAGCTGCATGCTCAGAACAAACTTATCAAATTTATGGACTGGGAAACCTGGAGATTTTTAGTATACATACCAGGCATTTTAGTATACACACATATATACATACATTTTACATATATTTTAGTAGCCATACCAGGCAGCAGAAATAAGCATGGAGTTACAGAACAGACTAAATTGTCAAGGAGGTGTAGTCACAGTTAATTGTCCAGTAGTTATAACAAAATGTGTAGCTAGAGAAATCCCAGCCTTGCAGGAACTAGGAAAACTGTGGGTTTACACCTTTAAAAATTACTGGCAGATCAATAGGTTCCAGCAGAAAGCACCTCAGCTCTCTGCTTCCCTGTTGCATTGTTCCCCCCACAAACACCTTCCCGTTCCCTGTCTTTCCCCTGTGAACACCTGCCTGCCTCTGCAGGTAAGGCCTGTAACCACAGCCTCTGTCCCAGGAGAGGAAGACCAAGATGTGAGGCTACAGATGTTCAGGATGCACTGCACATCTCTGCAGTTTAGGTGGGGTGGAAATGAGAGGGTCTCAGAGCAGGAGCTAGAAGAGCTGTGTGAAACTGAGGTTTCAGTAACACAGAAATCTCCAGTCTTTTTCTTCATCCTTCTTTGGCACTCTGTGGATGTGCATCACTTAACAGCAAGAAAAAACCTGAAGCCAACCTCCTATTTTAACCTTGGACGCATTACCAAAATCCTTCCAAACTATTTCCGTATAAAAACACGTTTTTTTCTTTTCTATGTTAATCACCTAATTTCACCCAGCAGTTTTCTCCTCTGCTTTGTTACACTGAGTAAACCACCTGGGACTTTAAAATCCTCCAGATGTCCTACTCTACCACATGTCATGTGGAACCTCAAAAACCTCTGGCTTGTTTCAAGTTACCTCTTCCTCAGATATATCTCCTCCTCTACAGCATTAGCAGGCAACCCTCAGGTATCAGGCTGAGCATTCAGCAGGAGGGGACATCCAAGATGGTCTGAGTGGCAGCTTCAGGCAACTCACTTAGCCATCTAATTTGAGAAGGGGAGGATAATTAAGCATCTGAGTTAGGAGCATTCCTATCCTTTTTATTCAGCTAGAGACAGAAGTAGATCCCCTAAGCTCAGCTCCTTGCAGAACCTATTTCTCTTCGCTGAAATATGGACACTGAAGGAAATTTGCAGCTCTGAATGTGTGTATTAAGTCCCTGCAGCTAAACAATATGAATATTTTGCCTGATTTCTTCCACAGTTCATACATCCCAAACAAGCTCAGGCACCCATAAACACTGGTGGATATAACAAGGGATTTTCTTGCATAGCTACTGCTTTCACTGTTGCCTTTTTCTCCCTGAAGAGCTGAAAGCATGCCTCGGCATTCAGAGATCATTACAGGGTGCAATGTGTTGTTATCCTAAGCTTGCAAAAGAGAGGTGCATATTTTTGCCACATATCTCTTTTCTTACACAAGCTCATCCTCTGGGGAAGATTTTCATTGCATCTGCTACCGGCAGTGTTGTGGTGTCTCTGTTACCCCTGCGAGGTGCAGAAGGTACAGAAAGGGTGTGAATGGTCAGCAGCTTAAGTGGCACAAAAAGTTTTTCAGCTGCCTGTTACTGATACTCAGCAGCCCTCACAGGGTTAACCCATAAATGGGCTTCTGCCATGTCTTGACACAACTCGGAAGTTTGCCAAAGAGCATTAATTAAATTTCATGCTTTCTATCAGACTTATTAAATGTACTCATCTCTACCAGCTCCCATACTGACATGGACTATTATTATTCTTAGTATTATTACTTTACAATTAGTGTGTTGTTCCCTAACCACCATTAAATATGGCTGGAGAGTGTTTCTGAGCTAATTCTTTAAGACCAGACTATGCTATAAAAAGCACTGAGAATTATAGAAGAGACCTTGATTTTAGGGGTCAAAGTACTTTTGCTATGTTAAATTTTTAAGGAAATGCATCTTCCCAGCTGTGTCTTTACTTTTTCTAGACTTGAGTCATGCCTTGATCTGAGATACGTCTGCATTTTTGGAAGGGTGAGGTATATTTTTGTGGGGAAGAAAAGGGAATGATTACTACAGGAAAATATGTGGTAGAGTATTCAGAAAACAAACTCTTGAAAATATGCAAATTTACTCAATTCTTGCCTTATCTTTATATGACTTTTTTCTGTTATAATTCTGTTATAATTCTAAAATTATGTCTTTAATTCAAGAAGCTACGTGAACTAGTTAGGATTCTGCTGCCATGGATTGTTTAGCCCGATGATGGAACTCAGATAGTGAGACTGTAAATAGGACTGTGCACTTATTCAGCCCTTTGCACTGCAACCTGTGAGAGCACCCTCATGGTGGATAGAAGCTGCTGAGAGATATCACAGCACTATGCTGAGACCAAGTAAACATCATTCAAATCCCAACTCCTCATCACATGAAAGTGTATTGGAACAAATATACCAAAATGTCTGGTATTTATAGACTTTAGTAATATGGAGTCTTCATTAAAGACTGCCTGCTTTAGGACTTTTACCCTGTGCTACTTTCAGTGTGGAGAACTGTCCTACTTTTCTTTTGTTGGGTTGTGCAAAAATCAGCTTGCATTTTGCCCTGGGAAAGAGGCTCAATTTGTATGTGCTTAGCCCTAAGACTTGTGCAGAGAAAGCTAGTCATGTATCTGTCATGACATTATCTAGATAATTCCTTTTGATAAGCAGTATCATTTTTCTGGAGCAGTATTGAAGAGGACTTTACCCTGAAGTGAATTGAGAGCAGCTGATATGGTTGGATAAATACTGAAGTTCTGCCTGGTAGCAGGTAAATGCCTTCTATATGAGAGACAGTCTACGTTCGTTGATTGTAAAAAATGTCTCAGGTTACTCAAGAAATGAATCTCCAGACCCGATATTTTAAAGTATCTCTTTTTCAAATTTGGCCATTAATACAATTAGGGAAAAAAAAAGGTATTCCTTTTTTTTTCTGTACACATTGTACAGAGGGAGCTTGGAAACAAATTTATTTCTTTCATGGCAGTCACACCACTGCTTCTGAGCTGTGTGGTTGGATTGATGTTTGAACCCCAGCATGGCGAACACAAGAGCTTTGGTGGACTGCAAAAGCCTAACAGAGAAACTGTGCTACAGCAGGGAAAAAAATTCAAGCTGTGGTTGCAACCCACAGCTCCTTTCCTAATGAATGATTCTGCTATTGTCAAAAAAATCCTACAAAATACAGGGCATCTAACCACAGGATTTCTCTGTACCAGTATTAAAATTGCTGCAACCTGCTTTAGCAGTGGTAGAAGATTAACTTCTAAAAATGCCAGTAGGAACAAAACAGTAGAAAGCACTTTTTGTTAAACTTGTTCTCACACCTCAAAGTGCCCCAAGAAAGATAAGTGAGTCTTTCTACTCTCCCTCCTGCTCTTGAATGATTGCTCCCTGCCACAGCTTTTGCCGTGTCCTGCATGCCCACTCACAGCCCCATACATGTGCAGAAAGGGTGGTACACGAGGGTGGAGGAGGACACCGTTGATACCCTTGGTGAGACAGGGTCTGGTGTTGTACCAAGGTGACGGAGCAACAATGGCTCACACACCCTCATCCATGTCTGACCCATACACAAAGGCCACAGCTAGAGGAGCTTTTGTCAAAGGAGAGTGAGCAACTGAGGAAGCAGTCTTCCCAGCTCCCACACTTTTATTCCTCATCTTGTATTTTTCTTAAACTGCAACCCCTGGAGGCAAACTATACAACCTGAAGATTTCATATGTCATTAAAATTACATGCATACAGACTCACATATGCACACGTTCTCAGGTGTTATGTTAGTGGAGCAAAGCTTGAGAAAATGGCAAAAAAAAAAAAACAACTCTGTGGACAAAGGAAAAGAAAGCAGTACTTTTTAATTATTTAAACATTGTGAGCCAGCCTCATAATTTCTCAGCATTTGAAGTTGGCAATAATTTATATTGCTAGGTACATGCCTTAACACAGGTGGGACTTGTCTGCTTGAGAATCTGAAGGCAATATCTTTTATGGGCACAAAGCAGCCAGCCAAGTTTATTTTATTCCTGCTCCCATTTCCTTACAGCTCTCCAATTCTTTTTTCCCTTGTCCTTTTCTCTCCTCAGTGCACCCCCCACTCATGTACCCTCCACCTCACAAAGAAGAAAGAGGCTTGTGAATTTGTTATATTTGGTGTTAGAGCACAGGCAAACTCTGGAGGGACCAGGCAAGCTTGTTTTCATCTTTTATAAGCAGCATCTCCCTCCATCTCTGTGCTGCAGCCTGTGGTGACACTGACCTCTGGTGATCACATAAGTAACACTCACACTGAAGTGACACAGCTGCAATTTTGAACTGCGGTCAGATTTTTTACCACAACAGTGTCTCCCCGCTAATAAGACTATATTTTTCAGTCTGTTTTCCACCACAAAGGACAGACACATGTACATCTCCTATGGGCTTGCTCCTACTCTGGTTTTGCACATGGGAATTATCACAGTCCTTCTGTTACTCAAATAAGTCTTATAGATTTCCCAAAACACATATTGCACACAATAGACAAGTTTATCATCTGTTGCACTAGTTCTTGAAAACTTACTTGCATATTATGTTTCACAGGAACCTTAATTACTAAAACATTCTGAGTAAGCCTGTGGCCCACGCAAAAGTGACACCGTGCAACTTCTTGCAACACACTTCCATCTCCGTGATTTCTCCTTGCACTCGCCAAACACAGCATTAACTCCACTGAAGTGAACGGAAACCAGATCTCCACCCAGGCTATATTTTTTCCATTTAGCCAAGAAAAGCAAATAAATCCAGAGCTAAGGCTGCAAGTTTTCAATTGCTCATTTTAAATGTGCTCTATTATGATATTGGAATGATCTCAGCACACTGATGTTACAGAATCAAATATGTGCTGCAGACCTTGGCAGAAGTGAGCATTGAGTTAATGAGAAGAGTTTCAGCTTGATATTCACTCTATTTTGTGACTTTAATTCCTCTCTAATTTATTCTTTGGAAATTTTAGAACTCAATCCCATGAAGATGAAGTGAGAGAAAATATTGTGTTGCTTATTAATCGTTAGGGTAATGACACAGGTATTGGAAAGCACACTTAGAATGAACTTTAATTAAAAATGTAACAACTGATGATACTCTCATTACATAAGCAGTGTTTTTCGAACATCATCCGGTACTGCCGTAGCCCAGTAGGTATGAACAGTCCTTGATCTTAAGGATAGCTTAAAATGCAAGGTAAAGAGGGAAGGATTAATTAAAATCAGGCCATTTAAATAAGCAGAAACCTGTTTTCCACAAAAAAATCACATGGAAGGTGTCAGATTAGATGAAAGATATAGACAGCTAGATAATAATCCCCTTGACTGTGTGTTAAACTTTTCTTCTATTGATAGGTTTGCTTGAGTAGTATTAAAACATTTCATGAATCTGTTTGAAACACTGCTTTACTGTAGTAGAATGAAAATGAATGCTTAGTAGTCTGCTGTATGCTTTTAACAAACAGATTTCATTTAGTCCTTTGAGCCAAGCAAAATTAGAAGGACCTAGGGGTCTCTGATCATTAGCCCAAAATTAATGATCAGTTATTGAATAATTAACTGTCATTGATATCTCATTTCTAAACAAATCAATGGACCCATTTAAGTATTTGTGTAATGACAGTAATATAATCCTTCCTCATATGAACTGCGAGTGAATAGACCAAAGAAAAAAAGCACATTCTCCACCCGAAGTAATTATGAGACCTACTTAAAAACCATTTGCCTCAGCAGAAATGTAAAGTATTTTTCTGCATAATTTACCTCCAAAATGTGTGCATTTGGCTTCCACATTAAAAACTGAAACCTGCGTGAGTGGAGGTAGTGCTCCAATACCCTTGAAATGTGAGCACATGGGTGTAGGAGATATTTCTAGGAGTGTGGTAAGGCCCCCCCAGCCAAGGTGTCTGAAGGACCTGCAGAGGAGGGAATCCATCGGTCATCCCCTGGCCGGGGACTCGCAAGGGGCAGCATGTGGCTCGTGCGAATGGACTTGCGGAAGATGGGGCTAGGGAGGGAATAGGAGAGGCAGATCCCCGTGGTTCGTTAATCTCTTCCTCCTGGCTGTGCATTGCTTTCCGTCCCACCACTCAGCACTGCTCTTCAAGGCAGTCAAACACTGTCCAGTAATCTAGGATTTAAATCAAGAGGACTACCTCTTTTTAAAATACTATAACATGTGTGTAGTGCATGAACAAAATTGCTGTCACTAATGAAAATGACTTTACAGATGACTCCATCCCTGTATTTTTGAAAATATTCTCCAGTGTCAAATACAACAATAAACGTTGATTGTCTTAATAAAAAGCAGTAGCATGTAGGCACTTGAGGGGGGTGTGGAGGGGAGGGGAGTGCTGTTTATTTCGAGGCACAAGTACAGAAAACTCTAAAACTATTCAAACCAGAAATTATTTTAAAATGTAATTCAGTTCGCTCAGAACACTGGGGACTTACCCACTGCTAACCCTTCAGCTGGTAGGACAATGAATGCTTGAAGCAGAATTACTTATTAGTGTTATGAAGAGATGCCATTTCGAGCATTTAGTAAGAGGTCTGTGAACATAACAAATACCACAACTGGAAACAGAAATGTTTGCCTTATTTCAACGAATGTTTAAACAATAACAGCAAAAATTACTCAAAGCAGCAAAAATCCAAACTATGGGACTGAAAATCTTAATGTTCAGGTATTTTTAATAAAGTAATAGTTACATGGGTGTACTAATCCCAACGTCTAGTTATTTTTGCTGTCACTCATTTGCTCCCATCCTTTGGCAGCAAGCACTTTTTCAGATTTGCCTTCAAGTTTCTATTAGCTGTTTCTTAAAGAGGAGTTCCACCCCCTCTCTTCTGGTACAGCAATATCTGAATTTCCCAAGAATGCTGAGGTAAACTCTTTGCCTTAGCTGTACAGTTTTAATAAGCCACCAAGTTTTTCCTCAGTTTGATACTCATGGGTTTTCTAAGAGAACAGAGAGTCAGCAAGGGATTAGAGGGAGCAAAGATTTCCCTCCAATCCAAGCACAGGGTGTGTGTTCTCTCTTGGTTTTGAAGAAGGTTTGTGTTCTGGAACATGGCTGTCCCCTCCTATTCTGCTGAGTTTACCAGCTGCCATGTGACAAGAGTGTATTTTAAAATGTTTGTGAGCTTCTTTTTCAGTGAAAAATCTGTAGGTCTTTCCCAGTCTTCCCAAATGTGAATATCTCTGAGACATATGCCAACATATTGGAAATTTTGTCTGTTGCAGAAATTAGACTAAAAGCAATATGCATTTATGTCTGATTCCACTTCTGAGTGTACAGTAAGCTGTGGGAGAGAGGGTGCTCCTTGTTAAAAAATGGGGAAGGGGAAGTCTGGTGGGATTTAGTTTTTGCAGGTGACCTGCTGCTACAGAGCTCCATTTCTGATCATTCTATGTTGGGAAAATTCAGAACCAAAGGTATTCACATCTGAGTAATATAGTAATTTTAAAAAATCAGTATTCCACAGTACTTCATAATATTTCATAGTAATTTCTAGACACGTACAACACAGAATTCAGTGTATTTATTTGTAGAAGGAGTTTGTATGATAAACATAGGATAAACATATACTGCCCCAGAGAGGGAGAGGACTGAAGAAGTCAGCTTTAGCCAATCCCATTCCCCATGGATGTGCAGGCATCACAGCATGTTGCAGCAAGCTCCCATTCCAAACACACAAATGCTCTCACGCATCAAGCCACTGTGTTTGTTCCTATTGTACCTGGAAAGTTAGCAACTGAAAATGAGATGTCTGTTCAGTTGACATATTCACGATGTACAGAGCATTGAAAGAAATTAAAGATGCAAAAGCAATGTTGAAACAACCAATTTTTTTTCCCCTTTCAGCTGTTTGAATAGCAAGCTGCTTCCTTCTTTCCTATGAATCTACGCTGATAATAAAAAGGAATTTTTAAAGAGAAGTGGTGAAGTTTCTTAGCTGAAAATGTTTATAAAATACCTACTTATCTCAAAATTGTAATGATGAGAACAGCTAAGAAGCAATTATTATTTGCTTCAGTGTGCTGCCAGTGATCTTGTTCCATGATTTTATTTATTGTTTTCGTTTCACAGTATTTGAAAGAAGTTGTATCATTTTTGTTTTTATTTTCTCTGCGTCAAGATTTTTGTGGTTGGCAGTGAAAGTCATCCTCAAGTTCTGCTTGGAACTATACCAGGCAATCTTTTCAATATGTTTTGAAATAAAAAATACTATTTAGATTTAGATTGCTATTTAATTGCAAAAGTGCTAGGTTTACAGTCATATTCATCAATCACCTGATAAAGGTATTTATTTGTCAGGCTGGTGTCTCAAATAAATAAAGGTGACATGCTCTTCTTTCACTTTAATAAATGGTTTATGTGTGTGAGAAGTATCAGCCTAAATAAAGTCTATGATGAAGAATTTGTTTTCAAAGCCATGATCTAGTTCTTTAATTTGAATACAAACAAGTGTGATTTAGAATTAAATGGATACTTTGCACTGAGATTTGCCTCCTTGCTTTGTTTTGCATTTAATTTTTTTCCTTATTCTTCTGTTCTTATTGTATGTTCTAAATTTTATGGCAATGAAGGCCAGCAAAAGTGTTTCTCTGCCTCAGACTCTGTACATATATTTTATATACAAGTTTTATATCTTTTTAAGTGAAAAAGCTGTTTTCAAAGCAATTACTCTCAGAATATTTAAGTTCAATAGTAATATCAGAGACCATAAAGCGAAGCTCAGAAGAAACAAAAGGAAGGCAAGCATAATTTCATAATTTAGGGGATTAGGAAGCTATAAACAAGCAGCAAAATTCATGAAAAATAAACTAAGCCTCCTTAGTTTTAGCTCTAGATGATCCTATTAATAACATGTATAAAGAAAAGCCATAATTTCCAGTATAATTTTTTTTCTTTTTTTTTTTAGGTTAATGATGTTATTCTACTGCTGTCTCTTGACAGTCCAGGTTTTCTTAAGCAAAACTGAAATAGATATGTTTCAGTGTGCTTGAGTTCTGGCTTTGAAACATGAAGGTAACTTGGTTTTGATTGTCATCTGATACTATCCTCTTTGGTAGGATAGGTAAGAGATGATGAATTAAAGCAAATTTATTCCAGAATTTCTTGAATTTAAACTCTGAGCATATGCTTACCTAAAATAACAACTCAAAAAAAATTTGTGGAGGGCAAAGAGCTATTTTTTCTCCAGTTCAAGAATGATGAATACTCTTTTCCAGCTGGCCAAGTTAAGAATTTCAAGTTTATCAAATAAAGAAAGGATAAAGGCTTTTTTTTCTTTCCACTCTTCTGTTGCTACTTCAGTACATTTATATGAAATGCAACAGAGAATTAAATCAAAACACTGATTTAATAATGCATAACATTAATGTCAGAACAGTGTTTTTATCAGCTAATGATAAACTCGGAACACCTCCCTTAGTTTACAAGGCTGATTGCAGCTAAAGGCACTGCTAGACTTCCACACATTTAGGAAACATATTATTATAGTTTTCAAAATCATTACTTTTTGCAAGCAAAATTTATTTTGTTTACTCAAATCAGATAAATGTTACGGGTATTTTATTAATCATTTTCCTGCTTATGTATATTGACATTTTTCACCAGATTCTTCCAGCGCTCCAAGTTGGGATGTCAAAAACTGTGCTTGCAGAAATGAAAGTATCCTCATTATGCAAATTTCGGTTCCACTGATAGGCATGTTCTGTTTTATAAATTACATCCTCTTGTCAGAAGTCAAATTGTATTTGAATAACTTCATGGAAATTGTCACCAAGATTTTAAATTGTGTGCCTTGTATGCCATTGTTGATTTAGTCAGTGAGTAAAAAATGGACATACGTTGATTTTTAAATATGTGCATGATTGTTTTGTCATAAATGTTATTTAAATGAAACCTAGATGCATATGTAATTTTTCATGTATATTTTTGTAAAGTTTTGCATTATATAAATAATCTTAATGTTTATCTTTAATAAAATATGTTAAACAGTATTAGTTGCTGTATATTTTAGTCCTAACAAGTTTGTTTCCTATAAACATTCTTGAAAAAATTTCCTGTAGGGTAAAATAAATATACATGTTCTGATAAAAATATTAAAGTATAAAAGTTAAAATGAAAAGTGAACTTGAATTATGAAAATCGTTTTTATCTGCTATAAAAAGACTGACTTTCTTATTTACATTTTTATGAAATTTACAAAACATAAACACAAGTATGTTTCAGTCATATTGTTAGGAGTATTTAGTAATATTAAAATATAAGTTCATTTCTTATTGTAAGCGACGCAATTTAATTAAAAATATATTTAAACTCATTACAAAGAATAAACGGAGTTCAGAAAATAATATATTTAAATAATTTATAGAGCAGAGATTGTAATTTAAAAAATAAAGTATTACACCCTTCTAAAAAATAATTCAGTGAGATATATGTTACCAGCAAAAACACGTCCTTTACAGAAGCTCATAGTTTGGTTGATCTTGGTTTTCAGAATGACCATTATTGCAGCTGGAGTAATCTTTGATGTTAAGAAAAGTGGAAAAATCAAAGTGAAGTGGTAAATCTGTTCATTTTTCAAACATATTAATCTTGTCAAGATAATACATAAAATCAATCGTGGGGTTTTTTTTCCCGAGCCTTTTATTCCCTTTTATCCAAAATATGAAAGCACTTAGGAGGATAAAGAAATGTGGATGACTTTGGAAAAATGATCTGAAAATATATTTTGTCTGTTGGTATTAAACAGTGACACAAGTAATGTGAAATGTGCATGGTCAAAACATGAAATACTTGTTCAACTATTGGAATTCATCATATTTGTTCTGCTTATAATATGAATATACAGCAAATTTCTGGTTCAGCTTTCTTAACAATTCAACTGAATTTCAAACCCTGACAGTAACAAATACAAATTGCACCAGCCCAAAAAAATTGTTGGGGCTAATTTTAATATTAATGAATTCTTTACAACCTCAGTTCAGCAGTTTCGATTAAGCTTTAATTAGTAGCCAGAGGGGAATCCAAAACAAAAATAAGGAGTTGAATTGCTAATTAAGTTAGTTTGATGAGGTAGAGTTTTAGTAAAAGACTGGTTGTTGTTGGCTGTGCGAGTTCTGACAGGCTAAAAATACTAAAGATTA
>WEIT01030493.1:17472-42540 GCA_013389985.1 Dryoscopus gambensis | reverse complement strand
TAAATTCTGTCTTGTTCAGGAAAAGGCAGTATGTGGTGACAATTTGAAAGCCTGTATGGAAATATCTAAAAGCAATGTTAAGATTTGCCACCCATATTACAAAGACGTTCCATGAGCTTAAATTTGACAAATGGCTTCAGATAACAATGAACTCAGTAAAGGAGGTCATTTTTTTAATCACCAAAACAAAAACAAAACAAAACAAAACAAACTAATATTATGATTGGTGAGGAAAAGTAGATCTCAATCTTTATTTTTCAGGAGGTGTCTTTTTGAAATTGCATGGACTTCTAGATTTTTCAGACTTTGGGGATTTTTTTTTAAATAACATTTTGCTGAGGGAAAATATCAGCACCCTGCAATACAAGGTTGATACCTTACTGATTACAGTGGAACCAGGTTTATTAACATTACATAAGGAAGCACTTTCATCTGCATTTCAGTGCCTGGTGAATTTAGTATGTGATTAGAAAAGGAGGATTAAGGCTGTGTCTACATTAACAAATATTTCAGTATAATAAGAGTAAATCATTAGATCAAAGCAGTCAATGCTGAAGCTGTACATCCCGTGGCTGAAAGTTTTCACTTCAGTCCAGGTTTAGTACAATCTCCTGGTCTGAATGTCTTCATTGCACACATGGCTCAAAGTCACACGCCCAATGTCCAAATGTTACGGCTGCATTAGGGAATATACCACACCAGGGGCACCTCTGAAGTGGAGAGCCTCACTTACTTTTCCCTGAAATCCAGCTTGCGAGCATCTTGTTTGCAGGAACCAAACTGTGGAACAAAACAGAGCATGGTAACATGAGGAAACCAAGGGACTAAAATGTCAGTATGATGCAGTCTAGAAGTACCTTCTAGCTAGATGAACAGAGGGTATAGCAATTCTTCAAAATTTAAGTGACTTTCTGACCCCTGTGCAACCTCCTCTACAGTGCAGTATGCAGCCACTAACTCTCTTTAAAGAAAATCCTGCAGCTCCCCCTACTCCAGAGTATGGAGTAAGATGGAAAACCCTCCTGCAGCACGCTGCAGACACTTCTGTCTGCATCTGCAGCAGTGAAAAAGCCCAGCATTTTCAGTTCATCTCCTTCAGAAACATACTAAAGAAAATATATCACAATATACATTGAAGTCTGCAGGCATGCTAAATTTACCAGGGATTATGTCTTGCATATGTAAAAGTAAACTACAGAGGTCAGCAATATTCTGCCACTTTACAGTGGCATCTCAAGAGAGATTTCCGAGTGAGGAGCAGTGAGGACCTTTGCTCAGTCCATGAAGCACGGCACGATCCCTCTATACAGTGCCATTCTGGAAACAGTCTCAGTGAGTTATTATAGCCCTGTGACAAGCTGATAAGCCCTGTCAAGGAGTTCATAAATCATCAGTAATTATTAGCTCAGGACTGATGCTCCTCAAACATAGATATACTGCTTGTAGACCTGAGCAACTTCAGCGGCAGTTATCTTGGCTGTCTTTACCTCCATGGTGAAGATGGATCCACAGCCTCCCATCACTGCTTGAATTGCACCTTCTCCAAATCCTTACACAAATGATATTATTGTGTTCTTTGCTCTTTTTTAAGAGATTTCTTTCAAGCAACTCAAGCCAAGAAATGCAACTGTTCCTTGTAACAGAGAGAAGCCATTTTCTAACTACACTGTATTTGAACTGTATTAACTGTATTTGAACTGTAGTTCAGTACCTACAGGATTTTGGTGTTCTGATTAGGTTTTTTGTTTGGATTTGATTTTTTTGTTGTTGTTTTGTGGGGTATTTTTGTTTGATTGTTTGTTTTTGTTGATTGCTTTCCAACATAACCTTCTATAAATACTTACTAATGCCAATGTGATGGTTTTAAAATTTTCCAGTAACTGGAAGGGTCTGACATATTTTGATGTTGCCATAATCCCAAGGTCTCACATCTATAATTCAGTATGGGCAACTAGCATGTGTGATGAAAACAATTACAATAAAGCGTGGGTAAATCAGAGCTGTGCTTCTCCATGCAGTCACCTTCTGTTTATTTAACAATAATTATTTAAGAGTAAAATTTAGAACTGTGATAGAAATATTACCTAAATAAAACCCTATAATCCTGCATATCTTTTAAATATGAAGTGGGATTGGCAGGTATTTTATCTAACTGCTCTGCACAGTGTAACATGCTATTCCACGGTTTCTCAATTCATTTGATGCCAGACAATTTTCATGCTGAAAACAGAACAAAGGGAAGAAAATCAGGGTTTGAACCAAAGTCCAAACAAAATCAATGGTGTTTTCAGAAAATTTGATCAAGCATCAGTTTTAAAATGAAATAAATTGCATTTTAAATTAATGCTGAAAAATACCTGGGCTTATAAATTTATTTTCTTTAAAAGGATGAAGAGGATTATATATATATCTATTTCAAGGTATATAGTATATATATATATATATATATATTAATCTCAAGGTCTGTCATTGGAAAATGACTGACAAATTCCACACAGGAAGCCAAAGTCTCTTGTAGCTGTGTGAATGAAAACTTTTTCTACCACTTCTCTCACAGATGCACTTTAAGCAGAGCCAGGGTCTGCTTACCACTGTCCTGTCCCAAAGTTATGCTCTGCCAGACAAGGTGCACTCTGGATCTATTCCCATCCACCCTCTTCCCATCCTCCTTCCATGGCTCTTCTCGCTTGCTGCAGAAAGCTAACTGAAAGCATACAGATTGGACTGGAGCCAAAGAAAAGTTAAGGCTCTTAATGATAATCACAACAGGGTATCAACCTAATCTAGAGCTCAGCCTATTATTTCAGTCAAAATTCCCCCAAAAAATTTACACGGGGTATTGGATCTGGCTGAGACGGAGTTAATTTTCCCCACAGCAGTTCTCACAGTGCTGAGCTTTGTGTTGGTAGCTAGGAAGGTGTTGGTAACACACCTATGTTTCTCTACTCTTTAGTGGTGCTGCACAACATCAGGGTGGTCTCTCCAACATTCCACCCTCACCGGGAGACCAGGGTGGACAAAGTCTTGGGAGGGGACACAGCCTGGACAGCAGACCCAAAGTGACCACAGGGATAGTTCATAATATAAGATGTCTGCTCCGCAGTATAAGCTGAGAGGGGATGGGAAGAGTAGGGGGAGTTGGGAGCAGCATTTGTTATTACATTTGTCTTCCAGAGCAAATGCTATGCATGTGGAAGCCCCACTTATGGGAAGGGGATGGACATCGCCTCCTGATGGGAAGCAAAGAATAAAACTTTTTCCTTTGGTTTTGCATTCAGCCTTTGCTTTTGCTTTATTAAACTGCCTTTACCTGACCCACAGTTTTTTTTCATTTTATTTTCCCCCTGCCCCATCTTGCTGAGGAGAGTAGTGACAGAGTGTCTGGTGGCCATCTATCCAATGCCAACTCACCCCACAACTGATCCCAGAGCGGACAAGACCGAAACTTCCTGTATGATTAACGAACTCTAATGTATGGAGGGTACACTTCTTCAGCCACTGAAAACAGCTCTGAGGCAACTGTTCTGCTAGATACCTTGAACTGAGAAAGGCCCATATTTTATTGTCTGTCTTACAGCAAGAGTTTGGAGACAATACTGCAAATACATCTGCACCTGGTTTGGCACTGATGACTCACCTGTGCTATAATGCACAGCTCCCTGCATTTTGGGCTGCAGGGAGGCAGCACTACACATCCAGTGCTCTCTTCCTTGTTAGCCAAGATGCTGGGTTGTCCCTGTATGCTACGGAGCAGGTCTCCACCAGAGGAGCACCTGACATAAGAAGGGTACATCCAACCTCCAGATATTTCACAAATGTCGGTCTGCCCCCATACTTCTGCTGAGTGCACACCTGGATCCCAATCGTGGAATTTTCCATTGTCACTGATCAGGTTTTCCCTACAGATGTGGGAAGATATAGTCCTAGAACTTAGGTTTTCAAGTGGGAAATGTCCTTTTTCTCTCGACCTCCACTCATGATTCTACAGGATGAACTGGCAAGGCTCCCTGCAGCATCAGTCTTCCCAGTGCAGAAGGATATATGGAATTTACCTCATTTAGGAGGAGACCCTGATGCAACAGGAATGAAACTTCATTTGCTTCAAGTTTTGACATTGCAACTCCAAAGGATACAGATAAACTCTGATGTTAACAACACTTTAAGTAGTGCATAAAATCAATTCCTATTGATTAATATTAATTTAGTAGTCCAGCAATCAGTTGCTATTTAAGCAAGAAGAAAGCTAATGCCCTGTTTCTGAGTAAATTATACACAGTAAACAGACCCTGAGAGATGTAAATATTGTCTGGCTTCACTTTTCTTTAGCAGGAGGTTTGAATGATGAATGTGTCAGCCTCATGGTATTAAACTTTTTAGATATAAAGACAGGTAATGAAAGAATAATGTCTTTCCCCTGTGATTACAGCCCACCCACCACCACAGTGTGTAGATGGCAGGTATCCCTTGCTAGCCCTGCACTTGCTTTCGGGCACCCGACTGCAGGGAGGCTCCGAGTAACTGCAGCCCTTGCAGAACAGAGCTCTTCTGTAGCAGCTTTGGGAATTTGGTTGTGAAACTGTAACAAAATTACCCTGTGAAGTCCTGAAAAAGAGGTAAGGAAAAAATAGCTAGGGAAGTGCCTTGAGTTACTAAAAAATTTAATTTACTGTGCATTAATTATTGGTTAATTAAGTTCAGTATCTCTCTGAAAGTTTTACTGGCATTCAGCTCTTTGGTGGTTTTGATTACTTTTGCTCATTGACAGGATAAGGGTGTTTTGGAAGATAGAGGACAACACCATCTTTGTACCATAGATTCTTTTTTAAATATAATATAAACAATTATTCCCATTGGAATTTTTGTTTATTTAGTAGAAAACTAAAATTTGTAAAGATATTTATTTTCTGATGAGTAATTAAATCTTTAAATTCCTGTTGGAATGTCTGTAAAGAGTTTATTTCTACCTCTATTTTTTTGTTTGTTTTACATTTATATTTAATGGACACAAACAGCACACCAAGCCCACAATCATGCGGACTTAGTGCTGAAAAATCCAATGACTTTCTGATTGCCTGATTGGATCCTACGGCATAACCATTTCTCCTCAGAACCAGAGATGAAGGAAATGAAGATAAAAGGTAATGTTTACAGTTATAAAATAAAATTAACTGGAGAAAAGGAATAGTGGATCACAGAAGTATGATTGTGTCTTGCCTTGTCTGAGATGGCAGGCATCATGAAGCTCCTAAGGTGGTATCAGGTCTCATGTGTTGGGATAACTGATTTTATGAAGGCTGGCATTAATTTAAAACAAAAGACTAGCAAGTACTCTGCAGTATTCTGACTGCTTTCCTGTAGATACAAAGGTATAAATAACAGTACTCAAACTTGCAAGTTTTGACCTCACTTGATCATATTTCAAAGTCACAAATAGAAGTGCTGGCACTCCTCAGCAAGAGGATAATTCTCCTCTGTATTTGCACAACTGCTCTGAGAGTATAGGTGGCCAATGAGTACTTCTCTTTTGGTACCATGTAAAAACAAGTAAGAAAAAAAAGTTCCTTAGGTGGGTTAAGTACCCTTGGTAATCTTCCTTCAACAATAATAAAAAAATACAGTAGTTGAAAAGTCAATGGTATAAAGTTAACTTATTACATCCACTTAGGGATAAAGGTATCTAATTAAAAAAAGGGAGAATCAGAATCTTAAATTAGTATGTGATGCAGTATAGAGTATCATTTCTGTTCAGAATATTCTATTTCTTGTGCAACACTTACTGGAAGTAAATATCACAGTGCCAAGTTTCATAATATGGAGCCCTATACTACGCGTTTTCTATTCCGTAACATTAGGGAAGTGTTCAAAAATCAGTACGAAATCTACTTTGTCTGAAGTCTTCAACTTGCCTGCCTGCATTTTAGGTTTATCAGGGATCAATAGGTGGTCCAAGTAACATTTTCTCTATCAGATTGTTCAGAAAAGATTTGGAAAGCTATAGTTCCTTGGTGTGTGCTGCTGCATGGGTCTGTAGCATTTTGAAGGCCTTTTTTTGTATTTTTAATAGGTCTATGGGAATTGATACCTGAAACTCTGAGCAATGTGGCTGCAACATCCTGTAATATTAAAAAGATGGCAGCTCAAGAGATTCCAAATTTGTGAAAAACTGCACAAAACCAGAGACAGCTGGTCAATAAGAAAGAGGGAACTACAAAAAGTTCTTACAACAGGTACCCTCTGAAACCTGAGCTCATGGGCTTCCTTCAAGGTATGAATAAAAAGTCCTATTGTCAGTTACAAAAACTCAGTTCTAAATCATTTTTTTACTGAAAACAAGGAAACTTATCTTAAAATTTTAAAATATCTAAAAATCTTCTCTCTGAGGTATCTGCATGATATGGGTTTAGCATTTTTTTTTTTCATCTTTTCTTAACTGGGCAAAACAGAATTTTCTGTTTACACATAAAGGTCATTAGTAGCCTGAAGGTCTATGCAAATCTTTCACACCAAACACTAAAACCATTAGAATGAAGTGAGTGATAAAAGAACTAAAGAAATGAAGATTAAAAACTACTCTAAGTAAAAAAGAGATGGGGGCTAACAACTTGTCAATACAATGTTTTGACTGTGGATGGTCATAATTTGTGTGCTTTTACAGACAAGTTCAGAGCTATCCTGAAGACCCACAAAATCCTTCCAGGTGAGCATCAGAGAAGTTTAGTTTGGATTTTATATGTTCCTTTCCTGGTATGTTCTTGTGTCATTCTTTTTTGAAGACATTGACCATATGATGATATTCAAATGGCCAAGCGTTTACAATTTCCAGATCTGCCAAATAGCGAATCAACCTTTATAATTAAAGGTGACAAGCTGACAAGGAAAATGAATGTAAAATTGTATATGTATATGAATTTTTATGTCAGATTGCCGTCTGTGCACTTGTTTTTTCTTTGTCAATAGCCGAAGGCTCATTTCCCTGTGCTAGAAGTGCATTTTATATCGAGGCCTTCAGACAGCTCCCCTTCGCCCTAGTGAATTTGCTGATTAATTTTGGATGCTCCCCTTAATTAACACCCCAAAGGAAGTCTAGATTTTCTAGCCTATATTCCATGTAAAACAAGTGAATCTGAAGAACAATGACCTAAGGAGACAGGCGCGCTGTGTCCGAATGACATTACAAGAACATTGAATATCTCACAAGTCAGGACCTGGTCAGGCAATGCCTAGGGAAAATGTAGGCCTTTAATCAGGGCAGAAATGAGATTCATATTAGTCTAATTTCATTTTCTTTATTGCTGACAAAGAGAGGCTGGGATGGATGCCACCTGACAGTTGAAACATGGTGCTCCTATGCAGGAATGGGTGCCTCTGGCCTTGATTAATAATTGGTACCATTTTGACTTGCGGGCAGATAAGTTGATGATGGATGAGAGAAAAAGAGTGAAGTGATTTATTATAAAATTAGGATAAAATAACGAACTGGCTAATTGCACACAAGCCTCATAAAATGTAGCTGTGGAGTCAAAGTGCAATGCCAGGCAACAATAATTTCCACCTCACTTTTCACAATGAGATCTTAAAGCAAAAAAGGATAGAGACAACTTTTACTTATGCAGCTGCTATATGCAGAAAAAGCCTTGCCCATTCCTCTACTTCAAGCAAATAGAATACTGAGACTTATATTTCATTTTTTATTATTACTGCACTAGTAAAAGGAACAGTAGAACTAAAGAGTCCACATTAAACCAACTGTTGCTTCTTTGTTAAAGCTAATAAAACCTCGTAACTCTGGAATTTCTTTGCATACTTTAGCAGGGTAAAAATATCTAAATTTATGAAACTGATATTCATATATATTAAAATCAAAATTCGATCCAAAAAATCAATTTATAAGGTCTATTGGCACCTGTAGAAATGTTCAGCCCTCTTGGTAGGTATCACCTTTCTAGTTCACTTTTTAATGGTTTGAACTTCCAAACTTGTGCTCTGACAGCTATTTTAGAAGCTGGATCATCTATTGCTCGCTATTTTGTGCTGCATATGTCCAGCAGAGTACAAGTGCAGATTTAAAAAGTGTATCTTATAATAACCACTGGCTGTCTGGTAAAAATATTTATTTTGCTGTTATGATCTATGTCATTATATTATTTTTTCTTTACAAGACCAATGCTTGGTCACTTTCTCTTGGAAATTTTTAAAGTCCAACCTGCTATAATTCCTTGAAAAGTTTTGCTACTAGCAGCGCCAATCAATATCCAAGAGACTTTTTCTGCAAACTCAATTATTAAACTAGCTGAAATTACTAAATTAAATACAACTGCCAACAATATTGCCCCAATAAGATGAGTTCAGTCATAAAACTGAAAATTAATGTAGCATGGGGAGCTAAAATTTAATTCTCATGTAACTGATTTCTATTCTACAGCTAAGACAAAAATGTGGCAATTTTTCCTCATACTCTACAAAGTCTCCCATACTGAATTTGCCATGCAGATTAGGAGACAGGATTTTCAAATAATAATTTGCAAACACTTTATTTTGGTTCAAAAGCCACAGTCATGGCTTAAAAGCATAAAACTTTACCCATATTCCTAAAGAAAAATTAAAATGACATATCATATCCCTTAAAAAAATATTGCAAGGTTTCATATCTGATCCAGTCTTAACTGCATACCATGAGTGGCAATTTATTTTTGGGAAGATTTGAGAAAAGTTAACCTGAGTTTATTTTTAAAGTGGATTCTTAAACTATGTCAATTCCACAGGAAATTGTGTTTCAAAATTTTAAGGTGTCTTTAACATGACATAGCTTCATGAATTAGAGTAAATTGAATTAAGACTGTTTCCAAAAAAAAGTATCCACCATTTACTTAAATTCTTTTTAACTCATGTCTCTATTTTATCTGGACTAACCTCTTCAAGCATACCCTATTCAAAAATCTTTTCACACTAATTCAGTTAGAGTTTATTTGGAAAAGAAGCATATCAGGTGAAAGGTAATTTAACAGAACAATTACAGAAGCACCATCCTTTTTTGTCTGATTCCAAAATTATGAACTTTATAATCATCTCTGTCAAAACCTGAAGGCTACATCCCATCATGACCATCATAACACAGACTTGAGAAAAATGCATTTTACAGTGAGAAAGGAGATTAGAGAGTAATACTGCCTGTGTTGTCCTTGCAAATTGCATTAATGTCTTCTCACCATCAATACCTATGTTTTTTCAATATCTCAGAGGTTTGGTGGTTTAGCTTAAAAGGAAATTGTTTTCATTAACTGCAGTGCTTTTAAGATCATGAGGTAAATCATGTACAAGGACTGACTTGTGCTCTGAGCTTGTGCTCTGTACTTGAGAAGAAGCAGCATGGCTGGCTATGACAAGGACACTCTTCTGTAAGCCACATTGTAAGACAAGTTCAGGCCATCATGTCCCTGGTCTGTATGAGGCTGGTGGCAGGCATGAACTAACTCCACATCTTTGCTGCCTTGCCTCTGATATTTTTCCTACCATTGGGACTGACATGCCTAGCAGAGCTGAGGCTAGCCATTTCTCCCTACTGCAAGCATGACAGAATTGGGGTAGCACCACTAATGTCTGGGGGGCTCATGGCTGAAACAATAACATTATATCAAAGGTTAGGACAGCTGAACAATTACTCGCAGATTATTCAAAGACATCTGAGAGCAGCTTCAAGATCAGAAGGGAAATTGAAGTCTATGATCTCTNAAAAAAAAAAAAAAAAGGGCCAAGAAGAGTCTCCATTCTTTTTTTTGGATTCAGATGGGAACATTGCCACCAAGGATAAGGAAAAAACTGAGGTACTTAATGCCTTCTCTGTCTCAGTCTTTAACAGAAAGGTCAGTTATATTCAGTGTACTCAGCCTCCAAGCTGTTGGACAGGGATGGGGAGCAGAAGAGACTCCCTGCAATCCAAGATAAAGTAGTTAGTGACCTGCTGTGCCACCTAGACATTCACAAGTTTATGGGGCCAGATGGGATCTAACTGAGGCTATTGAGGGAGCTGGTGGAAGAGCTCACCAAGCCATTCTCTTTTATTTATCCTCAGTCCTGGTTAACCAGGGAGGTCCCAGACTACTGGTGTGGTGGTTTCTGATGAGACTGACAGCTGGCCTGAAAGTGTCACAGAGCCAGACCTGAAGACAATCAGAATTTACCTGTGAGATTTACCTGTGAGAATCTGCAGTCACAATGAAAGCCACAGCGAAAGCCAAGAAGATAATCAATGAAAGAAGATGTTCTGGACACAAGGAGAAGATGTTCTTGTTATGGGACATTAAATGTGTATAAGAAGGAACTTGCATGTAACCAACTATACTTTTGCTTGTATAGCTAATTGTATTAGTCCTTGAATGGTCATTGGTTTGTAGACAGCCCTGTCATTGTTTGCTTAGCAGCCAATCATAACAAGCCATGGTAACTGCGAAAAGGTATAAGAATAGTAGTAGAGAATTATAATAAACTTTTTGCTTCTTATGACTTTGGATTACAATAAATATCTGTCGTGTGTCCGTCTCAACTGGGGCATACTGGAAGTTAGCCAGTGTAATCTCCATCTACAAGAACAGTTGGAAGGAGAATCCAGGGAACTAGAGTCTTGTCAGCCTTACCTCAGTGCCAGGGAAGGTTATGGAACAGATTATCTTGGGTACTATCACATGGCACATGCAGGACAGCCTGGGGATCAGGCTCAGCAAATGGGTTCATGAAAGGGACATCCTGCTTAACCATCCTGATCTCTTATTAGGACCAGCTGGCCTGACTAGTGGGTGAGGGAAAGGCTGTAGACATAGTTCACCTAGACTGTACTAAAGCCTTTGACACTGTTTCCCACAGCATTGTCCAGAAGAAACTGGCTGTTCACTGCTTGGACAGGTATACTGGGTGTACTGGGTAAAAAAATGGATGAATCGCTGGGCCCAAACAGTGGTGGTGAATGGTGCTACAGCTGGTGGCCAGTCAAAAGTGGTGTTCCTGAGGACCCAGTTTTGGGGCCAGTGCTGTTTAATATCTTTATCAATTATCTGGATGAGAAAATCAAGTGCACTCTCAGTCAGTTTGCAGGTGACACCAAGCTGGGCAGGAGTGTTGATCTGCTGGAGGGCAGGAAGGCTCTGCATAGGGATCTGCCCAGGCTCAATCGATGGGTTGAGGCCAGTTGTATGAGATTCAACAAGGTGAAGTGCTGGGTCCTGCACTTGGGTCACAACAACCCCATGCTGTGCTATAGTCTGGGGTAGAGTGGCTGGGAAGCTGCTCAGCAGAAAAGAACCTGGGGGTGCTGGTCAGCAGTGGCTGAACATGAGCCAAGAAGGCCAATGGCAACCTGGCCTGTATCAGCAATAGTGTGGCCAGCAGGACCAGGGCAGGGATTGTCCCCCTGTACTCAGTACTTGTGAGGCTACACTTTGAGTCCTGTGCTCAGTTTTGGGCCCTCAATTCACCTCACACTGAGGTGGTGGAGCACGTGCAGAGGAGGACAACAGAGCAGGGAAAGGCTTTGTAATATCAGCCCTGTGAGGAGTAGCTGAGGGAGCTGGGATTGTTTAGCCTGGAGAAAAGGTGGCTCAGAGGAGACCTTATCACTCTCTACAACCACCTGAAAGGAGGTTGTGGTGAGGTGCAGGTTCGTCCCTTCTTCCAGGCAACCAGCAACAGGACACGAGGATGTAGTCTTAAGTAGCACCAAAGGAGTTTCAGGTTGGATATTGGGGAAAATTTCCTCAAGGAAAAAGTGTTTAAGGATGAGAACAAGTTGCCCAAAGAAATGATGGAGTCACCACCCCNTTTTTTTTGGATTCAGATGGGAACATTGCCACCAAGGATAAGGAAAAAACTGAGGTACTTAATGCCTTCTCTGTCTCAGTCTTTAACAGAAAGGTCAGTTATATTCAGTGTACTCAGCCTCCAAGCTGTTGGACAGGGATGGGGAGCAGAAGAGACTCCCTGCAATCCAAGATAAAGTAGTTAGTGACCTGCTGTGCCACCTAGACATTCACAAGTTTATGGGGCCAGATGGGATCTAACTGAGGCTATTGAGGGAGCTGGTGGAAGAGCTCACCAAGCCATTCTCTTTTATTTATCCTCAGTCCTGGTTAACCAGGGAGGTCCCAGACTACTGGTGTGGTGGTTTCTGATGAGACTGACAGCTGGCCTGAAAGTGTCACAGAGCCAGACCTGAAGACAAGCAGAATTTACCTGTGAGATTTACCTGTGAGAATCTGCAGTCACAATGAAAGCCACAGCGAAAGCCAAGAAGATAATCAATGAAAGAAGATGTTCTGGACACAAGGAGAAGATGTTCTTGTTATGGGACATTAAATGTGTATAAGAAGGAACTTGCATGTAACCAACTATACTTTTGCTTGTATAGCTAATTGTATTAGTCCTTGAATGGTCATTGGTTTGTAGACAGCCCTGTCATTGTTTGCTTAGCAGCCAATCATAACAAGCCATGGTAACTGCGAAAAGGTATAAGAATAGTAGTAGAGAATTATAATAAACTTTTTGCTTCTTATGACTTTGGATTACAATAAATATCTGTCGTGTGTCCGTCTCAACTGGGGCATACTGGAAGTTAGCCAGTGTAATCTCCATCTACAAGAACAGTTGGAAGGAGAATCCAGGGAACTAGAGTCTTGTCAGCCTTACCTCAGTGCCAGGGAAGGTTATGGAACAGATTATCTTGGGTACTATCACATGGCACATGCAGGACAGCCTGGGGATCAGGCTCAGCAAATGGGTTCATGAAAGGGACATCCTGCTTAACCATCCTGATCTCTTATTAGGACCAGCTGGCCTGACTAGTGGGTGAGGGAAAGGCTGTAGACATAGTTCACCTAGACTGTACTAAAGCCTTTGACACTGTTTCCCACAGCATTGTCCAGAAGAAACTGGCTGTTCACTGCTTGGACAGGTATACTGGGTGTACTGGGTAAAAAAATGGATGAATCGCTGGGCCCAAACAGTGGTGGTGAATGGTGCTACAGCTGGTGGCCAGTCAAAAGTGGTGTTCCTGAGGACCCAGTTTTGGGGCCAGTGCTGTTTAATATCTTTATCAATTATCTGGATGAGAAAATCAAGTGCACTCTCAGTCAGTTTGCAGGTGACACCAAGCTGGGCAGGAGTGTTGATCTGCTGGAGGGCAGGAAGGCTCTGCATAGGGATCTGCCCAGGCTCAATCGATGGGTTGAGGCCAGTTGTATGAGATTCAACAAGGTGAAGTGCTGGGTCCTGCACTTGGGTCACAACAACCCCATGCTGTGCTATAGTCTGGGGTAGAGTGGCTGGGAAGCTGCTCAGCAGAAAAGAACCTGGGGGTGCTGGTCAGCAGTGGCTGAACATGAGCCAAGAAGGCCAATGGCAACCTGGCCTGTATCAGCAATAGTGTGGCCAGCAGGACCAGGGCAGGGATTGTCCCCCTGTACTCAGTACTTGTGAGGCTACACTTTGAGTCCTGTGCTCAGTTTTGGGCCCTCAATTCACCTCACACTGAGGTGGTGGAGCACGTGCAGAGGAGGACAACAGAGCAGGGAAAGGCTTTGTAATATCAGCCCTGTGAGGAGTAGCTGAGGGAGCTGGGATTGTTTAGCCTGGAGAAAAGGTGGCTCAGAGGAGACCTTATCACTCTCTACAACCACCTGAAAGGAGGTTGTGGTGAGGTGCAGGTTCGTCCCTTCTTCCAGGCAACCAGCAACAGGACACGAGGATGTAGTCTTAAGTAGCACCAAAGGAGTTTCAGGTTGGATATTGGGGAAAATTTCCTCAAGGAAAAAGTGTTTAAGGATGAGAACAAGTTGCCCAAAGAAATGATGGAGTCACCACCCCTGAAAGTATTCAAAAAACAAGTAGACATGGCACTTTGCGATATGTTTTAATTGGCATGATAGTATTCGGTCAAAAGTTGGACTTGACAGTCTTGGAGGTCTTTTCAAACCTTAATGATTCTGTGATTCCATGACTCTATTTACCATTTTCTTAAGACTTTGTTTGGGGATTCAGAAACTGAAGAATTTCTGTCATGGAACTTGTGTCTGCCCACTAGCTTTATCACAGGTTGATAGAAAAACAAAATGAGATAAATCTCTCTGGTCTTGGAAGGAGGTGGAAAAAATTAAAGAAAGGTGGTTTCTCCACACTACTACTTCCAAGAGCTGTCTATAATAAGTCTAAGTGGTGGCCTTCAAGTGTGATCTGGACTCTGGGAAACCTGTTGGAAAAAACAGAAATTAAGTTGTGAGTTATATAGGTTTTGCTGAAGCAGCTTTTTTAATATATGTGGGACTTTATATAGAACTGAGTAATTTCAAGGAGAGAAAATTAAATCCTATGAATGTTACCCATTCCTAAATAACTGAATTTATCCTGCTGAGAAGGCTGCCAGCTCTTCACTTTCATGATACTCCTGTTCCTGTCATGATATTGCAGCAGCTTTGGGATGTGAGCATCATGCCATCAGCATAGACCTTTAGATCAACATAAGATTAATCTTACTGCAAAAATCTTTGACTGGGTCAGGCCTGGATCTGTGTCTGGCTCTGTCTATCTCAGAAGACTATAATTTACTCTTTTAGCAGTGGCATTTGAACTGTGTTTTGTGTCAATGTGGGATAAAGAAACAAGAGGCCTGCATGTAATTTGGATTTTTCTAAGTATCTCATTTCAATCTAATGTACTGTTGTGTAATTAAACCGGTAAGTCTATATAACCAGCCCATTTCAGGACTTGGTCTGCTATCTTTAGTCAGTGACAAATTCTGGTTTCCATTGCTTGTTTTGAGATGATAACAGTGTGATTTACAGGTATAAGTAACGAGTTAGATCAATTAAAAAGACTAAGAGTGACACCTGTCCAAGTGTAGGGTTGCACTAAATGATTTCCACATCTTTGTTTCCTGTAGGACCCTGCATTTGCAGCCTCTCCTCGGGAAGGTTAACAATGGGAGAGTTGTTTCTTAATGCTCATGAACCAAGAAAGCAGCCTTATCCTGCAGCCCAGAGATATGATTATAATCTCTGAGTGAAAACAACAGCCGTATTTTTCAGCTCCATGTGTACAAATGATCCCTGTGTTTCATACAGTTCTTGACAGTGGCATCTTGGATTGCCCAATTTGTTACAAACCTGCATTGTGAGCTGCCTTTGTATAGTAGGGCTGAACTCAGTCAGATACATGCCCCTCTTTCCTTGTGTACAATTCTCAGCATTTTGTGCTCTTGTAGACCTTTATAAAATACTTCAAAGTTTTTGCAGTCTTAAGAAATTTTCAAGTAATCAAGTAAAAAGTATTTTTTCTAATAGTGGAAGGGAAAGTATGCAATTTTAAAATTAACAGAACTAGATTTGTGATATTTCTATTCCTTCTATCTCTATTATTTTCTAATGAAACTTAATCATTTCATGATAGGCCATATTAATACAGAAACTCCTTAAAGGCTGTGCTTAATATGAATGATGAAATTTCTATTTTTTTTATTACAGTCAAAAGCTTAGCAGTACATGTGCAGTTTATTAGAGTGTGTGTGTGCTTCTTTGGACAGTGGAGACTTCATCCAGTTGGCTAGTGAATATTTGAGATGTAACACTCCTCCATGGCAAAATCACAGTTGGAAACCAAGAAAACAGGCTTTTTATAGCAGCTTCAAGAGGAGACATCAGGCCATCCAAAAAGCCCAAGAGGTAAAAGGGATGTGGACATACTCAGATTCCTTGCTCCCTATTGCTTTTATAGTAACAGATTCTCTGATATTGAATAGTGGAAAAATACTCTTCATTAGTTGGCCCTGGAGTTCCAAGAAAAGAATAATAATGTTCCTCCTCTCGGTGTATATATATTAAAGGTCTTGGGGACAAGTGCTTTTTTGTAAAATCTTCCTCTCAAGGCAGAAGTGTTTGGTTCCAACTCTTTCTCCTCTACCTCTTGTATATGTCTGGCTCCTTTGAGGCGTGGTCAGAAGTTTATATTTCTGCAAGCACCATCTTTCACAGGTTAATACAATGGCATCTCATTAGAATGGAAATTCCAAGTTGGAAGGAACCCAATACTTGATCTCACAAATCAGTCCCTACAATGTTGGAAGGAGGAATTTCAGGTATTGTGCTGTTGGGTTACTATTTAATTTCAAAGTGGTAAATATCATTTTTGCCCCTAGAGCTCTTCAGTCTATATCATAAGTTATATTTAGGCTGGATTGAGTACTGAAAAATACTTAAGCTAAAATTTTTAGATTTAGTATTAGTATTAGTTTAGATTAAGATTTAGTATCTTAAAGGAGATGCTCCCTGAGTTAATGCAGAAGGATTAATATTCTTCTCATGTTCCTCCTGAGAACCACCATCCAAAAAAAGAACTTGTCAACCTCTTAGAACAGGTTGAATTAAATCCAAGAACTAAGTGATGTGAATTACCTTCATATTCCTAGAGCTATTCCTTGTAAATAGTGGTGATCACATACATTGGCAAAACAACCCAGGAGAAATGGCTGTACCAATGTCCATAGTTTGCCTGTATAGGGAATAGGGAAGATTTTTAAGTAAAGGTCTGTTAAATGAGTTTTCATAACAATTTACTATGTGATGCACCAGTTTATAGATGGTATTTGCACTGCAGTTGTAATCCCATGCTTATTTGCGCTCTGCAGACCCATGTGTAAACCTGTGCGCAGTATTACAGTGAAGCAGACCTGATCCATTAAAAACATTGCAAATATGTGAAGACAAGCAAAATGGGAAGATGTAATTAGGTGCAATATAGTCAAATGTATCATGTCTTCTACTTCAGAGTGTTTATTATATAGTCAGTCTTTCTCTGAGTGCTGGAAATACTCTCTGTCAGAGGATCAAATTCTGCAGAAGAGTGCAAGGAATTATCCATTGCCACCCAGTTTTCCAAATTTCCAGAAATGTTCCTAATATGCCCCTGATTTTTTAATGATACAGACACTTCCTGGGAACTAGATCTGAAGGTTAATATCTCATTTGCCATCCTGTGCTGAGGAAACATTTTGAATCATTTAGTTGGGATTGAATTTTAACCTGCATTTTAACCGGAAACCTGTATGTGAAAGTCCCCAAACCCCATTAGTAATACTTTGTGGTGTCCCAGCAATTAGGCTTCAAACTTTTCATAGGTATCACAAATTAAAATACTTTTTATGTTCCATTCTGTGGAATTTATATACTTTCCTTTTATTTAATGACATGTCAGAAGACATTCCTTGGCCTAGAGTTAGAGATGCATTAATTAAAGTATTCAGTTCAAATTCTCCAAAATAAATGGAATTGCTGAATATGGCCATGCTTGATGACTACACATAGGTGGCCCCTCACAAAATTGATGTGTGTTACTCTGTAAGGTATTCCTTAGCTATCATTTAATGAATGTAGCTGTTATCATTTGCTGAATTATTTAAAGATATCTTCAGGCAAACTTACATTACTGTATTTATTTTTTAAATAGAAGCTATTTATTTCACTTTGCTCTTTTTGTAACTTACCTGCTTTCCCTTCTCACATCAACATCCTTCCAAGAGTTGCTTATTCTCTTCACCCCATTACAGCAGGATTTTAAAGAAAATCTCCAATTATAGAGGAGATTTCTTGGCAGTACATGCTGTAAATGCATGAACCTTTGAATAAGGTTGAGAGGTGTGATAAACAGAGTCACAACAATTTTCAAAAGGAGACCAGTAATATTAAAAAAAAAAAAAATATGTCTGCTGATAATGCATTTGGGCTGTGTGGGTGTGTGTTTATTTGGAAAGGTGGATTTGTTATGGGAGAAGGGCCACAGCAGGGAGGTGGTTGCTTGCTGCAGTGCACTTTCTGCAGTTTTCCTGGGGACAGCTTGGTCCGTGGAAAGAATCAGGAAAGGCTCATTTTGTAGATATTTCAGCAGGTGCTTATTTCCAGCTGCAGGGTCAGGAGTCAGAAAACAGACTAAAGAATCCTCCCAGAACCCAGAGTTCTCCGGGCCCAGGGACACAAAATCACCAACCAGAATGCAGAACTGGGCTCCATGTGACCAGGGAGCAGGGGCAGGGAGACCCTGTGCCATGTCCTTCCACGCCAGGGACCCCTTCCCCCAGGGGAACGGGGCAAGGGAACCCCAACATCTCACCCTTTTGTTTTTATTAAGAAGGTTTTTTCTCAAGGGTTATAAGGCCCAATTATTTAAACACAAAGCAATTAAGAACAATTTCAAAAGAGTACAAGTTACCCCCTCTTGAGTCCCAATGTCCAAACAGCTTATTTCTGGTACACTTGGAGGGGAAAATGAGGCAGGAGAGTGTCTCTTCCATAGGGATTGGTTTTCTGCTGGATGTTAGCACTGGGATGCAGGTATATTGTGCCTGTTAGAACTCCAAATAGAGGTAGTTAATTCTTTCCTTTCCCTCCCCTTTTATCCACCACCCGGCATAGGGATGGGATTTTGGGGAAATGGATTTGCAAGGTATGGAAAAGCATGGTTTTGGGGAGTGAACCCTGGACAGAAGAACGGAGTAGGAACCTGTGCAAAATAATAGGGCATAGGATAATAGGGATAGAAGTAGGGAGGCTGTTTAAAATGCAGATTTTGTTTGAAATAATCGTGGTTCGGAGCATATATACTGCCTTGGACTCACGTATCCCCAGGGCCACTCACGTTAGCGGCTTGCATGCCCTTCCTTCCCATTACGATATCGAATTCCACAATTTCTCCATCCCCCACGCTAAGGATTAACTTTTGGGGGTTAAACTTTTTAATGGTGGTGCGGTGAACAAAAACATCTTCCCCTGTGTCCTTTCGCGTTATAAACCCATGATTTTTCTTAACATGATACCACTTAACTGTTCCTAAAACTTTTGTTGCAATACCTGCTCCTTTTGCGAGTCTATGTTTTCGGTGCTGGTTTGAAGTCACTGCCATCGCTCCGCTGCTTTTGTTCGCCGCTCTTGCGCCAGGCTGGTAGGGTCTGCCGGCGCCTGCACGCTCCCGCTGCAGGGTTTGAACTTCCCGAAGTAGGGTGGTTGTCGGGGGCCACTCCCAGGGCCGCAGTGGACCGTGCTGTCCCGTCCTGGGTGTGCCGCTGCCTCCAGGCTCCATGCTGGGTTCTCTCGCCACGGCCCGACGGCTGCCCCACCCCCCACCTGGCCGCACCGCGCCACGCCCTGCACGCGGCTCCATTTCAGCGTGTCTGGTCTCAGCATGGCTCGGCGCGGGGTCCAGGCACAGGCTCTCTGAGTCACGCCAGCACTACCGCGCCCGCTCCGCATCACACTGCCATCTGTGCGGGGTTGTCATGGTAACATCGGCTTTTTCTCTCGGCCGGAGCCGCTGCCGTTTCGCACATTCCGCCCCGCGCNGGCTGAGAAGGGGACCTCGTGATTTCACTCATGCGGTCTGGTGGCTGCCGCATGGCTGGACTGTCGCAATGGCCATCTTCTGCTGCAGGGCTATGGGAAGCCAGCGCATAATTCTCAAGTGCCTCAGTAATTACAGGATATGCACGGAAATGTTCTACCATTGGTACATGATTGGCTTGAGACATTATTTCTTTCAAAACATCCATCCAAAAGTATTTACCAAAAATTAAGTTCTGAGAAATATAAAAGAAGTTGGTAAAGAGCCAGTTAAAAAACTTATCCCATTCTTTCTGAGTAAGAATTATGCTTTGCTGGTTTTGTTGTGCGAGGGCTTCTTTCATTTCCAGATATATTTCCCACTGTGGTTTTGAAAGCCACGATTCCCATGAAATATCCATATCTAAAGGATTTTACTCACTAAAGTCCTGGAATCGTCAGCTGTGGATCTTGATTTCTTCTTCTGCTCTTATTCAGAGTCGTTGTCTCCAGGAATATCCGTTATGCTATCCGAGTCACGGCACCATTTGTTGCGAACCGTTCTTTGTAACCTTCTGGAGATAACTTTGGTCCGTAGAAGAAATCAGGACAGACTCATTTTGTAGATATTTCAGCAGATCTTTATTAGCAGCCACATGGTCAGGAGTCAGCACACAGACTGCCCAAGTTGCAGGACACGCCCCCGTTCCCCGGGCAGGGGAACACAAAATCACCAATGAGAACACAGAACTGGGGTACATGTGACCAGGGACCAGGTACAGTGGCATGGAGACCCCGTGTCCAGACTATGCGCCCACCCCAGGGACCCCTCCCCCCAGGGGAACGCGGGGAGGGAAACCCAACAGTTGCCCTCTCCCTAGATTAGCGCTTCATGGTAGTCCAGGAGTGGGGGCTGCAGCGCCAGCCAGAACCTGCCCCACCGACCCATCCTGTGCTTCATCTGGCCCTGACAGGCTGAGCAAACACATAAACCTGTCCCAGGGAGGACACTGCCTAAACATAAAAGAGCACTCCTTTTCAAGAGGGGTCATATTCTTGATTTCCACAGGGCTATCAATTAAAATTTCCTACAGGTTAATGCTGATTATGAAGGGATGGAAAACACTTCAGTGGCAAGTGAGCACTGAACTTCGGCCACTTACTCTGTGAGCTAAAGCAACAGGGGCTGCCCCACCACTTCCCTTTGCGGCTCTATTTGAATTCACTTAATTAATGTTGTATGTGCAAGTCTATTGAGGCACTGCATTTAAAAGGATTGTTTACCATAGCCTTGTAATCAACCTGCCTTAGCAGCACCCTATTACCTGTGATAACAGGGCTGCTGCAATTTGGATTTGAAAGAGAACCACCTCAGATGGGCTCTCGGACGCTTTAGTGCTAGTGTGCTGCCCTGTTATCTCATTTGTAATTTGTTTTCAAGAACAATGATTTGCATTTCAGTTGGATTGCACCTTTTAATGTATCACAAACGTAAAGTGGCTGCAGTGAAAACTCACATCTCCACTAGTTTTCAAACGATGCATTTGAGGCTTCAGTGGAGAGGATTACCATTACAATTAAAATCAAAAGCTTGTTCATTCTTTTAATGACACATACTAACCCTTTCTATACTAAACCTACTGTGGTACTATACAATCATGATTTTTTTTAATATGAATATCTGCATGTGCTCTGCCTTATCATCCACTACACACAAATGCTGTTTTTCTGAAAAGGGCCATATCCTGCACAGTGAGTTTAGAGGGCAATTTACCTTGACAAAAAATGTAGAAGAATACAAAAAAAAGGAATGGGGAGGGAAAAAAGCCCACTGGTGGGGTTTGGGTTGTTTTTTGGGGGGAAGGGGGGAGTTTTTTAAGTGGGCCATATTTTAGTAAGAGACTTCATTTTCCTAGTATCTGCCAAGATATGTAGTTACAAAGACATTTATTGAAAGCATAATTTTATTGGATGAAGAGTAAAATATGGGTTATTTTTCTTTTAATGAGCATTACGTGAATAAGGGAAGGTTTGTTGGTTCTGTTCTTATTTCTTTTTATTTTCTTTTTTTAATCCTGCATTTTTCTCACAGCCATAAATTTCCACTATTCTAAGTTTTCTTTTTTGCAGTAATTCACAATTATTTCCATCTAAGGCTTCTTCTGTCACTTTAGAATGATATGCAAATGGCAGCCGTTTATGTTTATACTTGGATCTAACTGTGTTATTCTTCATCTAGAAACTGATTAAAAATTCTTTACATAAAAATTCAGATTTTTGGTGAGACTAAAACTTTCTCAGACCATGCATGGCAGAAATATCTGTGTGAGAACCTTTGCTGTGGTGTTCAAAATCTTCAGCTCCAAGCCAAAACCTTGCCTGGATTCAGGCAGCCTAATAGTTTACATGTACCCTGATTCTCTCTGCTCCTAATTGCAGGCTGGGACCACGCCGGCACCCCAAGCACATCTTCCTGTCTCCTTGAGAGGTTAAGCTGTGTCCCAGGACAGAAGAGTTTCAGACCCCAAAACAATGGGCTGAGGACTGTCTGTAGCAGGTGCTGCTTACCCTCCACAGAAGGCTACCAAACAGGTTCTTATTTTCCTGTTTTTCAAAGACAGCTGAAAGTCCTGGAAGGCACCATGCTCTGATACATGAATTTCCTTTCTCCTACAACTCAGCAGAAGTCATGGCAATGCCTACTGTTTTGTGGCTAGAGATTTGAATGCCTTATAGACAAGATGGCAAAAATCTCCCAATTACTTCTAAACAGTCTGCAAGAAATGGGAGAGTTTCAGCCTATTCTCTCTAATTTTCCTGTGTTAATGAAAAATTACCATTTACAAAAGTTAGATAGCTATATCCGTAAATAATATTTAAAACTGAATAAAACGTCTGAGTCACATCAAAGTGGTTTTCATTTCAGCCTTTTACAAGAAGGTAGATTAGAGCTGCTTTCCAAAATGAAATATTGAAAATCAAGTCTTCTAGCTTAACATTAACTGAGGAGTAGGTGGCATTCCCTCCACTGAACCGAAATGCTTTGAAGGCAACTGTCTACTGAAAGTATGTCTTTAAGGTTTTCTCTGTATTTAGCAAGAAGAATGGGAAAGTCATGCTGACCTGAAGATTTCTCATACCTAACCTGGCCAACATTTGGTGAAAAAAAGATTCCTGCCTTAATGGTAGACCAAAATGGAATTTGCAAACAGGTTACACAAAGCAGACACACACATTTTAACAAAACATTATCTTGATGTTTCTCTCCACCTACTCATGTCATTTTATAGTCTGACTAAATCCAGTATTATTTTACTTCAGGCAAGACTTTCTTCTCAGATATTCAACAGTATAGGGAAGGCAGGCTTAAAAAATATTTAAAACATCTTACAGATTACCTAAGGATCATAGAACGTTAATGAAGAAAATTTTTTTGATGAAGATTTTTTTTATGAAGATTATTTTTATGAAGATTTTTTTTTTGTTTTCATGTAGATATTTTTAATAATCATCACAAACAGCATAAAGAAACCTTAAATCTGATCACCAAAGTGGTGACAGAGTGATTGAAAAATGTCATTGAGGTGTTCCAGGGGAGATGCCTTTCAAACACCTCATACACTTCATTCATCTCTGTGAGATGATTTTCTGGTTGTTCTGCCGAAGTGCATCATTGAACAGGTGGCTCAGCCTGACCCCTTGGCATCAGTTCGGTGTTCAACAACAAAACTGTGATTTCAAAAGTAACCAGAGGTGGTTTCAAAATTAGTATGAAATTTAAGTTATTATTCTTTCCTTTTTTTTTTTGTTTTGTTTTGTTTTAACTGAGCTTTCCTCTTTTTTCAATTGTCATACATTTGTACTGTGATTAGGTTTTACAGTGGTCACTTTCATGATTCTCTTTCATTTTCAGTTTATGAAAAACCATTTACCATTTCATAAAGGGTTTTAACAAAATGAATTTGATGATCTGTGATAATCTGTACCAGATTAGCTAATTTTCTCAAAAGAGTTTGGTGAAAGAAATTATGTGGAAGCAATCCCAGACAGTTCAGTGGGAAATGTGACCGTGTTTTCCCTGAAAGCTATCTTCATGTGCCCAACTCATGTGCCTTGTGTCATCTTCTCTAAGCTAGAACCTAAGAAGTTCTGAAGAAGTAGCCCATTTAGATACCACTGCAGGGCTCTGCTCCCCATTACTCACTGTTTTTCAGGTAGGGAATCTCTAGTCCTGCCCTCCTGCAAACTTGGAAGGATCTTTGATAGTTTTACCTGTGAGGGATGATCACCTGCATACAGGCCCCATACTTCTGCTTCTTAGTCACCACCCACGCCTTGACAACCTGACTTGACTTGGGCCACAGCTGTTTTCCTTATGAACATTCTGTCCATTGGAGAAAAGAAGCTCTGAGGTGAGATGAGTTGGTCAGAACACGGGGTTATTAATGCCAAGGTCACAGGTTCAATCCCCATACAAGCCATTCACTTAGGAGGTAGACTCTGATCCTTGTGGGTCCCTTCCAATTCAGTCTATTTTGTGATTCTGTGGCAAAAGAAAATGCAGTTATACCCTTCATGTATTCATTTCTAAGTCTGATGCCACTCTTGAAATTGACACACAAGGGAATAAGAGGTGCTCAGCACAATTTTGTGAAGGAATGTTTTTGTTTATTGATATTCCTAAAAAGAATCAGAAAGGGAGAAAATTTTCATGGCTTGTCTAAAAGGAGGGGGATTTTTGGACATCAAATAAAACTTGCACTGGATATCACACTGTGAGTTAAAATAACAATATTTGCTTTAATTTTTCATCATCTATTGGAGAAATTTCAGAAGACAATCACTTTCAATTAAATAAATCCATTTTATAAATATCATTAAAATTGCTTTATTTGGAGGATATATCATTATGATTTTAAAAACAATGAAGATGAAAAAAAGACATTTGGTACATTTCAACCTTTCTGACTCCAAATTTCTTTAGTAGGCAAATGTTTCACACAAGATTTTTCACACAAAATTTTGATCCATTTCAAATAACCAGCAATTCCCTGACAGACTAATTCAAAAAGTGCCATCAGTCATTGTCTGTTACAATTCAGAAGCTACTCTGTTTTGATTGCCCCATTTCAGGTAAAAAAAAATAGTACCCATGTTGCTCCAAATGAGAAAAGGTCATATTCCTAATGGAACTGAATATAAATCCAATATGACTTTCATGTTACATATTACATCATTAGCTACAGATTTATAGGGAGAGAGCTAATATATTAAAGACTGTAACATAGCTCTCCTTCTCAAACGCACCTAATTTTTGAAGTTAGACAGCACTAAATTTCTTCCTATAAGAATACCCAAAGTATTTTTCTTTTATTGGCTTTTTCCTTTAAGTGAAGACTTCAGAGCTGATGAATATTTCATGGGTAGAAAAACACCTACAATACAAGGTTTTACCTATAAAATCTTTGGGGAAAAGGAGGAATGGCAGGAAGGCACTGTAAGGACAGTTCTTTTAAGAAGTCTTTGGAAAAGGGTCTCCATTTCATTTTCCACATCAATAACACCTCCTTCACCCCATAATACTTACTTCCTTTCATTCCATTCCATAATACTGTTCAGTCATTTTGTAGTTTTCTTTGAATTAAAGAGTGTCTCCTGAGCTTTAAAATGGCTAAACCATTTTAAAGATAAAAATTTAAACAGAAAATTTGAACTATGGAAAAAAATA
>WEIT01030493.1:0-16227 GCA_013389985.1 Dryoscopus gambensis | reverse complement strand
AAACATGCCACAGAAGCTCAGACTATCTGCAGACTTCACCAGCAAGAGCTTTTTATTTATTTCCAAATAACTAGTAAAGATACTGAATAGGTTTAGGTCAAGAATAATCCTGTTGCAGCTCTTTTCAGGATTTGAATTACCAAATTATTTATTCTCCGTCTATAATAACTTCTTCTGATATCTCACTTGCTAAGTGTTTAATGAATTTATGTTGTATAGTGAATATACAAAAATATTTTAGAGGTCTACTTCAAAAATTCAATTATGTTGGTCAAACAAGATTGATACTTCATCAGACAATTAGTACTACATTTGTTTAACATGACCTTTTTTATACAAAGCCACCTTGGCTCTCTGTTAGGCTACTTACTAACTTCTACCTCCTTCCCAATCACATCTCTGCCTATTCTATTCATGACTTAGGTTGTAGTCTGTCAACCTAAATGAAATTTGTAGTGAGTTAGATTGTTCTGCTTAATTTTTAAAGTACTCACAGAATGCTTGTGCTGCATCACATCTCTCTGAATTTCCTCCACCACTGCAAATTGTTTTCAATACCGAAAAATGGCAAGGATTTTAGAATTTATCAATATAATTTATATGGTTGTGTAAAATTGGGTATGTCTTTTTCACCTGGTAGGGATTTTGTTTCTTAAAACTTATTTTCTGAAAATTACTTTTTAAACAGAGTTACAAAAACTGTATACTTACAGGAAGGCAGATGCTGTCTATATCTTCAGTAGAAATATTTGAAACTTGGGAAATAACTTCGTCTTTTACTTTCTTTTTCTTTTTTTTTTTTTTAATGGATATTAAGGACAGAAACTTAAATTAAGTCACACATTAAAGTTAGCCTTTTAAGCTTTTAAAAACTGGGATATCGAAAAGGTTACCTTCTTAGTGCAATCTTTATAAGTATATGTCTTACCTTTAAGTGTGGTAAAATAAAAGATATGTCATAAAATACACAGCATGGCTGAGATAATGTTACTACAGGAAATGGTATTTCCTGACTTTCAAGTACTTGAAATTGTCACCTTCCCAACATATTTTCTTTATATATGCAATTGCACTCTCATTTGTTCATTTTTCTATCTGTGAGCACTCAGTAATATGCTTGAACATGAACAGATATTAGAAAAACTTGGACAGATATTAGATTTTTTTTTTTCACTGAAAGACTGGTTAGGCATTGGAATAAGTTGCCAGGGAGGTGCTGGAGTCACCATTTCTGGAACTGTCCCACAGGCATCTGAATGGAGCAGTAGGGTATATGGTTTTCAGGGCCATTATGGTGGTGCTGGGGTGATGGTTGGACTAGATGATCTTGAAGGCCTCTTCCAACCTTGATGATTCTGTGATGCTATGAACAAAAGGGGGTACCTACTTAAGAGAAAAGTCAGGAATTTACTCCTACTTTTGGAGGTACTAGTTCCATACCAGGCTTTACTTGCACATTTCACCATTCTCTCTTAGAGGCTGCAGGTTTCATGCAAAACAAAGGTAACCCAGTCTTTTTCTTTTTCTTTTGTATTGCTATCTCTCTGCTGAATGTCACACATAATTTCAATACGAGAATATTACTACATTTTCACTTCGCAGGTGGTCATTTGAGAGGCTTTATTCTCACACAGCCTTTTGCTGCAAGGAAAGCAAAAGCAAGGAGTCAGGTAGATACAAATGACTGTACTGAAATGAATTTATAAAGAGTTAAAAAAAAGACTTGGATACACCACGGTGACTCCAGCAATGGAGCTGGAGCACTTATGTCATAGGGAATCATAAAACAGACCAGATTGGAAAGAACTTCCAAAGATCATCCTGTCCAAAGTTTTGTGAGAAAAAAGAGAGGCTGTAGGAGCTGGGCTTGGCAGATCTGGAGCAGACACAGTTTTGGAGGCACTTCCTCACTATCTCCAACTATCAAAATAGAGAAAAGGGATCCAAATGTTCCTTGTTGTTGCACAGCTAAAGGAATAGAGGCAAAGGACACACGTTTCAGGAAGGGAATTTCCCATTAAGTATAAGGAAAAATCTGTTTGTAGGAGAATAATGAGAAAGACACACCATTACATATACAAGTCATAGACATAGACAAGACATAGATAAGTCAGCTGCATGAGTCTCTCTCAGTCTGCTTGACCTTTGAAATCATCACTGTTTTGAGTAGGGTGCTGGACCAGATGACTCATAAGGGTCCCTTTTCATCTGCATTATTCTCTGTTTCAAGAGTTGATAACCCAGTGGAGACCTGAATGGTTTGAAAGATCAGTCTGTCCAGCTGACAGGAACTCATCCTTAGGGTAGCCCACACAGAGGCCATGTTACATTTCATGTCAGGATTTGAGTGTATGGTAGGTAAGGAGAAGGCTGGCTCTTTCTGAAAAAAGCCTCTTAGGCCTCTTAGGCCTCTACCCTCAGTTTCTTCCTCTTGTTTATGACCCTCAATTTGTCTTTTGCTCTGTATTATACTTCAGTTCTACATGTACTTTTCTCTTAATTCCTTCTGTTGATGAATCACCTCTTTAGTGTCTCCAGTACTACTCACATGAGTAAAATTTTTAGGACTTGAGTGAGGCTTTTTTCCCCCAGGATCCCTGTTGGCCTAAATCCAAAATGTCTTTACATCTGTAATTAGATATTCATTTGTATCTGTACCTCACCAAATAAATGGGACCCTCATCTTGAGAGTGATATTTCACTACATATGCCAAATAAATGACAGGCATTAATAGTAATGATCCCTTCATCTCAAACACTCAGACTTTATATCTACCACACATCCACCTCACTTGGTTTTCAAGACGAAAACAATCTTGGCCCTTGATTTACTTCTAGCAGAATTTGATAATGCTCAATTAGCTTTTTGCTCTAATCAATTTTTGGTGCTCATCAGTATTGTCCTCTAATTTACCATGAGTACCTTATGAGAAAGTAGTAAGGAGTAGTCATACTCTAACAGCTTTTCTCATTCTGCAGGTTCTAGGTCATTTGAATAGAAAGAAAAAGAAATCCATCTGTAGTTAAATCTGGCCAAGGATGTCAAGGAAAACTTCTTGTCATGGAGGGCTTCTTGAAATGCATCAATAACACAAAGGAAACAAAGGATAATGTGGGCCTGTTACTAAATGAAGGGCAGACCCTGGTAACAGAGGACACAGAGAAGGCAGAGGTACTGAATGTCTTATTTACATTGGTCTTCACTCACCAGTCCAGCTGTCAGGAATCTCTGACCTGGGAGACCAGGCTAAGGGAATGTTGGAGGGAAGATTTTCCGTTGGTCAAGGAGGATTGGGTTGGAGAACATCTAGCCAAGTTTGACAGACACAGATCCATGGACCCTGATGGGATGTATCCATGAGTGCTGAGAGAGCTGGAGGACACCATAGTGAGGTCACTCAGGATCATCCTTGAAAGGTTGTTGTGATCAGGGGAGGTGCTTGTGGACTGGAAGAAAACAAATATCACCCAAGTCTTCAACAAGAACAAGAAGCACCCAGGGAACTACTGGCCTGTCAGCCCCACCTCAATCCCTGGAAAGGTGATGGAATGCCTCATTCTGGAGGACATTTCTATCCACAGGGATGGCAAGAAGGTGATCAGGACTAGTCAGCATGACTTCACTAAAGCTGAATCATGCTTGACCAACCCAATTGCCTTCTGTGATGAAACAACTACCTGGATGGATGAGGGCAGGTCAGTGGATATTGTCTTCCTTGACTTCAGCAAGGCTTCTCACATTGTATCTCACAACATCCTCATAGGCAAACTCAGGAAGTGTGGACTGGATGAGTGAGGTGGACTGAGAACTGGCTCAATGACAGATCCCAGAGGGTTGCAACCAGTGGCACAGGGTCTANAATGACTGTACTGAAATGAATTTATAAAGAGTTAAAAAAAAGACTTGGATACACCACGGTGACTCCAGCAATGGAGCTGGAGCACTTATGTCATAGGGAATCATAAAACAGACCAGATTGGAAAGAACTTCCAAAGATCATCCTGTCCAAAGTTTTGTGAGAAAAAAGAGAGGCTGTAGGAGCTGGGCTTGGCAGATCTGGAGCAGACACAGTTTTGGAGGCACTTCCTCACTATCTCCAACTATCAAAATAGAGAAAAGGGATCCAAATGTTCCTTGTTGTTGCACAGCTAAAGGAATAGAGGCAAAGGACACACGTTTCAGGAAGGGAATTTCCCATTAAGTATAAGGAAAAATCTGTTTGTAGGAGAATAATGAGAAAGACACACCATTACATATACAAGTCATAGACATAGACAAGACATAGATAAGTCAGCTGCATGAGTCTCTCTCAGTCTGCTTGACCTTTGAAATCATCACTGTTTTGAGTAGGGTGCTGGACCAGATGACTCATAAGGGTCCCTTTTCATCTGCATTATTCTCTGTTTCAAGAGTTGATAACCCAGTGGAGACCTGAATGGTTTGAAAGATCAGTCTGTCCAGCTGACAGGAACTCATCCTTAGGGTAGCCCACACAGAGGCCATGTTACATTTCATGTCAGGATTTGAGTGTATGGTAGGTAAGGAGAAGGCTGGCTCTTTCTGAAAAAAGCCTCTTAGGCCTCTTAGGCCTCTACCCTCAGTTTCTTCCTCTTGTTTATGACCCTCAATTTGTCTTTTGCTCTGTATTATACTTCAGTTCTACATGTACTTTTCTCTTAATTCCTTCTGTTGATGAATCACCTCTTTAGTGTCTCCAGTACTACTCACATGAGTAAAATTTTTAGGACTTGAGTGAGGCTTTTTTCCCCCAGGATCCCTGTTGGCCTAAATCCAAAATGTCTTTACATCTGTAATTAGATATTCATTTGTATCTGTACCTCACCAAATAAATGGGACCCTCATCTTGAGAGTGATATTTCACTACATATGCCAAATAAATGACAGGCATTAATAGTAATGATCCCTTCATCTCAAACACTCAGACTTTATATCTACCACACATCCACCTCACTTGGTTTTCAAGACGAAAACAATCTTGGCCCTTGATTTACTTCTAGCAGAATTTGATAATGCTCAATTAGCTTTTTGCTCTAATCAATTTTTGGTGCTCATCAGTATTGTCCTCTAATTTACCATGAGTACCTTATGAGAAAGTAGTAAGGAGTAGTCATACTCTAACAGCTTTTCTCATTCTGCAGGTTCTAGGTCATTTGAATAGAAAGAAAAAGAAATCCATCTGTAGTTAAATCTGGCCAAGGATGTCAAGGAAAACTTCTTGTCATGGAGGGCTTCTTGAAATGCATCAATAACACAAAGGAAACAAAGGATAATGTGGGCCTGTTACTAAATGAAGGGCAGACCCTGGTAACAGAGGACACAGAGAAGGCAGAGGTACTGAATGTCTTATTTACATTGGTCTTCACTCACCAGTCCAGCTGTCAGGAATCTCTGACCTGGGAGACCAGGCTAAGGGAATGTTGGAGGGAAGATTTTCCCTTGGTCAAGGAGGATTGGGTTGGAGAACATCTAGCCAAGTTTGACAGACACAGATCCATGGACCCTGATGGGATGTATCCATGAGTGCTGAGAGAGCTGGAGGACACCATAGTGAGGTCACTCAGGATCATCCTTGAAAGGTTGTTGTGATCAGGGGAGGTGCTTGTGGACTGGAAGAAAACAAATATCACCCAAGTCTTCAACAAGAACAAGAAGCACCCAGGGAACTACTGGCCTGTCAGCCCCACCTCAATCCCTGGAAAGGTGATGGAATGCCTCATTCTGGAGGACATTTCTATCCACAGGGATGGCAAGAAGGTGATCAGGACTAGTCAGCATGACTTCACTAAAGCTGAATCATGCTTGACCAACCCGATTGCCTTCTGTGATGAAACAACTACCTGGATGGATGAGGGGAGGTCAGTGGATATTGTCTTCCTTGACTTCAGCAAGGCTTCTCACATTGTATCTCACAACATCCTCATAGGCAAACTCAGGAAGTGTGGACTGGATGAGTGAGGTGGACTGAGAACTGGCTCACTGACAGATCCCAGAGGGTTGCAACCAGTGGCACAGGGTCTAGTTGGATGCCTGTCATTAGTGCTGTCTCCCAAGGTTCAATACTGGGCCCAGTATTGTTTCACTTATTCATCACTGATTTGAAAAAACGTGCAGGTGCCTCCTCAGCAAATTCACTGGTGACACAAAGCTGGGAGGAGTGGCTGATACCCCAGAGTGGTGTGCCGCCCTTCAGACCTCAACAAGTCGGAGAGGTGGGCAGAGAAGAACCATCCAAAATTCAACAAAGACATGAGCATTAGGAAGAGCATTGCCAGCAAGTCAAAGGAGGTGATCCCGCCCTTCTGCTCAGCCCTGTGAGGCATATCTGGAGTGCTATGTCCGGTTCTGGGCTCCTCACTGCAGGAGGGACATGATGCTCCTGGATCAGGTCCAGTGGAGAGCAACAAAAATTATTAAAGGACAGAAGCATCTCTCATACGAGGAAAGGTTGAGGGAGCTGGGCCTATTTAGCCTGGAGAAGAGATGACTTATACTGATGAGGGGACCTCATCAAGTATAAGGTATGTAAGCACCTGAAGGGGGGATGTCCCCAGATATCTCTGTTTTCCTCCATGCACATTTTGGAGGTTTCACAAAATCTCCAGAAAACCTAATTAGATACTCACATATTAACAACTGCTTTGGAAAATAGCATGGAACATGGCATCAGTCAGCCTGACGAACCTGCCTGGTTTGTGTTTAAAATTAATCATTTGGTAGAACCAGTCCTTCTAAATCGAGCACACTGTGTTACTCTCACAGACAACAGAAAGAGGTAAGTACACAAAGGCTTCTGAAAAAGCTTTTGAGCAGTTCATTTATGTGCCCAGACTAAACAGGCAGGGTTAGCATTTAGGGGCCACCTCCTTCCATACAAAAGACAGAGGTAATCACAAGCAAAAGCAATAACCTCAATAAACACTGAGCCACTCTGTGTCTGGTCATCACCAGAGCTACTAATTTCCCAGCCACTGAAAATGCCATCTTTCTCAATAAAGCAGTTATTTAGGAAGCCAGAACGACACTCTCTTGTTTTATTGCTGTTTCCCTGCATATTTTACTCGATAGATACAAATTACCATTTTTATTTCAGTTTCCCTCAAAAACATGTGATAAAGTACATCTCAGTTCTAAACCAAGCTCTAGGTGTGAGGGGGTTTTTCTGCTTTAGTTTCTTTTGCAAATTGCCAGTGATGTAAGAAACATTATGGCTTGAACAACAGACTTAAGACGGCCTTGTAGAAGTTAGAAAGAATCTTTCTTTATCAGTTAACTCAATAAACTTACATTTTGTATATCTCAGACATTATTCATTTAAAGTAATCTGTACTGTCACTTCTCTAACAATTTAAAATATAAAGTTTAAATCCTATTAAAAATTGGATTTTATTAATTTCAATGTACATTTTGATATATTTTCATAGCTATAATTAAATACAGTGCATCAAGATACTGCTTTTATTTACCCATTTTAGTAGTTTCAATGTCAGTTCTCTTTATACCATTAGTACACTTCTGAAATTTGTACTTAGTAGAAAAAAACATTTTTATTTTGAACACTATGTTTTGAAATATTCATTATAGACCTGCTGGCTAATTCAAATTCTTTTTATATTGATATGATCTCAAAGGTTTTGTTCCTTATAATTAATCTATTTATGATTAATAATTAAGACACAATTTACTTTTCTTTCTAATTAATATTAATTATTTTCATTTATTATAATGTTTAAAATATTTATTTTACCTAATATCTCTTACATTTAATAAATGGCTTTCAAGTATTTTGGAAAGCAGCTTAATGACTACCTCAGCCAGTTCCTTCAGGACCCCGGGCTGCCTCTCATTGAGTCCCATCATCAGGTGTCTCAAATCATCACAAATCTGATCTTTTCCCATGATGGGTGGGACTTCATTCCCCTAGTCCCTGCCTTGAGATTCAGGGCCTTGAATGATATGGGAAGGCCAATTGCCAGGGAACACTGGGGAAAAAGGTTGCCACCCTTCTCCATGTCAATTGTCATCAGTATTCCTGTCTCATTTACCAGTGGAGGAGAATTTTTTTTGTTCTTCTTTTGTGACTAAGATATTTAGGAAGCCCTTGTTATTATGCATCACAAAGCTCAACAAATTTATCTCCAGCTGTGCCTTAGCTTTTCTAATCCCATCCCTATACTCCTGAGCAGTATCCCTATATTCTTCCCGAGACATGAGTACCTCCTTCCATTGCGTATGCATTTCCCTTGTATTTCAGTTTGACTAGGAGGACCTTACTCAGGCATGCTGATGTTCTGCCTTCCTTGCATGATTTCTTGCAAATGGGATGTGAGAACTCTTGTGCTCTAAGAAAAATACCTTTAAATAGCTGATAACTATCTTCTGCTTCTTCATTCCTGAGGACAGTTTCCTGAGGGCTCCCAGCTACTAGTCCCTTAAAGTACCAAAAGTTTGTTCTTGGAAGTTTTAAGACCTTGACTTTACCTTTTGTCTGTCCTGTATCCCTTCAGATCATGATTTTCACCAGGGCATGATAACTGCAACTCAGGCCACCATGAGTATGGACTTCTCCTTTAAGTTCCTCTGAGCTGGTGAGCAATAGATCCAGCAAAACATCTCCTCTCATTGGACTTTTCTGGATTAAGTTATCCTCAATGCACTCCAAGAAACTCCTGCTGCTTGCAGCTTTCTGTGACACTTTTCCAGCAGGTTTCAGGTACTGGACCTAGTACAAAATCATGATGTTAAATTCTGTAACAGGTGACATTAGAGTTAAAGAAAATTTCCACATTGTTCCCATCTAAACCCAAAGAGATGAGCACCTCTTAACCATATATTCTCAGCTATTCCAGTTTAGTATCTGATATTCAAACTGCAGTAACACTAATATTTAAAGAAGATGGCAAAGATCAGGAGAGGAGAGATACATTCAAGAGTTGTTCAATTGCCCCTTGTAAAAACAGACAAAAATAATTACTAATATATTCAACAACCCTTCCAGAACTGAGGAAATACATTGTCTTTCTGTGACCTTGGCAATATTCACCATGAGTCCAGAAAGTCTTAATATGTCTGTGACAACATCAGCTCCAGTGTGAATTAGGTTATTAGTCTCCTTAATTTGTATCATTACCAACTGTTTACAAAGCCTGTGTCTTTTAAGATGGTTGATTAAGAAATATTTTTAACATTTTGCAGTTGAATCACAGCAAACCCAATTGCTGTTGTCTTATCTCACATTCTTTTAATGAAAAGTGATGCAATTCATCACTTCAATGATTTACACCTGAATCAGAGTACTGAATTACTCTACCTGAATGATATGCTTCATCTTCAGCATTCTTTTCTACAAATCCATTAACATGACTGTGTCTGAAAGCATCCATAAAACACATTTACATCCCTGTGCATCTGTGCACAGGTCATAACTCCGGAAACATGGACATCAATCAGCTCTTTCCAACTGTCCCATCCATGTGTAAACCCTTTCCACTGGATTTAGAGTAACATCAACAAGAGATGCCAAATTCTGAGATGTTTGACTCACTGAAATATAAACATCTATTCTGGAAAAAAGCTAACAGTAAAAAATCATAATCACTAGATTATTAAGGTTACTCAAGATGTTGTCAGGGAACGTTCTTGTTCCTAAAGGAAATGCTCTGTTTGCATGTATATCCCTTGTAAAAGATGTCATAGTCTCTCGAGCGAGAAGCTGGTCTCTGAATGAGTAATAATGACTCAAACATAAACTTCTTCTGGGCCTTTAAGCATTTTTAAGTTAATAAATATAAGGATTCCAATGTAAAATTTACTACTTGGAAAGTCAGTTTGAAAAGAAGCTTCTGATGAGGCCATGTAAATTTGTAGTGCTGGGTTTGGGGTTTTTTTCTTTTAAATTCTTTTTCTTCTAGCTTCTGGAGGAAAAGTATTGCCTTCTAGTAAGTCCTGCAGAGGTTAATATATTCATCTTGAATAAAGCAAAAAAGCATAGTAACATTTGACACATAAAAGGATAGAGGAGCACATTAAGGGAATGCAAAGAACTGGCAGCTCAAAGGCAACAGTTGCATAATATTAACAAAGTAATGAGAAGGGTGCTACATATTAATAATTATGTGACCTTTTTATCTTGATTATTTAAAAATCGTGTTATTTTAAAAATGAATAAACAAATGCCTTGTTTATCTTTACATAAAGCCATAGTTTTACTTGATGGACTATGTACAATCATTTCTGTATTGCTGAAGTTGAATGCAGCTGTACAGGTCATTGTAGCATTTATCACATCAATCTGTTCCTCTCATTTTTTGAAAAATTGCACATCAGGACAATCATCTCTTAAGCTAAAGCCTTAGCTGAAACAAGGGTATGCAAGTGTATTCATTTATACATAACAAAATTTTGAATTCCTAAAAGACAAATATGATTAAAATTAAAGAAGAAATAAAAGAGAGAAGAAAAGCCCTACAAGTAAGACTGCATTTAAGTTTGTTATACACTTTAATGCGACACAATTTCTTATTTAAAGTTGTAAAGATTTGATTAATTTTTTATTATCCCTATCATTAATAACCATAACTGCAACTTCTGAGGATTTGTATTAAAAAAATAAAGAAGCAGCAGTTGAAATTGTGAAATAAAGAAAAGTGGTCTACAACCTCTCCATTTAATTCCTGCACTATTATTAATTATTTATCAGATGCTAAAACCTCTAGGTCTATTCAACATGAGTAATTTATGTTATAAAATAAGTGCTGACGGTCAGTTAACCTAATATAACCTAAATGACTCAGCTTATTATGAGATAATTTATCACCTTTCCAGTGAGAGCTGACTTGTCCCAGGAAGCCACAGCTCAAACCCTGGAGTCCCTGTGTGTGTCACAGAGATGAAAGCCCAAGCTGCTTGGGAGCCCCATGAGCCTGCAAAGAGCAGTTTCTGTGCACCAGCGGTGCCAGGCACAGGGCAGAGGACACTGTCCAGCTTCTCTGTCCCTGCCAGGGACTCAGCGTTCAGAGGTACAGGAAGAGTGAGGCTCCTCGGGCAGCAAGAGCTAACTGCTCAGAGCATTCAGCACTGTAGACTGATGTGTTACATGGAGAGCTTTTCCAGCAAATCTGGCAAATTTGGCTTATTGAGAAAACTGTAGTTACGCTACCCAAATCCACTAAGAACCTGCCATTGGCTTCCTTGTCTCCAGTTTCTCATTTGCCAAACTGAGACAAAACTATCTCCCCCTAGTTGCAATAACTCCCTGTAAAGCATCAAAGTTATTGGTTTTTATAAAGGATATAAGTTATACTGCCACAATGGCAAACACAACAGTTAAAAGTGTGGTAATCATTAAACTTTCCAGTGTCCTAAATAGCTATTACAAGTAACCTAAACAAATGGATCTCTCTTCCCCCACAGATTTATAAGCTTGGTTACTTGAATCGGAGAAGAGGAAAACAGCCTCATACCAATCATTTGGCAAGATGAGGTTTTTTTCTGGAAGACTAGAAATCAGATACCTCAACTCAAAGTAAAACTATGATTGAAGGATGTAGATCTCAGGAAATATCATGCTGCGATAAAGCAAAAGGCATATGGGATGTGTAATAGCTAAGGATAAACAGTCCATGTGTAAGTCATGCCAATAATCCTTTTTCTTACCCCCCTATTTATTATTATTTCTATAGCTGCAGCTACTGTTTGTATTCCAGTTGCTTCTACTGGTTCCAGCTAAAGCTGAGCCTCCATTGTAAGAGACACTCTGCAGATCCCACAACTCTCATCTTATCCTGCAACACTTCCAACTGTATAGAGAAAATAAGCAAAGAGTGTGATAAAGGACTTATTAGTGTTCCTGGTCCATAAATGAGCAGCCAAGGCAGCTCTGAAAAATCAAGTGACTTGCTGAGCTGCACAAAGGAAGTGTGTGGTAGAGACAGCAAGTCACCACAGCCATCTCATATTGCACTTCTGTGGTCTGAAATCCAGCCTCATTTTGCCTGGATTGGGAACTTTTACCATCTACTCTCAAGGACAAAATCTCACTCACAGAAGAACTAAGTATTGCACAGAGAACTGATATGGTGTAAAGTCTGAGAAGGATCTATTTAAAAAAAATACAATGAAAAAGCAATCGGGCTCTAGAACTGAGCTATATTCCTGGTAGTTTAATAGTCTCCGTAAGTTCTTGAATATAGTGGAGGACTAGAAAAGAAAATATGAAAAATCTGCAATAATCTGAGGCAGGAATTTTAAAAAATTCAGACCAGTTTTTAGGACATTACTTTGTTGATTTGCCCTATATTAATAGTGCCTTAAGCATCAAATCTTTCAATTTCACTGCTAACAAAACTAACAAAACTTACATACAAGATGAGCAAGGAGAAACTTGAGAGAGCTCTTATCAGAAAGGACACCTTTCCTGACTGAAATAATCACCTAGCTAATCTACCATTATAAATCATAGCATATTCCTATTTCTTGGTCTTGGTTAGGGGTCATCTTCAAGTAACTGTGGCACTACATCATATAGTAGGCTCTTTAGTGTCTTTTGAACAAGTAGGCATATGTTAACATTTTTATTTTGTTTATATCTTGAGCTTGGTTTCTTTATTTGAGTCCATTCTCTTCACTATGTATTCAAATGATAGACAGTACATCATTCTTACACTGATCCATTCACAACTATTTTATTAAGAAAGCATTTTGTGCTCTGAAGGTTAATTGGTTGGTAGCTTAATCTAAGGGAGAGACTGTTGAAAGCAATAAGCATTTTTTTTTAACGTGTCATTATACACAAAACTATTTCATTCATTTATGTGCTTCTCTTTGTCTTTTTCATTTAGGAATGCTATTCTATTTTGCTTTTATTTGCATGAGCTTCTGTAAGAATGTTGCTATTAACTTTTAAGACTGGAAATAGGTTGGGCTGCCTGCTAAATGCTGCCTGAATTCTCTGTATGCAATTTAGAATTCTGTTTCTAATAAGATTAGAAATGAAATCATGAAAACTGGTAGGATTGTTCTGCTAGCAAGTCTCCTTGGTGATTAATGAGCTAAATAATAATGTTTCTCTCTATGGTCAAATTCTGTCTGCAGCTTCACCAGTGAGAAGCCAGAAGCAGCTCCCTTGATGCCAATCATAGACTCATAGAATGGTTTGGAGCTATTCTAGATTCACTGTGGTAGATTTAGTTACTGTAGTATAAATGATCAGAGAATTTGATTTCACATGTGTCAATAGTTTAAGGCTTGTTTGTGGTTTGTGGGTCCTTCTTCAAAAAATTATATACTTGTATAGCCTTTAAAATCACACAGCCAAGAACCTTCCTAGCAGGAGCAAGGAAGTCTCACTTTAACCATATAGCACAAAAAGAGAAGAGCAAGCCAAGAGAGACTGACTGTGAAGCAGGCTTACACATGTGAGAAATGATGAGTGATAATGGTTTCAATCTACCATCCTCACTCTGGCTGCAGGATTCCTTTCTGACTGATATATGTGCACCCTGCAATGTTTTCCAACATAAAACTTTACAGTTTATACAGGAGCTGGAATGGGTGTCTACTGAGCAAGGTGGAAAGAAATGGAAATTGTAAACCATTCCTGTGTTAGACTCAGTGAAACAGAATATTTTTTTGGTCACTGGATGCAAAAAACAGACCTAGAGCAAGTTAAGGATGGCATGTGTTTCAACATAGCAGCTCTTTCCTACACAGATCAATCAATTAAGTGTAGATAATCAGGTGCCATCTGCCTGAAGATCCGTTTTACAATTGTCTATCAGGAGAGCTTGCCTAAGGTTCACCTTGTTCCACCAACAAAGCTGAAAGAGGAATGCACATCCATTCCATCTGCCAGTTCCATAAGGGTTTGCAGTGTAGAGAATGGTTTGGTGCTAAGATAGGTAATTAGTTTCTAGTGCCCGAGAAAGAAGGGTGAAATCAAGCAACAAACTAAAGTGCTATAGACCTCAAAGACCCCAAAAAAGCACCCTGTGCAATTCTTCAGCTTTTTCTACAGTGAATATAGCCGTTCAAGAATATTTCAACATCATTTTCTTTTAGAGGTAGAAAGAAGCAAAAAAAAGGTCAAAGTCAACAGTCTCTTTAACCTTCTTCAGTCTGTCCATTGCAAGTTTGCTTCAGAAATACAGACCTTTTTTTCTTTCTTTCTTAGGGACAGAAAGAGCAAAAGCTACCTCTCCTCTCTAAATCTGGTATAGTTTTGGACAATCAACCATGTAAGACCAAACTGTAAAGTCTCTCTACTAGGTGATGGATTTTTTTTTCTGCACCTATCTTTTGTTGCAATGTCAGGAAACAGAGGATTGATGGGATGCTTTTCTTCTCTTAAGCATACACTCTCAGTCAAGGACTTGATTAGCACATTTTTGCCAATAAAATAGGCTGTAATTAGCTTTTAATAATTGGAGTGGTTTCGCTACATCAGCATGCGATTTAGACACTTGAGGTATTTTAAAAGGTCTATTCAGGAGCCCAGTACCACCTATTACATTTGGGGCAAATAAAGCTTTTAGAATAATGTTTGGAAAAGCAGCACCCTGTAAATATAAGGTGGTGTTGCACCATATGGAGACTGGCTTTATGACATATGGTTTGAATTAACAAGTTTAAAACTGTTAGGATCAGTTTTTCTTTCACTGAAGGAAAAAAAAAAAACAAAACCACAAGATACATACAGTTAAATAAGCTTCAGTAGCAGATACAGACCCAGCTTGTGCCAACGTACTAATTCAGTTAAAATACTACTTAGGCTATACTAGTTGGGTTTGGTTTTTTGTCGGTTTTGGGTTTTTTCTGGCTTTTTTTTTAAGCAAATAGTTCTGACAGCTGTAAATGTGTTTTATTACTGTTAGTACAAGGACCATCGTCACCACCACCATCATTATGATTGTGGTCCTCATTAAAATAAATGATTGGCCCCGGTTTTATATTAAAGCTATTTGAAAAGATAGGGCTGAACAACAGATGAAAACAGAGAATGGAAGCGGGTCTTCTGATCTCACCTAATTGTATCTTTGTTGGCTGAATTGATCTGAAAAAAGTTCAAAGATCTGGGATCCATATTATAAAAACATTGTTTCATTTAATCAAAACACTCTTTGAAGTGCCATGCTTGCAGACCACCTGTAGCTTTGAAATCTGAAGTAGTGGGAAAGCTTCCCTGATGGTCTACAGATATGATATATCTGAGAAAAATAAAAAAAAAAAGGGAGAAGTCCTTGTAAATCTATTTTATATCCAGGTTTCTTTTAAGCACTTCTTTACCCTTTTCTATGCTAGGTCACCTGGAGCAGCGAGCAAAGCACTCAGCATAAGAAAGTGCATATCCTTTTCAGTCTCTTTTTCACAATTTTAATTGTTGCTGCATTTACAGACAATTACAAATATAAAAAAGCCCTGAGGTTGTCCTTGGTCTCAAATACGTGTAGCAATACAGTAAGAACTTCCTGTCTCAAGACTCATCCTGCATTTGAGAAAGTTCAGCTCTGTACTGAAACAAGAAACAACAACAGCATATATTAAAATATTGGCAACAAAATAAGGAAATAAAGAACCAAAATGAAACTTTCGGGGCCGGAACCTCCTCCACACATTCGGGTTACTGGCACAGTGGTGCTGAAACATAGCACTCAGGGATGTTATATCCTTAGCTTCAAAAATGTAACATTTCAGAACTTCCTGTCCCGTAGGTCAAACTGGATAAGCATTCTTCAGTACTATGTTCCTAGGAGTTCCTATCTGAAAAACAAACGTAGTGGGGACATGTCTGGCATGCTCTACTTTTCAGCAGTCATCAAGCATTATGTCTTCCCTTTGGAATCATAGCCATACAGTTTCATTTAGAGAAACTCTTACTAAGGACTGTCAAAAACCATCACAGGATCATAGAATTACTCGTGTTCACAGAGAATCTGGGTCAGTTTTTCTTCTCAATGATTCAAATCTCAGGAAAAAAAGCAAACACACTGAAAGTTATATGACAAAAGATTAAGTTTTCTCAGCTGTAGATTACACCTAATTTTGCTGGTATTGGAACTGTGGTAATACAATCCTGTAAAACTATCTGGAAATTGATGATCCATTTCTATATTTCCCCAGATAATTCCTAATAACATCCAGATTCCCCACCCCACCCCTTATAATCAATTTCCTAATTTCACACTTCTGTTTCCAAAATCTCATGATCCAGT
>WEIT01030488.1:2488-42942 GCA_013389985.1 Dryoscopus gambensis | reverse complement strand
GAGAGGAGAGGAGAGGAGAGGAGAGGAGAAGAGAGGAGAGGAGGAATTTATTCCATTCCTCTATAAATAATAGTATTTTCACTGTAATGTTAAAGCAAAAGATATTACATCTTTCAGTAAGAATCTCAGAATATATATTTTATGACTTTAACAACTTCCTATAATATTTTGTTATAAAATGTAAATATGCAAAAATAGCTCTGGAAACAAAGGATTCTGCAACTTTACTCCATCTAGGATTTAAAAAATTAGTTAAAATATGCAAAAGTAACATCATGTGCAATAAAATGAAAGTTACTCTATTTTTCTGTTTTAAATTACTTAAAACAACATTTTTACAATTTATACTCTGTTTTGTACTGGTTGGATGTTTATTCCTTTTCTAATCTTACTCTGCGATCCTTTGAAATATGTAATATATTTTCACTTCATGCTACAACCCTATAACTTCAGTAGTGAAACTACCTGGGTTCTCCTAGCTCTCCCTGACTCATTCATGAGCCTGATGAAACTAGAGCACAGACAAAAGGCATCTAGCTTTGGTGGCCTGGCAGCATTTTTCAGGCTGTTTTTCATCACTTCTGGATTGTGCCATGATTTAGGACAATATGATGATTAACTGTACAAGCAGTCCTCCCACATCCCTGATTAGCCAGCTGCTGCCCTTTCTCAGTTACTGATCATGCTCCCAGCCAACTATCCTAAATTTTCACACAGTGTTTATATTCCCCGGAAGTCTATAATCATCTTCTTATCTTCCCCCTAACATCTTCCTAAAGCCAAGCTGCTGTTTTCTAGCTTATCACCTTCCAATCAAACTATCCTTGCACACCATCCCATCTGTTGCCTTTCGGTTACAAAATTTGGTATTTGAGAAGGTTTGGAGAAGCCTACAGCTCCTGCATTATTGAGCGAATCTCCCTCCAACTTCAGAAATATTGGCTCAGGTTTCTGGCCTGGATTCAGATTCTCTCAGAGGTTTTAAGCAGTGTTCATAAATGTGAGGGAGGTGGTTTGAAATTAGACTTGTGAAAAGAAAAATAAAGAGATGAAGAAGAAAGACCTGGTTACAGTCTCTTTTTAAAAGTCAGTGTTTAAATGTATCAGATATTTACTGGAACAGAGATGTGGCTTTTGGAGCAGGTTTTACACATAATTCCAGATACGAAATTGTGCTATATTCTGGCACTTGTGCGCATTCCAACAGTGACACTTATACTTCATTGAAAATTGAGTTTTGTGGGATACAGAGGGTGAGGAGAAGGCAGAGCCAATGTACTACATGCACAAATCTCAAGCGAGCCTCCTTGCTCTTGCACTAAAATACATCATTCTGAAAAGAACTGCATGCATTTAAGAACAATCTTTGGTGTTTCACTAGAATTATTTTAGAATCTGCTGTCTTCCTAATATTTGGGAAGATTGCTTTGGAAAAATGTCTGCATACTCATATAATTCTTCTGCTGGTGAATGGTGTTGCATCCAGTTGGTGGCCAGTCACTTTTGGTGTCCCCCAAGGATGAGTGTTGGGCTCAATCCTAATTAACATCTTTATTAATGATCTGGATGAAGGGATTGAGTCTACCATTAGGAAATTCACAGACGACACCAAGTTGTGTGTGAGTGTTGGTCTGCTGGAGGGTAGGAGGGCTCTGCAGAAGGACCTGCACAGGCTGGATCCATGGGCTGAATCCAATGGTATGAGGTTCAGCGAGACCAAGTGCTGGGTCCTGCACTTTGGCCACAACAATCCTATGCAGCACTACAGGCTGGGGACAGGGGGGCTGGACAGCAGCCAGGCAGAAAGGGACCTGGGGGTGCTGATGGCCAGCAGCTGATGGCCAGCTGTGCCCACACGGCCAGCAAGGCCAGAGGCATCCTGGCCTCTATCAGGAATTGTGTGGCCAGCAGGACCAGGGCAGCGATTCTTCCCCTGTACTCAGCACTGGTGGGGCCACATCTTGAGTGCTGTGCCCAGTGCTGGGCCCCTCAGTTTAGGAAGAATGTCCAGGGAAGGGCAACAAGGCTGGTAAAGGGTCTGGAACACAATTGCTGTGAGGAGCAGCTGAGGGAGATGAGGTTGTTTAGAATGGAGAAGAGGAGGCTCAGGGGAGACCCCATCACTCTACAACCATCTGAAAGGAGGCTGCAGCCAGGTGAGGGTTGGGCTCTTCTCGCAGGCAACCAGCAATAGGACAAGAGTCTAAAGCTGCACCAGGGGAAGATTAGGTTGGACATTAGGAAGAATTTCCTCACAGAAAGGATGATTGGTCACTGGAATAGGCTGCCCAGGGAAGTTGTGGAATCACTGTCCCTGAAGGCGTTAAAGACAAGACTGGATGTGGCACTCAGTGTCATGGTCTAATTGACAAGGTGGTGCCGGACTTGATGATCTCAAAGATTGTTTCCAAACTAATTGATTCTGTGATTCTTTTGAATCCAATCCCTATCTTCACCATCTTTATGGCCTCTAGCATATTCCAATGGCCTCCACACTTAAAATGTAACAGAGATTTTTATCCTTGCCACTTTCCTTTTTCAGTTTTAGTAAGTCAGTATCTTTTTTCAGCTGGTCATTAAACTTTGCTTCCATTACCATTGATGGATTTTTGAACATAAATTTGCTGCTTGTTACTCTTGGGAGTAATTTCCTGTAAACATTCATAAAACTATCCCAATTTCTCCTCAAAAATTCCTCTTTGAAATCCTTCCCTTTTAGGAATAGAAGATATCTGAAAATGATTAGCTCAGTCTAAGTTCATGCTCCCCATACTTGGACACTGGCCAGGCCAGCCAACACTTCTTTACTGTTTCCCTGCTTTTCTTTTTACATCTGATTAATGTCTCTTGTCCCCTTCCAAGACCTTTCACACACACACACACACACACACACATGCAAACATGCACTCCAATCACAATCACTATAGCACTGGAGAACCTATTTACTCTGTTTTCAGAACACTTAGCCTAATCTCTAGCCATGGGCCATCATACATCTCCAGGAATTGCAACAGTCAGGTCAAAAGAAGTCCTAGTCCTTGTGCTTTTCTATTAGACCTTATTGTAAGAGATATGAGAGGCAAAACAAGACCATCCCTTAAAGGTCCCATTAAAAATATGATTCCTTATTAAGTAATAGCACTAATTGCATGATCTCAATCTAAAAAATGGCATTGCTATAATGCATTTCCAGTAATCACTGCCTTGAAAGGCTTTTTTTTCCTTAAGCCTAAAAGCAAGTTTTGATTGCTAGATAGATCTGTGACATACAGAATTTTTGTAAAAAAAGAATTTTCTGAAATTGTTGTGGAGCTTCGTGGCTCAAACTACACACTGACTGGAGGCAGAGACATAGCATCTTATGACACAGTTCTTATGGTGAATCATATCCTTCTGAGAGGAGTCAGGATTGGTTTTGCCTCTGTAAAGGAACTGGATATGTTATACGCAGGTTTACCCCAGGATCTTATTTGACTTGCATGGCTTTATACCACCTAGCAGAAAGACAAAGTGAGACTTAGAGATTCTGTATGTGCTGTATGTACAGCTACATATAAAACTATATGTATATCTAAGGATTTTTCTTCCTGGAATACTGAAAAATCTACAGGGGATAAAACCCTGAAAATCTGAAGCATGGCATAACTTGTATACATATCTTGTGGTAACAGGATAAGGAAGCAAGGAGTGCATAATATTTCACTAATTACAAGATGATAAATTCTGCATGCTCATTTGAGGAAGAATGTTTCAATTTAGAAATGAAAGTGACTATGTTCATCTCCTTTGTGACAATAGGACTTTCTAGACCAACGCTTAATTTTTGCAACATATTTATCCTGTTGCTTTATCCTGGATCACTTTTTGCCCCATAGTATGAATTTGAAGCTTTAGTACAAATGTTATTGAAATAAAATTATCTAGAGAAAACAGATATGCCTACCAGGCTGCAAGGGAAGAGGGGATGTTTGTTTTAAGGACAGATGGGGATGTTAAAGTTTATCTCAGGTGAACACCATTCTTGATTCTTCTTTCCCAACAAAATTGAATTTCCTCATGAATGTAAGAGATTTTTTCTTTTGCACTAAATTGTAAAACACAGCATGAGTTGAATGTCTTCTTTCACCCGGATGCCGAACAGTAAAACTTGAAAGGTTTAACTGTGACAAAATTAGGACACACAGTGGGAATCACTTCATAGTCATAAATCTGTTTATAACTTGGAATATTAAAAATATATAATTATGTCAAGTCAGTTATATAAAATATAAAAATACTGCAGATATGACCTATACTGATGGTAGGAGGGGTAATGGTGAATTTTTTTTTTCTTTTTAATTAAGTGCCTCAGAGAAATACTTCTGATAGTTTCTATTAAATACTCCTTAGTTTTAGTTATCTTCCTTTGATTCCAAGGTTGAAAGTTTTGCCAGCTTTTCAATAAAATGTTCTGAAAATGTAAAGAGACCAACATTATCAGTAGTACCTGCACCTTAATTCTTTTTGTTACTGAATATTCAGAACCTGATATAGACTTAGCCAACTGGCAATCAAATGAGTCAAATACATTTATTTCAAATATTAGAGTGGTATTCTATAATCCATCTTTTACTTAAGTTAAAGCTAGGTGTCTAAACTTCTGCCTATCAATATCTCTGTTTTCTACAATGAAAGCAATAATACTGGCAAGCATTTTTATTGGTCTAAATGCAGTAAAAACATGTGTCACTTTAATGTGACTCAGAACACATACTTCAGTTCCAATTGGACTTCCAAACTCATCAAATTCAATAGGAGTCTACGCTGACTTTCTAGGTTTTTTTCAGGATGTAGGCATATGACATCAGAGGCTGCATTTGCAAGCTTGTGAATATTTTTGGCTCAATTGTCTTCTACCAGTAGGTGTCTTGCAGTTCAAAAAGCAATACCAGAACTCCTGTGCTTTGATCATAAATACCTCAGCATAGAAATGGAGCAAAAGTAGAATGTGCTTTGATTAGAATATGTTCCAAAAAGATAAATATTTTAAAAGCTCTAATTCTGCAAGTGTAATTTTGTCATAAGCTCTCGCATGGAAAACTAATCAAATGATCTTGGAACATTGTTTTCATGCTGGTCTCAAGGAAAAGGGATGAAATTAATTACAAAGATTTACTAGGCAATAGAATGCCTGCCCAGCATAGTGAAACGCTACACACAGATAGAAAACAGCCCATAAGTGAGCTAGCTCAGGTACTGGATTTGTACTCTGCACCGAGGCAAAAGTCCTGGACTGTTTGGAGCAGCGGTGCTCCGGACAAGAGCTGATTCCAGCCGTTAAGCCTTCTCAGGTGCAAGGAACTGGTTGGAAACCCACTGAACCATTCTTCTGAGTGAAATGTATTTAATTCGAATCGAACATTTTTAATGTGTGAACATTTTGGTTTTGTAAAAGAGAAAATTATGTCAGAAAAACTAAAGGGTTTTTTGCTGATGTTCGTGTAGTAATTTCCTGCCTATATTGGTCTGACATTTTTCCTCAATAAACAAAAAATATTTAATCACAGAACTTAATTTTTTTTGTTTACTTTATAGTTTCTGGATTTTGAACTTTTAATTCTCTGATGATTAGCTCTCTGAATGAAATCAGTTCACACAGTGTAGTATGAAAGATATAGTCTGTAAAGATATTCTAGCTCACAGAAAGCAAAGAATAAAACTCCAAAATTTAAATTATATGAGACCATAAGATTTAACATTCATTAACATGTCCATGGTTTTTAAATAATTTTAAACCTTTTTAGACATTTGAAAATTTGACAATTTAAATTTTTTCTATTTCATTGTGTACAAAATGTCATTTATCCCAGTATAGGATAAGAACACATCCTGAAATGTTTTAAATCTCCAGTGAATTAAAAATTAAAATTCATTCTCTCTCATTTGACATATAGTATTACAAATAATTTAAGTATTTCCCACTGTACTTCTAAACCATATTTTCTTAAAAGTTTTAAAATGCCACAAGAAATGTCACATTGGTATTATCTTTACTGAAAGTTGAATATAAGTACACCAAGGTACAACAGTTTAGCTTTCATTAAGTGTTCCAAATCTGCTAGTCAATGAGATGCATTTGTCACAGATGATATATAAAACTCCCAGGACAATAAAGTAAAGGTATTTAAAAGCATCTGGTCAATAGAGTAACTCCCCTGCTAAAGCATGATGAATGCTGTTTATCCACAAAATACAAGGATGTATGAAATTTCTGTCATAGAAATGATCAACCTGGAGTGACTTAAACTAAAAGTATCTTTCCTTAATATTTCAAAAATGGTCATAATCAATTTCACAAAGCTCCTGAAATTTAATTGTTGATGACATATCTTATTTTTGTGGAAAATTATGCTGCTTAAGGACAATTTATTTCTAGATGTAAAGTGCACTACTGCAAATGCATGAACTTTAGTACTTCTTGAGGTGCTTTCATGTACTGATCATTCTGTACTGTTTCTTAAAGATCTCTGTCTACTTCTGCCTACAGTGTAAGCGGCTGATATGTGTGTAGCCCTGAAGTAAATTGATTTATCTAACTGTATGCAGAGAAATGCTCTGCACTTAGGATGAGGGAAAGGCAGTGGATGTCTATCTAGACTTCAGTAAATTGTTTGCCACTGTCTCCTACAGCATTCTCCTGAAGAAACTGGATGCTCATGGCTTGGATGGAAGTACTCTTCACTGGGTGAAAAACTGGTTGAATGGCCAGGTCCAGAGAGTGGCAGTGAATGAAAGCAAATTCAGTTGGTGGCTGGTCACTAGTGGTGTTCCCCAGGGCTCAGAATTGAGCTGGTGCTATTTAACATCTGTAATAATGATCTGACGGAGGGGTTTGAGTGCATCCTCAGTAAGTTTACAGATGACACCACATTAGGAGAGGGTGTTGATCTGCTGGAGGGTAGGAAGGCTCTACAAGAGCCCTGGATATCTTGGATTAATGGGCTGAGGGCAACTGTATGAGATTCACCAAAGCTAAGTGCCAAGTCCTGCACTTGGGTCACAACAACCCCAGGCAGTGCTACAGGCTTGGGTATGAGTGACTTGAGAGCTGCTCAGCAGAAAGGGATTTGGGGGTGCTGGTTGTGAGACAGCTGAACACGAGCCAGCAGTGTGTCCAGGTAGCCAAGAAGGCCAACAGCATCCTGGCCTGTATCAGGAACAGTGTGGCCAGCAGGACCAGGGAAATGATTGTCACCCTGTACCCAGCACTGGTGAGGCAACACCTCAACTCGTGTGTTCAGTCTTGGGCCCCTCATTTCAGAAAAGACATTGAAGTGCTGAAGTATTTCCAGAGAAGAGCAACAAAGCTGGTGAAGATCTGGAGCACAAATCTTGTGAGGAGCGGCTGGGGTTGTTTAGCCTGAAGAAGAGTAGTCTCAGAGGAGAACTTACTGCTCTCTACAATACCTGAAAGGAGGTTGTAGCCAGGTGGGGGTCCATCTCTTCTGCCATGTCTCAGGTGAAAGGATGAAAGGAAATGGCTTTAAGTTACCAGAGGTCCAGATTAGATATTAGCAAAAAACTTTTTCGCTGAAAAAAATTTCAGGCATTGGCATAAGTTGCAGAGGGAGGTGGTGCAGTCACTGTCTCTGGAAGTGCTCAGGAGGTGATCTGGATGTGCATGTACAAGCATTAAAGACCAGTGTATCATTGTGTAAATGCCTTCTTTACAAATATTTATTTAGATAAAGAAGAGCCTCCAGCTTATATGGAGCACCAACAAATGTCTCTGTATATTGTAATATGCGCTTAGAAAGACATACTGTTTACTGGAGCATCAAATGTAACAGTTCCCATTCATACAGACTGCAACTAAATTCTTTTCCAACCTGCTTCATCACCATTCTAACTTTCTTCTCAGAATTTATTTTTAAAAGAATTTGAAAGAGTTAAAAAAAGATCGTGTGACTTCTGTTGGTCTTGGGAACTAAGGATTCTGTATTGATCTGTACTGTATTTGACTTCAAAGTTACAACACAGAGATATGCAAAATGGTAAAAAAAATGTCTGTGTTTCATTCAACATCTTTCAATGACCTGTCCTGGACAATTCAGGCTTAAAAAGACAATAAAACGAAATACTGACACTGATAATGCCCTAGCCTATGGTGATTTGTAGTTCATGGGGTTTTTTAGCCAGATGTAATAACCTTTGACTGGTTTATCTTTCATAAGTTTTGCCTCATCAGTTTTTGGACCTAAATCAAATCTTCAATTGTAGAATTGCATAAAAAGTATTTGCCTTGAAGCTGGACGACAACTTTATGGATACCTTAATTTTTTGTATTTGTAAGTGTTTATCTGTATATAAATATGTACTTATGTTTATTCAAGATGTTCTCTTCCCTCCATTACAAGTTGCTTTAATAATAAGCCCGCCTGTTAATGAACAGAATCATCTATAAGCCTGCCTGATCTCATGTTTCTTTATCACTTCCTCTCTATGGGCCCTTTGCTATGCTCACAGAGAATAGAGAAATAGTACTCTATAACTACATAAAATACCTTTAGTACTTCCTCAGTTACATTAGTGTCTCTACCACCCACAATCTCCACAGAAAATCTGCTAATAAAAACTTTATCACTGCAGAGACCATGGTACTTTTTTCCTTGGTCTATTCATTCAAGGAAAATAGTTGCTTACTATATACAGAATACTAATAAATCCATCTCTTTGCACAACAATCTACTCTTGTTCTGGAAAATTTTTTTTACTACTCTTGAAGGCATTATCATCAGTCATTTGTAGAAAGCAAATGATGCATTCAATGTTAGAAACAATTGTAAGGAAAACATGACTTAACTACTTAAGGACTTAACAACTTCCATTTCCTGGATCAACAGCAAAAGTAAATAAGAAATTACAGGCTTGTGCTGCCATAAATACCATCTTCTGAAAATGCAGAAACTCAGAACCAGGAACATTAATTGCTGTAAACTTCCCAGAGAATATGTGATAGACAACAGTATGCTCTTCTTTCTTTATATCTAACTTAAATCTACTCTTCTTCAGTTTAAACCATTGCCTCTTGTCCTGTCACTACATGCCTTGGTAAAAAAATCTTTCTCCATCTTTCTTCTAAGCCCCTTTTATGCAGTGAAAGGCCACAATAAGGTCTCCCCAGAGGCTTCTCTTCTCCAGGCTGAGCAGCCTCCATACTCAGCCTCTCTTCACAGGAGAAGTGCTGCTGTGACCTGCTCTAACAGGGCGTTGTCCTTCCTCTGTTGGGAGCCCCGGGGCTGGATGCAGAGCTCCAGGTATGGTCTCAAAACAGAGCAGCAGAGGGACAGAATCGCCTCCATCAGTCTGTGCTTTATATGCAGCCCAGCATAATACTGGCTTTCTGGACTGCAAACGCATTGCTCGCTCATGTTCCGTTTTTTGCCCACCAGCACTCTCAAGTCCTTCTCCGCAGGGCTTCTGTCAATCATTTCATTTCCCAGGCTCTAACAGTACTGGGGATTGCCCTAGCCCAGGGACAGGACCTTGCACTTGGACTTGTTGAATGTCATGAGGTTAAATAGAAAGCAAATCCTAGAGATGCAGGTTCAGTGAGGTAGCCTGAACAAAGTGCTTGGTTACCACATTTCGTAATAACATTAAAAGCTTCTGTAGTAAAGCTTTTACAGAAAAAAAAATCAAAACCAGATTATCAGAACTTTGGCTAAATGCTTTTTATGTAAATGATTTACATAAAATATTTAATATATGTTCATAGCAGCTCTAACAAGGCTTGGAGGTATAATTAAACCACTCAGGCTTGGCACGAAGCAGTCAGACAGAAGTTAAAAAAAACCAAAAAACCAAACAAACCTCTCTCAGAGAAATGAAAAGAATACCTGCAGTTATATAGACTCTACAGCTGGTTAAAAAATAACCATTTTTTCAAGTGAGCTGAGCCATCAAAGGAATCTGAATTTACAACCACAATATAAATCTAGAAAGTAATCAAGAGATAAAGATGTAAATCTTCAAGCATACATGTATTAGACATGCAACCAAGTTAAGGATGAAAAAAGATTATGGAGAACTTAGAAGAGCATGCCCAGTGATCAGTCCCAAAACCTTGCAGCTTCTAGCAAGTTTTGTCTTCAGAACTGATGGAGATCTTTAGGCAGGTGACATTTCCTGAAGTGTCTGAGAGAGGCTATTTCACAAATACTGCAGAGGCATCTGGTTGTTGCATTTTAAAATGCCCTGCATTTCATATTTATTTTACTTGTAGTCTTTTGCCACTGATGTTGTATCTAGAGACTCTAAATAAATTCTTTTTGTTTGACTATTAAGTTTGTCTGATATGATGCATCACTCTGAATCAGCACCAGGTGATTCAGAGGCTATACCTTGTACAGCTGCTTGAAATTGTAATCAAAGAAGCCAGCTTGATTGGTCCTTGCAGGGACAGTCCCATGTATATATATGAAGATCCAAAAGGCAGATGGCTCTCAACTAGGTAATGAAGCTCAATTAAGTTTTTGGTGTTGTTTTGGGGTGGTAGTGAGGAAATTGTTGGGGTTCTTTTTCCTCACCTTTTCTCACAAGTGGTTTTATCTCTGTCTCCTTTCTGAGGTGGTTGCTGTTTTAGTGTTTGTTTTGGTTTTTTTTTTTTAATTAACTTGGAGGGAGGATAGCTCAGGATGAATCAGAGTAATGCAAACTTCAGTGGTCTGTATGAATGGGTTTGACATTTATGTGAAAATGGCAAGTTATGACTAGGTAACTAAGTAAGAAAAACAGGTAGGTAAAGCTAAGAGTAGGGACTCTTGGGCTGTAAAATATCAAATTTGAGTATGAATCTTCTTCTGAGCATACTCCATTGATACTGGTAGAAAAAATGTGAGACAATAATGGTGCTAACTTGAACAGAGCAGTTAAGATGAGGCTGCAATGCATAAAGGCTGAATAATATATTTTTCTCTTGTACACAAAACTGTATGTGGTTGAAAAAACAGTTAATGTTTGCTTAAAATAGCTAAGTGAGAAGGGGCAATACCAGAGATCAAAGGCAAATCCAGTGACTATTATAGATCTATTTGCTGTGGTTGGTACAAATGGTACTTTCTGACTCTGTCAGCTGAAGTCCAGCTGTGATGCTCCTGCATCACCTCTCCACTAAACTTCCAGTAGATCATTACTCATAAATAAGTGTTTTAAGCTGATTTTGAAGGGAATGCAAGGCAGTCCCACAGATAGCTGCGTAAGATGGTTCATCTGCTTGGATTCAAGAAGTTCACTGTAAAAAGCCAGTCCACAAAGTGTTTATTATAGTGTGCTCTTGCACCTCTGCAACAGCATTCTTGTGTCTCAGTTTTTTATTCCATGTGTGGTATAACTCCTGTGTGTAAGTAGTTCTTATCACATCCAGATGTTGCACAATCTCCTTTCATAAACTTGCCAAGACATCTGATGGTAGAGCTGTGATGGCATCCATGCTCCATCCACAAACACGTTAATACCTTGTTCTCCTAGTCACATACAGCTAAGCACCTTTTCAAGTTGCATCCCTACCAAACCAGCTTCTACAAAGTAGTTACTTTGCAAGTCCCTTCCTTCTTTGCTGTTGATGTGCTTGTTGCAGCACATCAGATGTAAACGGTTTGATACAGCGCAATGACTTGCCTAGCCAGAAACCAGGCTGGCGAGGGGGATCTGTGGGATAGGCCTGACCCAAAGTTCCAGCAGTGTAATGCTGGGCTGCCCTGCGTACCCTGCACTATGTCCTTTGCACACTGGGTGATGAATGGTCAGGTGCCGTGGTTTGAAGTCAGCTGTTAGACAGCTGTTCAAAGAGAATGTTCTTGTAGCATTGGTGTTTTACCTCCTCGAAACCAGGGAAGTTAGAACACTGCTGAATTTCTTCATGGTGACTTGCATTTTGAAGTGTTTAAGAACATGACTCTAAATTAGTAAATTCATTTAATAAGTAATGCAGAGAAACCATCTACACCTTTCTCAGAACAAAGCAGATGTTTATGCCCTCTTTAATAATTGTTACATCACCAGTGAACAGCAAAAAATAGAAGTTCCTATGAAAAACAAAATAGTGTTTTTCCATTTTTACATGAAACTCTAATACTGCATTTCTGGCACAATGGGGTGCTGTTCAAAGAAGAAAATTAACAGCACTTCCTGTATCACTTTGTCGCTCAGAAATCTGCCCTTGTGCAAAAACTTATTTTTTCCAATTTTTTAGTGTAAATGAAATCCAGAGCAACCAGCAAAAGGACAGGCAATACTGTTCTGCAAGAATGTAATACAGTTAGTTTCCCATCTCGGCTGGAACTCCTCATTAAAATTCAAACTCCAGATTTCATGTTATCCAGATTTTTTTCTTCTTTAATATTTTTACTGCCTTTTCCATTGAACTCTCTCTTGCTGAGATGTTAGATTATTCCTTCACTGAGAGTCTCTGGTTTATGCTTCTGTCTATCTTTCTGTCCATCTAGTGATACATTTGTGGCTTTGCAACATATAGAAACATAAGACAAAGGGTTTTCAACTTGAGTTCTTATGTAATATATTGAATTTACACATTTTGTTATGTGGTTTTTATTACCTGAAGACAGCATGAAGTAAATGAGTAGTTTCAGGTAGAGATTTTAGTCTGATCAATTATAGACATTGAATTTTTTAATCATTACTTCTTCCTCAAGATCTTTTGTCCCTAGTCATCTTGAAGAAATTTTTGGGGGCCTTTATATTTGAAGATATTGACAGTGGAACAACTGTTTACATAGCTGTTTTGGTATATATTTTCTGTTTAGTACACAGCTACTTCTGAAAAGTACATGAATGAGAAGTAAGCAAAGCCACAGAAGAGTGAGCTTCGTACTATTTTATGCTCTAAACTCACATGGATAGCCTCAGGAGTGCAAATATCATTCCTCTGTATAATCCATGTAATTGCACACATTCCGTCAGGTGAAATATGGGGGCAAAGTGTTTAACCCATATTTTTTATTATATTGCATGTTTTACAAAGATTGGTTATTAAATAACCTTCTGAAATATATCTCTTAGTGTGCAAAATATTGTTTTATTTCTTTAGCATTTGTTGGCCTGTGAACTCAGAATCCCGTGCAAGTCCTTATCCTTGAAGTAGGCTTGCCCTTACGAAATTGCTGTAAGTCTGACAATACTAAAGGAAAAGAATTGCACGTGATGATTTATTCTCTTAATACAGAACTTACATATGGCAGCAGAATAATGTAAATTTTACATAATTGTTAATAATGGTATAGGAACCAAATTTAGGCAGGTCAATAAAATGCAAATGTTTATTAAATAATGTGAATCTGTAATAAGAATGTGTAAGTCTTGGGATTTCTGCTAAAACAACTGAGAAATTGAACAAGTTCAAATGTCAGTCTACAGGATATAATTTCATTACTTGCAGACTTTTATGAACTCCACCACTTGCAAAAAACTACAGTTAACTGGAAAGCAAAGATGGAGAAGGTTCCCTATAAGCATATTTTGCCCTATCCTCTACATTTTTTAATGGGAAATATATAAATTTTTTTTTTTTTTGGTAAAACCTAAAACCCCAAACACTGATTTTTCTTCTTTAGGAAACTAAAACCTGGACATCTTTTTTCCATAAAATTTATAAATTTGAGTATGTGTTGGCTAAAGAGTCAGCATTCTTGCCAAAATCATGCGTTGGTCATAAGAGTTTGAGGAAAGTATATGCTCTTTTCAGTTGATTGAAATCCAACTTAGCTATTGAATAAACATTGATAGAAAATATTTCTTAACACCAATAATAAACCACATACTGTGTGATTTTGGCTGTCCACCGACAGGAGGAACCACTTATTCATCTTTCTGCCATCAAAAAAAGTTTTTAAATGATTTAATGACAGTGGTGTCCAGGATAATAAGTTTCCATGTTCTGCAATTCTATTCTGAATTTTTAAAGTGCTTTTGAACCTTTCTACTTATTTCTCTGCAGCTGAAACACTTCAGGGAAAATATGGGTTCAAAAAGGAGGGAGGGGGAAAAACAAGTCATTATACTGAAATTTTTGATTGCACATAAACACCAATTTCATGTTTCATTTTGTTTTAAAGCAAATACTGTAAGTAAATACTTTGCCTTCAAAAGCAAAAAAATTTCTGAGGGTTTAGATTATATAATTATCTGAAGTCCACAGAAGAAGCCTGTATTGGCAGAAGCCTGTACTTTGCAGCTATAAAAGAAGTAATGATTTAATTTTTTTCTTTCTTAAATAATCATTTAAAAGCCAACAGTAACTCAGTTTATGAATGTACAAATATTAAATCCTACAATAAAAAAAAAATAAATCCTGTTTTGACCTTGAGAAACATTTCACTGTGTGGTCTGGACAGGTACTTCTGATCAAATCATAATAATGAGTCAGATTTCATCTCTGCTTTGTGTTGTGAATAGGGAAGGCAATTACTGTGGAATCAGTTTGGGAGTAATCCTCTATAAGGCAATGTACTTTATTACAGGAGGCTGCAAAAGATAGGAATTCATATAATGATTTGTTATCAACATACATTTACCCTTCTGCCTCACGGAATGAAGGCTGGATAAATCATGTTTCCATACCCAAGCAATATAACTTTAATGAATAGTGTAGTTTTGGGAACACCTGTGCATCAACCTTGTCATGCCAATAAAGATTAAAGATCAAAATCTTAAATAAGTCACCTGTTTCACATCAGACAGAGAAAGATTCTGACAATACAAAACAAGCTAAAATAAACAGAATATAGAGGAGAACAGGAATTTCCTGTGAAAGTCATTGAATACTCCAGATGTCATTGTGTGATTATAATCTGAAAAAACCCAGGGATCACTTTAGTGTCCTGGAAAATAAATTGGAATCTTTCCTTTGAAAATTTTACTCTGTCCCATGCAATGTGTTTTCACCATTGCATTGCCAGGTACAGTTTTAAAACCTGTACCCTTTTCAAACGGTGTGAAACTGGAATGTGAAACGTATAGTACTGTATTATGTGCAGAAGAAAAGCTTATTAGACTTCAGAAATAGTTAATAAAATTCAGTCTTGAAATAGAAAATAAATTTGCAACACAGAAATATGAGATAAGGCTTTGGTCTCAATCAAGAGGACTTTTTGGAAAAGTGCGAAATGTAACAGAGAACAAGTTTACATTTTTGTCTCATTTTTAACAGCTTGGAAAAAGGAGTACTAGAGCCAAAATGTTGCCTTTAATGTTATTTTTAGTATTCCACCACGATTTTTATCAGACATCTCCCTTTATAACAAGGCCTTTTTTCTCTTTCCATGTTGAGGCCAGTCTTACTACAGAGCAGATCTTCATTTCCTTTTTCATTTTTAACATAGTTAAATGGCGAGAGGAAACATAGCAGTCTGCGGCTGATATGTTCCCACCCTCTCTTTTCTCTTTTGTCAAATGAGATGTCAATAAAACCCTAAATCACTTCAAAGTGTTACTTACAGAAAATCTAGCTATCTTAGGTGCTGAACATAACAGGAAAATCACAAGCCGTGTTTTAAAGAGCATCAGTTTTCAACTGGTTTTACAAGGACTGGGCAAAGAAGGTGAAAATAAAACAAAGTATGTTTAAAAAAAAAAAAGAAAGAAAGATATTTGAAGGAAGACTTCTTTCAGTATGGGGGAATAAAGCGAAAACAATAAAAACCAAGGCTTTTTAATAGGTGTGGGGGAGGTACTTGCAAGCAGTTGAAAAGAATCAGAAAATGAGAAATCACAGGGCAAAAAAAGTTTAAAAGGTGAAAATAATGAAATGTAAATAAATGAAACATAAATCAGAACCAGACTGGCTAGAATAAATTGAGCAGAATTTACAAGGGAAGAAAGAAATAAAAAGAAGCAGATTTATTTCAGAACTAAAGGCCCTTCAAAGAAATCCAAAATGTATAAGAAAGTTGACCTAAGTGAAATGATGTGCAGTTAAAACTGGAAACATAATTAAAAGTAAAGTGGTTGGAAATACTATTATGAACAAAAACTGAATACTTAAAAATTGAAAAGAACCAAAGAATAAAAATTAATACTGCTGACTGAAATATAAAACTCAAAGTAAATAAAATAGAATGTAATTCAGAGTGCAAAAATAATATGGCAAAAAAGCTGCAAGACTTGAGTTTGTTCATTTCTAAAACCTACCCAAATAGCAGACATTTGACCTTCATTTTAAATATACAAATCAAAATGGGAAACCATTCTTTTCCATAAGCAAAAATGAAGCTGTCACTTTTTATTTGCAGCACAGTTAAGTTTGGGATTTTTCTTACAATTTCTCAGCATAGAAGTTGAAAACACACTAAAAGCAGAGATTTTTTTTTTCTTAATTTTACTGACATTACTTTGGCAAATACATACCCTGAAATAAGCTGAGATAATATTCCTTCTTCCCTGATAAACGGTAGTAGCAGGCCTGATATCTTTGATTCTCTCGTCTGACAAGTGGCTACCACTGGACACAGAAGCTTGTTCATACAAAACCTGATTTCTTTGCACGTATTTTTATACCACAGGAAAAAATTAATATTTTGTTCAACGAGAGGAAGGATAAGCAAGAAAATTAAGTTTCTATCAACTTTCCTGAAGTCCTGTGAAAGATGCTATTAAATTTCCTTAGCTGAGCAACTAGTTAGGATCAAGTACTTCTTTTTTTTATGTACTGTTATAAGTTACTTGAGGTGTTGCCTTACCCTGGGTTTAGAATTAAAAGCCAAACACGGTTAGAGGGGAAAAAGGATTTAACCTCAGTATTTATTTAAGAATCCTTAGATGCATCACATCCAGGCAGGGTGCACCCCCTGGAACGCACACCGGATAGTGCACCCTGTAGAATGCCGCCCCCAGAGAATGCACTCCCCCAGCACGCACACCCCGGAGAATGCACCCACACGATGATTCACGTGTACACTTACAGACCTTGCAAATCAGCATATCTGTCACAGATTCCCCAATGAGAGGCTCAAGAGAAGCCCCGTCCTGAGGAACCGTCTCTCTCCATGGGTCTGCTTTGGTTTGCAGAATGTGTTCCTGAGAGCACCTTGGTGTCTGGGGCTCTCTGACCCCCAGCTGCGAGGCTTCCAAGGTGTTCGGTCTCTTGGCTTAATGGAACTTTGGGTCTAAGTTAGTTATCAGACGTGGGGAATTACAAGTATGTGGGCTAAAAGCACTAAGGATACATAAAAGCTGCATGAAAAGGGTATATAAGAGTGGTATATGAAAAGCAAAAAGTCATCCTGGCATCAGAGGTAAGGAACCTGTTCCTTTTCTGTACTCATGGTGAGCTCTGCAGATTGCATATCTGGTTCCTGTAGAGAAAAGATAGCCATTTAATTCATTAGAGACTTAAAGGTAACCTGGTATCTGTGCTTAAGTGCTCTTTCTTTTCACTTCAGCTCTCTCCTAACTTCAGCTGGAAATCAGTGAAAAATAAGAAACTTCACTGTGAGTCTGGTGAAATGAGGCTGCCAGATTATGTTTCAGATATAAATAATTATTTTGCTTTTAAAGATCTAAATTTGCTAATAAGTTTTTATTCATAGTATTGCCTTGAATTTACTGCCTATATTAAATATCTCTACAATAAATATTGTTATTTCTTGTTCCAGAGTAATTTTCAGGTTACAGTATATGGATCAGAACTACGGAAAATCAACACTTCTGAAATTAAAATACCATGTCACCTTCATTTTCTTAAAAAAACTGTTAAGAATACAGCTTGAAGTTATTCTGATCCACATTTACAGTAAGTATGCATGCAAGAAAGACTTCCAAGACATAAAATCTTATTAATGAGTATTATATTTCCTACTATTGGAATAATAATGTACCATTCTCTTTTTGAATACAGTATTTTATCTCAAAGTATTACCTTTGGTTACTATTATAGAAGCAACCCCAACAGTTTTAAAGTTGCTTTTAAACCTCGTGTTGATGGCAATAGCAGTGAACTTGTGTTTCCTTTGAAAACTCTGAAATGTATGGAACAAGCAGCTATTTGAAAAGATATCCTTAAATAGGAACGATTTCCTAATCCAGCATGGAAGGTGGATAACAGAGGATAGCTACTCTCCATACTATAGAAATATTTTCTAATTTCAAATTTTAAAAAATGGAAATGAAACTGTTCTTTATGATTGTATCCTTAAATATATAGTAGCATATTCAAGGCTGGCATTGAGCAACAGAATTAAGGAAATGAACATTGCCTGATGATTTTGCTAATGTTGTCATGCTAAGAGACATCTTCTTTCCTATTATCTGCAGGTCAGCTGGCACAAGGACTCATGATGGAGAAAAATGGTACTGTCTCATTTTATTGAAAAAGATAAATGTCAAAGACATTCTTCACTGGAATTGCAAATCCTTCATGATTCATAGGCTGCCATATAGGATCATAGGCTTGTCACAGAAATAAGAGCATTGACACAGTGCCAGGCTAAGAGAAGATGATGCTTGCCATGAAGGAAAGGAAGGATGGACATCTGGTAGTGTAGCCAAAGGCTACACTGCTGCAGGTTTCTGGACAAAATCCTACAAACTATATTCCACAAAATATGAGCTTAGGTGTCCGGATCATTAAAATTTTTCTTGGTTTCTTTTTGCCATACTCCTATTATTTCAACAGTGCCAATGCTGGGGTTTGACCCACTCAGACAAGCATTCTGTGCTGCTAACACCCTTCACTAAAAAAGAAAGGGAGTATTTACTATGGACATTATGCAGCCTCCTCTGCCTCAAGCACAGTTTCTGAAAAAGCTTTGTGAAAATGAACTTTCCCTAAGGAGAGGAGGAGAGGGGGAAAAAAAGTAAAAAAACATTCTTTGCTCTTTTGTCCATTCTTACTGTGCCAGAGAGGAGGTTTGCACAGTTTCAAATAATTAATGAGCCTCCCAGTTAGACTTTGTCCCTACACTTTAGCATAGATTTCAATATTGTGTTTTGTCATCCACAGGAAGGTAAATCATCTGTATCAAATGTTATTATGTTGTACGAAAACTGTCTGAAGGAACACTATCAAAGTTTTATGACAAAAGGTATTGAAGTTCCAGAAAGATGATTAGCTGCTCCTTGTCACAAAACTGATGTATGATTTGGAAGTTTTAAATACAGTTATTAGTGATCTAGGGAAAATGAGCAGATACAAATACAATGTGCATTCATCACTAAGCTGAGGACAGTTAAAGAATGAGAATAAAGAATACACAGGAACCTAGTTAATATGTATGTGGTTAATGATTTTTAGTATGTTTACTGAGAGAAAACATGAAATTGTTCTTCAATAAATTTGTAAATGACACAAAAATAGAAAGGGTATTTATATTCAATTTATGTGGCAGGGTGTGGCAGGGTGTGGCAGGGTGTGGCAGGGAAGCTGCTGGGGTGGCTGCCATGAGATCAGATCAGTTTAACGCATCACAGTCTTTTCTGGTGCCACATGTGGACTCTGGAGCAATTTGAGAAAAGGACAGTAACCAAGACAGGCAAAGGACAAATCTTTATCTGAATATTACCAAAAAGTGGAATACTTGTGAGGAATGTTTTGTAGTTGTAATGTAGTGTAGGGACAAAGGGTGTGGTGTGCACAGGTTGTCCACCGGTGTTGGTGCAGTCATGATATCAGCTCCACTTTGGTGGACAACTCTTTTTATTAATGCATGTGAAGCTTGCGTAGACTGTGTGATGAATGTAAATTTTAATGATAATTTTTAAATATGTGTTTCACAGAGGTGAGGGGGGATGTCTGGAGGGCAGAGGACCCAGTGTAGGCAGAATAGATGTAACATGAAGGAAGCTGCAACCTGTGGAGGACCCAAACTGGAGCAGGTCTGGAAGAGTTGCAACCCACGGGAAAGACCCTTGTTGAAGAATTTCATGAAGGATTGTATCCCATGGGAGGGATTCTACAATGGAGCAGGGGAAGAGCATGAGGAGGAAGGAGCAGCAGACCTGAAGCATTATGAACTGACTGCAACCCCATTCCCCATTCCCCTGCCCCACCCAAGGGAGTGGGGGGCCGAGGTACAGGAGTCAGAAGAATCTGAGCCTGGAAAGAAGTGGGAGTGGTGAGATGTATTTAGTTTTGGTTTTGTTTCTCACTATCCTACTCTGTTTTTAATTGGAAATAAACTAAATTATTCTTCCTCAATTTTAATCTCTTTTGCCTGTGGCAGTAATTGGTGAGAGATCTCCCTCACTCAACCCATGAGCTTTTCACCTGATATTATTACCTTGTCCTGCTGAGGAGCAGAAGAGAAAAAGTGGCTGTGTGAGCACCAGTGGGCTGGGTGACAGCCAGCCAAGGTCAACCAACTGCAGTACTGAACAATGAAACAGTAGTTTCTTATCAATATCCATGTTCTCTGCAAAGTCTGTGCAGTTAAAAATAAAGTCAATATGCTACACAAACTGGAGGGCAACATTTAAAAAGCAGTGACCAAGAAAAAGATACTGAGACAACCAGCTGAAGGATAATTGGTTGGAATTGCTTTCTGGTAAGTGCAATTTTTGGGATTTTGGGTAAGTGCAAATTTTGGGAAGGTCATGGTGAATTTCTTATGTGTAAGCAGAGCATAGGGATTGGAAGGTGCAAGTGTAGATACTGTGATTTCCTACTGCCTTTCTCTGCGTGGCACTTGTGAAATGATTTTTTGATGATGAAGTCCACATCTGGTGTTTATTCAAGAGAAAAATAAGGCAATTGCATTACTTTCTGTAGGTAAGTGTGGAATAAATTTCTTAAAGTACAGACATCTTTAACAGGCAGAAATTTCACAGTATGTAGTGGATGGAGGCTTATATAACACAAATTCAGACTAATATTGAGGAATTCCTTTTTAACAGAAAGTAGCTAGCCATTGAAATAGCTTTTCTAATGAAGCATTGAATTTCATATCATCTGCAGTCTTTAAATAAAGGCTAGATCATTTTTCCAAAAGATCTCTAACTCAGAAGTTGCAGAGTGGATACATCACTTACCAGTTTAAAGTCTACAGCTTCTACAAGCAGGTCAAGCTACGATGATTCCTTAAAGACTTGAAATCTCTGTTAATTCTTAAGAGGGATATTAAATGTGAGTGATAGGTTGGAAAAGTAATTGCCAAGAACAACAAGGAAACTTAGGCACAAATTTAGTGAAGTCCTTTTAGAGGTGAAAAAGGCAAACACAGACTTGTTTTACAAACACAAAGGTCTGCATCCAAAAAAATATGTGGATTCAATGCATGACTAGTGGTTTCGTTTTAATGCATCTTACTATGGGTTTTATCTTGTAAGATGAACTGGAAAGATTTTGGAGAAAATCAACAATTCTATAGAATTTCTTTTTTACTGTGGTATTTGTCTTTATGTACATTTCATGTCTGAATGGTACAATTTTAGTCAGTGGGTACAAATGAGAAGGAAAGCAAAAAGAAACATGGTGCAGGATGCTCAACTTCCTGTATATTTACCCCTAAGAAAACCTGGTTTAAAGGTAGGATCACTAGCATTTCATCACATCCAGATTTTTGATGTTTTCAGTGTTCATAATTCAAGTGATATTTTCTGGAGAAACAGCTCTAGACTAGGGTGAAGCCAGAGGCTTATCACAAACCATGTTGCAAATATAGTCGCAGATCATTTGTTATGACTATAGCCGCATACCTCCATTCAGGTTGAAAATTTCACTGATTTTCGGAGGCCTTTACAGAATGTTTGGAGAAGAAGAAGAAATTGCTCCTAAATTTATCCAGCTTGGAGCACCTAGCATAGCATTGCTCCCTGAACTTTTCAACAAGAAGAAGCTAACTCTTATGCCATTGCTGAGAACAGAAGGAGAAACCAGCAAAAATAAGGTGCCTACCATTAAACCTGGAGAAAATTTACAATTAAGCAAATAATTGTAAAAAACTGTTATGGCTGACACCATGCAAATGTGGCTTTTTTGCTTTCTAGTCTCTGTATTCTAGCAGAGTAACCATATGCTTTTATTATATTAAAAATAATGCTTTGCTCCAGAAAATAACAGTGATTAATGATTGATTTGCCATTGTTCTGTACTTTACCATGTGGTTCTTGGTATGCTTTAATTTAAATGCAGGCTTTATTGTCAACAGCTTTATTCTACATCCCTCCAAGATGGCTTTTGCACAGTAGGAATTAGCAAGGAAAACTGCCAAAGGAAGGCCAAACTTTTCACACAGCACCTGTGCACAAAAGGGTTGCACATCACTAGTCCATCAGAGGGAAGACCAAATTGATCAGTAGGCTTCCCTTTTCTTTTAAGGACAGTGTGTCTTGTGGAAAGGCAATGTCTGAAGTTTGACCTCCTGCTATGCACTTCCTAATCTGACAAACAGAAATTAGGGTTTTTCCCAGTTCATATGAGGGCTGTTCAGATTTGGGAGTCACGTATAGCAAAAGTTATTTGGTATGAATTCCATTTTATGCTCTGGTTTGATTCTTCCCCCTGGCATTAGCAGCCTACCTGGTCTAGCCAACTGTGTTCTCTCCTTTTCTGGATGGCGTTCACAGGCAGCTCATTTTTCACCTCCACACTGGAACAGAGTTTTCCTGGAGTAGTTCTTCTCTCTAAGAATTGAGGATGACAGCTCAAATGTTCTTAGAGCCTTTGCTAAATGGATTTTGGATGGTCTCTTAAGAAGAGGCAGAGCTGGATACTGATCAGGATGTCTTGCTGAACTAAACTAAGATGCATGGGTGCAGCAACCTTAACCTTTTTGTCATTTCCTCCTTGACTGCAGGGAAAAGGCATTGTGTTAAATCACAGTGATGTAAATTCAAACACAAGCAGAGTTTGGAATAATTTTATAGTAAGTTTCCTTCAATTCTCTCTCATCTTGTGAGGCCCACCAGTTAACTAACTAACTAACTAACTAACACTAAAGTAACCTGACACTAAACCCCCATCCCCGCATCCCTTAGAATATAGGATTTTTAACAAATGGAGCTGATTTTCCTTGTGCAATAGCAACTCCACCTCGGTGGCAGCCACGGACATGTATTATGTCCAGTATTATGTCCTGCTTCTAAACAATGTTTACCCTGTAAAGCACATTCACCAAGCATAATCCTATCTCATGAAATCTTTCAGTATTCCTATTATATATCAGCTGATTTCCACTATCTTCTACCCTTCAAAAAAAAAAAAAAATAGAAATTTCTTACAGATGTGATTACACAGGTTGCTGGGTGTTGACCATGTGTGAGTCACTGGGGGGAAGTATATCACTACTCATGAAATTTTAAAAGATACACCAGGTTTCTCACTGTGTGGTTTTATGAAATTATGGTGCATTCAACTGGTTTGCTTCAAGTTATCTATTATTTGGTTCCTGTTTTACATGAGGATAAAGAGTACTTTCCAAGTACAAAACCAGACCATTTTTGTATCAAATAATTCACCTCTAGCCACAAAAACAAAAAGCTACTTCCCCAGAAAAGCTGTGAAACAGCTCATGCAGTTGATTTAGGAAAATTGGGCTTTGCTCATAGTAAAATATGACTACATGGTAAGTGGGTATTTCTTTTCAGTACCAGAGATAATGAAATATCTTCCTGGCTCCTGCTTGTGGATAGAAAAAAAATAGGTGCAAAGTTCTTAAGGCAGGAGTGTTTTTTACCTTTAGAAATATGTCTCCCTTCTTATTTTAAAATTAAATTTATTTTCTGTATATAGAGAAAAGAAATTTAAGATCTATTGATAACTGGCTTTTTTCTGCATTTTGAGGGGTTTCTGTTGTCCCTTCTTACTAGACAGAATGAAACACTACAGCACTACATGTATTTTTTTTCTGCTTCTTTGGCTGGCAGTACTGTACATTTTCAGCAGCTACATGGCTATGCTGAACTATGTCTTTTTGTGTCCATGAGTTGTATGTTTCCAAAGCTCAGAAGTCTGATTCAAAGAATCTATGAAAATGCACAGGCAGCAGAAATGACAACCTGCAATATCTTCTGTGGTTCACGATGGATGTGAGCCAAGACTTCTGACTCCTCTTACTTTGTGTGGGTGGTCACTTGACAAGTTATCTGCAGGGATATTACCAACACACTGATACTTTTATTTGAAGTCCAAGCCCATCAGTTAAAATGAAATCAGGCTGAAGAACAAACGCATTTTACAAGGACAGTGAAAACTTTCTTTGAAATGAAACTTAGCCTCATGAAATCCATGGCTCTGGCAAGTCTCTCCAAGTGGATGACCTATTCACCACCAGCAGTTTCTGTAGTGGGTTGAGGAAAACTATCAACAAAACACCTCGTTCCCATGAGCATCAGAACATCCCTGCTGCCAAAAATAACCTCCTTTTTATGACTGTATAACCTGCCAGCATCTAAATATGATTATTAGCCACAAAACTGTGGAGAAAACAACTGCTTTGATTTTGTGAGCTGAGTACTCACAGATCCCCATTACACAATAGTCCTAATAAGAAATCCAGGTCTCATACCGCCTGGATTTCTAGGAAAAGCTGCATGTAAATCAACTATAGAGTTATTTCACTTATTGCAAAAGCCACCAAAGCTGCTTGTACCAGTCTAAACATGGTAGAGTTTTTTCTAAAAAAGCTAAATATATCCTCCCATTACAAATAAAATCAGGCATTAATAAAAGGTTTCAATGTGTGCTGTTCTCACCCTGTTTCTTTGATTTTTAATTTTTTTTTACTAGAAATAACTGGGGAAAATGTGATATTTTCAAGAAAATTTCAGCACCAAATAAGCACCTTTCTCCCACAAAGCATTTCTAAGGAGCTATCAACTTCATCTTGTCAGCTTAGCAAAATGATTACAAAATCCCAAACCCTCCTTGAAACCTGCACATAAACCGTTCTTTTTATCCTGCAGTTCTCAGAGTGAAAGCAGCCTTGCCTGCAGCCTGCATCCCTCTGTATGTGGTGTGCCTGAATCAAGCCTGAACTAAGAGTGCCAAATTACAGTGTTAAACTTCTTGAGAAGTGCTCTAGCTCACGTCCCTGCTGGATGCTTTTCCAAGTTCCATTCTGTGTGGGGGCAGCATTAGGTATCATGCTCTCTAACCCCCTTCATAATTGATTACCTCAAGCCTGTATCCATAAAGCTGAAATATTATGCACAACACTGTACTGAATGGGCTGGATGCACACTTATGACTACACTTGAAAATGAAATGGGTAGATATTCTGCCCAGAATATAGTGCTCTATATACTGTCATAATGGAGGAAACATAATAGAGTGTCACAGAAAACTCTCAGGCATTTCTGTGATTGAGAAGAATGGTTTTCATGAAGATTGACCAATCTATCTATCTCTGTACCAATCCATATTTCTGTCTTCATTAATCTATTTCACAAGAGATATGCACTGTTTCTCCAGATGCGTTGCACAGACTGGAATCCGCGCTCTTATCAGCAAATGTTTTGACTCAAAGCGCTTTAACAGTGTACAATGAAGGACTCACAAGAAATTAAAATCTGCATTTGTTTACAAATCTGTTAATCTCAGATGATATTTTACTATTTTGTTTTGAATTGTGAGCAAACTTTTGACTGAAAGACTAAAAATTAACCTGAGTCTCATTCTGCCTTGGGAGGGGCATAATTTTATTATCCTGCAGATCAGGTAATTGTCATTGTTATTAGAATGATCAGATTCATGGTTGTACTGATACTGTACATGTATTTCAGTCACAGTGTAGTCATATACTGGTAGAAAATTGAATCAGTAGATCAATGACTCTTACCTTTACAAAGACAATTTCTGTCCTGACCAGCCACAGCCTAACTAAAAAGGGAAGTGAAATTACTTATGAACCTATGAAAGTGCAAAGCCAGCTTCCTTCAGAGAAAGCATGAGCAAATATTTATGTCTCCTTGTGGCCCCAACATATGTGGCTTAAGATACAAGCAACCTCAGCAATACCTGAGATCCCAGGCTATGAAAAATCTATGCCTTGGCTAAATTAGATGGTGGTGATTGTTTTTGGCAGAGAGGAAAGGTCAAGGGATTCTCTGCTGCTGGTGGAGCTGCCTGAGTCTAATACTGACTGCAAGAGATCTAGGACTTTATCACTGCTGATCCCAGGTAAGTTTCCTTTGCTAGAGTGCAGCTAGAATTCCTTATGCCTTCTTAAAAAAAGAAACTCAATATAAAATAGAAAGGTTTTATTAACTAGTGAAAGAATACTCACTCTCCTATTTTGACTGTCTTCAATGTAACAGTGAAAAAATTATTGTTATGGAAATATTAAGATAAGGGTGGCAACATATTCAGAGTTTATGCAGAAAATGACAGGTAGAAGAGAGATGAATTAAACAAAATCATACAAGAAATCTCTGTCAAAGTTAAGTTTAGAACGGGTATTCCTTGATGCATAACTCTGTACTTGGACCTTAAGCAATTCTCTCCTGTCAGCTATAGAGAGAAATCGTTTGCAGATACCTGTTGCACAGCAGAACAGGCTCCAAGCTTCCATGGTATAGCTGTCCTGACATTTCCGGTGCTCAGCAGTTTGGACATTTGTGCACCCCGTGTCACAGCCCCACATGTGCCTTGTCCGTTCAGCACCTGCTGCCACACAATCTCATTCTCCCAAAGCACACTCGTGCTGTATATAACTGCACATCATCAGTGCAGTTGAATTTTCTACTTCTAAAGCAAAAATCCTCAATTAATTTTTTCCACCTTAAAAGAAGTAGTAGGAAAAAAAGATAGCTAAGCCCCTCAGTTAAACTAGGGAACTGCCTGCTCTTCCTGTTCGTTCAAAAAAAGCTATAAAAAAGATAACCTATGCTAAACACATTTCCCAAGGGTTATAGGGCTAGTCAGCTCTGCACTAGGCATGTGAAATTGTACCAGTATCCAGTGTCTCCAAATCCCACAAAACACATTTGAAAGTAAGGACACATTTCTTTCTTCGTTTTCATAAGAAAAGTGTCAGTGTCTTTCCTTTCCAGTGAGCATGATATGATCTTTGTTTCTAAATCTGTCACAAACTTAATTTGTGTCTTTTCTAGCCTTTTTATTCCTTGCACAATGGAGATCAGACATCCTGCTTCATGGAAGCTTTGTGCAAGTACAGATTTGAACTAAAAATTAAGAAAAAGAAAAATAGAAAGCATGCATCATGAGTCTCACAGTTCTGGGAAGGGGCTAAAATGATTGAAATTATTCTTGCATTCTTATAAGCTTAAACTGTTGGAGAGCCAGTGTTGTCATAACACCAGCAAAGAGGGAAGTCCTGTGTAGGTTGTGCACCCCCTGTGCACTGCCAGTTGTTTGAGAAGCAATAACAACCCAACCCATTCCCAGGTGCTGACAGCAGCCTGCCTCCTGTCGGTTGGTACCTGCCCCTTTCCAGGGGTAGTGTCCTGCCTGGGCAGGAGATGTATCCCACGGAAATTGCACAGTTCTATCTGCACAAGAAGAATCCTCCCACTTGCTGATTTGGAGGTTTTTACAATGTTACCAATCATTACTTTTTACAAAATTGACAATCTCTCCGCTTTGGTTGCAAAGCTACCTCACTGGAATAAATTCCCAAACCTGTTTTCATTCTACTTTTTTTTTCTTTAATGAAAAGATAGAGATGAAAAGTTAAAGGTGGGGAAATATCATGTGTAGAACCACCTGCAAGCATACTATTCCCTCTCCTGAAAGATATTGTCTTGGGAAAGGATTTTTTTACAACTCAAATAATTATTTTTTAAAGCACCTATCAATGAGTAGAACTGTCTCCTCCATGTGGAAAGGAAGCACTTGCCAATAGAGAGGAATTCTTTCTAATGCTGGTGATGATGCAGCTATATTAGTTCAAGGCTGGACTGTCAACACAAATTAGGAGCCAAAGCACTGAAAATCGAAAAGATAATGGCACACACTGCACAGTTTGGCACAATTATGTGACACGTGATTCAGGATTCAAAAATCAAAGTCTTCATTCCTAACAGTTGCATAGGGACATGTCTGCAAAGGGTTAAGCTGTGCGACACCTGTTACAGCGAAGAGAAATTTAAAGCTTAAATCTTCTGTCCTGTGTTCAAGACCTTCCTCATTGTAGCATGACTTTCCTCATACAGAGCATGAAATATTGTATTTTCCCCTTAGAACCTGAATTCAAAATGAGGGATTAATCCCTTTGGTTTATGATGCACCACTTGACTCACCTCCTTAGCGTCATATAAACAAAAAAAAAAGATGAAGAGAGGCATTATTTTGTCCATTTTGAAGGGGTTTACTTGTGTATTTTTTCTTTTAAGAAAGGAAAGTGAAGAGGAATATAACTGAACATCACAGTGTCTCATTTTGTTGCTATTGCATTTTTTTCCCCATTTTAACAATTGTCGTAAATCTTATGGGGTTAGGGAGATACAGACTGGGGCGGTAGTGATGCTACCCTATAAGTTGCTTCTGTCCAAAAGGGCAATTGTAAGACCATTCAAGATCTCTGAGATTTGGCTCTTGTTCTATTTGCATTAAAGAATTATATCTAGGTCTCAATAAAGATGAGTATTCATTTGTCCTTTCTCAGTAAAACACTGTCTTGAGGGAAGAGCAGGTAACCCCCATTGCGTATGTTTATCTATGCTATTGTCTATCAGTACCTTGCCTGAAGCAAACCCCAATTTTCCTCGCTTCCAGGCACAGTCTTAAAATCTGTTACACCCCCTGCTGAATTCCTGAAGTATTTTGCCTGGGCTGCAGTCAAAACTTCACCTATGTCTGTAAATGTGCTAGGAGTCAAATCTCATACCTGACATTGGACACATTTGCAGTCTTTAAAGAAATGGTTTCCCATAGCTAAGTAATGATATACTGTTAAATAAAATTAGCTATTCAGTATTATGACTGTGATGATAAAAGGTCAATAGCATACTCAATCACACTTCAAGACAGGGAAACTTCCTGAGTCAGTTCAGCAGCAGCAAGCAAGAGGCGTTAAAAACTAAAAGAGAAGCAAATTATTATATTCACTTTGAAAAAAGGATTAGGCACTAACATTTCCCTCACAATTTTGTCCAGAGATTATTAACGTGCTTTAATAAGAATGTGCTTTATGAATTCAATACATATTATCTATGTTCATGTACACATAAGATAGGCTTTTTACTGATATAGGGGATTTGAGAACTGCTCCTTCTAGGCCAAAATTTATATTACCCAGTCATACATCTCTGTCTTGGTCTAATGCTACATGATTAAGCAGATATAATAATTTCATTACTAATAAACAAGAGATATCCATTCCCTATCCCACCCCAACAGTCTATTCCTTTCCTGAATGTACAGCACCTCCTACCTCCTGCATCTATGCTTGCACTCATTTCATCCTGTGATGAATCAGTTTGATTCACAACTTAAAAAAAAAAAAATTGGAAGAACAGGTAAAGCACTTTGCTCGGCTAATGAAATAGATCTGTGAAGGTCTGATGAATATGAAGGTGGGCAGCAGTGAGAGTAGGAAGATTAAAAAAATCTTCTCCTCCTCCTCCCCTTCACGAAATTGCTGGACTTGTTCAGTTGCTTGTTCGGCACATCCCACAACAGGTGCTTCAGCAAAGAATGGTTTGAAGTGCTGCAGAGAATGAGAATTAAATCCCTGTGTCCTTCACACAGACAGTACAGAGATGCAGGACGTGTACACAGTCGGAGTGTGACCAGGACCAGACTCCCTCTGAGCTGGGCAGTACTGGCACAAGGGTTTTCTGTCTAGCACAGCAGTACAGGCTCAGCTTCTCTGCATTCAAACTGCAAAGGCAATTAAGAAAGCCAATGCAGATAATTCAACAGTGATTTTTTGTGTGTGTGTGATAAATGCTGTTAGGCTACTTCTGCAAACTCCAGATATTCAACAAACTGTTGAGTCCTGAAGATCGCTGATTCTGTAAGGGGTAAAAGACAGATATGGAAAAATGCAAAACATAATCCCTGAAAACAGAAGAAAAGGGCTGTGTAAAGAGGCTTAAGAATTCTGATTCAGTTTGTTCTACTGTTTTTTAATGATTGTTATAAAGTCATGATTGAGTGACACCAATGTTTTTAATATGGCTTTATGGCCATATATCTGTACTCCATATGTTGTCTAATTTTCAGCTTCCTGACAACTGTAAATTATGTAAAACCCTTAAGAGACTGGATACTTTTGCAACTGTTTATTTGTTCATAACGTAGTTTTCATAGAGAGCACTGAATATTTCCAAAGCTGAAAGCAAAATTCCATGTTTCTTTCTTTGGTGTCAGTGCAGGCTTCAGCAATTTCTGCTCTCAGCTCCTCCTTCCTGTCTCCACACCACCATATCCATTGCGCCAGCACAGCTGTTCGTGCAGCTTGTGGTGAAAATGGGAACCATCTGAGAAATTCTGGGGCAGCAGAGAGGATTCAAACTCAAAAAGCAGCTTATAACAACGTGTGAATTAAGATGTAAGAGGCTGACCTTGCATTGTGACATCTAAGGGGTCTATGGAGGCCTTTGTAAGTTGACCCTAAAGGATCTGAAGTCAGGGGAAACTTGTAGAGTCTCTAAGGAAATTTCAAAATATGTCTAAAGAACCCTCTTATTTATCTAATTCAAAACCTCTTTCGTTATCTAGTGACTTTACTTTTAGCCATTGGCTGCTTTGAAGATTCTTTATGGAGCAATATTAAATTTTATTTGAAAAGAAACCTTCCTGAGGAGTTAAGACAGATTCTTAAGTGTCAACTGTTGCATCCCCTTTTTGCTCTTCTCTCAGAAAGTAAGGCGAATTTTCTCTAGATATATGTTTATGTATATGTATAGGTACAGTGAATGTGTACATATAATGTTTGCAACATTTTTGAAAGCCAATCTATTTTTTTTTTGTGTGTCAGGTAAGCAATTTGTCTTTCTGCTGCCTATGGGAGAGCAGAACATTCATGATACCTTTATTGAATACAATATCCATGTAATTAAACACAGTTTTATTGAAAGTATTTTATACTTGAACAGAGCAGAATATTTAATTTCTGTAGCAACCCACAGACACTGATGTTTCACCTGTCTATTTGGCAGTTTCTCCAGAGTGCCTCATTTCCTTCTTTTTTTGATAACAAGGGGTTCTGTCACAAGTCTCACACCAAATGTTGCCCATTTATACACATACAATTTTGGAACACTTCACTGTCCAGATGCATTGCACATGGGAGGCTGGGTATCTGGTTTCCATTCCAGGGACCAGGCAGTAAAATGCATATCATTTCGGTGCTTTGAGATTTTGGCTAATTTCAAGTCTGTGAATAATGGTTGGAACTATTCATATCCTTGACGGTAGGCAAATGCCCAAGAGATTTACTAAAATGTTAAATCACAGTAACAACAGTGGTCTCCAACTCAGAGCTTTTAGTAACAAACTCATTTTTCTTCACCTCATATTCTCATACATTGAGTTTTCTGTGCTTTTAAGTAATTATTTTTCTCCTTAAACCTTAAATACATGACAAAATTTCACTGCTATTTTACCCTGATAGATTTGTCTTCAGATCAGACAGCTAAAATGAAATAATTTTGGAAGGCTGCATTTCCCTAACATCTTTCCCCAGAACATCTCAAAATGCATTATGAAAAATAATCAAGCTCTTCAGTATGTCAGAGACACTTGAGTACTTGCAGGGAAATTAATTCTGGCACAGCTCAAGTCTTTCTTCCCAGCCCAGCATTCTCCTGTCCTGATTCATTCCTCCTCTCTCCTTCTCCCTCTATGCTAACAAAACTTCAACTACCTTTGATTCATACTTCTGTTTAACAGCTATATCTTACTGAAGACTATTTCTTCTAAAGGCTTGATTACACCATACTTCACAAAGCCATCAAAATGTGTTTTCCTTCTGAAGTCCCTTTTTTTCCTCCCCCATACCCCTTTATCTTTCTGATCACCCACTACCTATTCAATTTACGCTTTTGTCATCTATTGAATGAGTCTTATTTCCTCAGTATCTTTTTCCTTCTTCTTTTAATGTGTTCCATTTCAGTTCCACCCCCCTTCATCAATCTTTTGACATGTTTCTTAATTCTTTATTTGCAGGACTGCAAACCTGATTCTTTCTTTATATGTGTTTCCTTTCTGCTTGAATCAAAAATCTGAAAATTGACTAGACTTGCTTTGAAGGAAATTTCCTTTGCCTTTTCACACCATTCTTCTTTTCACTAATCAGTTCAACTTCTTTCAGTTAAGAGAGTATCTCACATCTTTGAACTTCTAGTGTTGGGAAATACATTATTCTTTTTCCACCTGTTGAGTTTGGGTTGGACATGAAAGATTCAGAGGGCATCACAAACCCAGAAAATGACATGGGACTGAATAAAAAGGGAGAATGTCTACATCTGGTTTTTCACTGAATATATTCTTTATCTTAACACACTAATTCAAAGACTATGTCATAGGAGTTCTCATTACCATTCTGTGTACCACACTGGGAAAAAAATCACCAAAGACATGTATGGTGCTGATTTCAGACAAGAGTGTCTTGGTGAATATTTTTCACTCATTTAGTAGTCAGTAATGATGAGTACAGTATAAATGGAAGACACGGTGGTCAGAGCCAGTGAGAAATACTTTACACCGTCCTTACCAGACGGGTAAAACAGATGCCCAAGTCATGTTTAGCAGCAGTACTGCTTTTACAGCAGTACCAGATACCTCAGGAGCTGCTTCCTCAGAAGCAATCTTGCAGGCTAGAGTGGCTCCTTCAGCTGCTGCCCCTTCCCGGTGTTCCTTGCTACACCCCCAACACCTTTCATCTACCTCCTGGCAACTTTAAGTATTTACTGATGATGGTAGTGAGAAGCACCGAAGTTTTTAATAGAAATATTAGTGTTAGTAGTAGTAAGGGATTCTCTTACTCCATTAATCTGTCAACTAATTACTTTGCTAATTTAAGAAATATATATTGCAAGTAATAGGATATTTAAAAAATAAAAATAGCATGTTAGACAATACTGATTTCGAAGTATTGATTCAAGAACCTACTGCCCGCTCTCAAGACCCAAAAGTGTACTACTCAGCAATGGGATACTGACAGCCTGTTTTTGCTTTTGATAGCATTAAAAATTTTGGGGTTTTGAAAATAAAAACCCAAGTATGTATGACAGCTGCTGAAGGAACAGATTAGTAAAGTTTTGAGCTTTAGCAACATCATGATCATTCAGAAGTCTAGTCCTGATAGAGAATAAAAATACATCATTCTTCCCTTCTCAAAACTCCTGAGCGGTCCATTTCACCAAGAGACATGAAATATGAGCACCATCCAGTGGCAAGGCATGTAAATTACAACTTGTATTTTGATGTCCTCCTTTTTCCTCAAACCAGGGAATCTAACTAGACATTTAGAAGTTTACATTAAATTTCCTGTATCTTTTTAAAATTCACATAACCATATTTTTGCTAATTTCTCAAAGATGTGATAGAAGTAGAAAGCTTTTTTTTAATACTCTGCATCTCAGCTGAACAGGGCATTTGAGTCTTCCATGGTGGTTAATACAGGCAAATATCTTCAGAGTATCTAAAGTTCTTTTGCAAACACATCCTTTCTCTTCCTCTGTTACTGCTATCACAATCATTACTGATTCCTCCCTAGTGTGACAAGACCACTGTTCCCCTTATGGCAGTATAAGGATCAACTAACCCCTATCTGCTGCTTCCTGAGAATAGGATTACAATAGTTCAACTTTTTTTTCCCTCCCTTTTTCATTCTTACATCTTTTTCTCCTTTTTCCCCCCTATTTTCTTTTTCTTCACTGCTTGATACTCTGTAAGGTATCAATAAAATTTTGATCCATAAAAAAATACTAAAAACAGGCATCAAGACTGTAGGTCTATCCTGCGCTTCACTGAATTTGAGAACCTCCACTAAGAGTACGGAGGTAATGACATGGCCTTCATTTGTGCCATACTGATGGTAACAGATTCTCTTCAATTTCTGTAGCAAAATCATATCCCACAAAGAATATTGGCTAGAGGAACCTTAGGCCTTCTGAAATAATTTCATATTCATGTATCACCTCTAGAATTATGTCACATGGCAGCCGGTTGTACTGTCCTTCATATTGCTATTGGGTTGCATACATATATATATATTATATATATACATATATGTAATGCATGCAAGTCTCAAGTAAGTAGAGCCACTTCATTTTGCTGAATTTCAATAGAAACAAACAAAAGGAAATCCTAAGACTTTAAGAATGCAGGATCCAATTACATTGGAAATCTATTTTCACTTTCCACATGGATGATTTTGTTCTTAGGCCATTTCCAATTGTGTAAGACTCAAGTTAGAATTTTCTTTAATTTTAAGCATGACTGACTTTTGCAATGATCTTTTCCTTAAACCGCCCCCCTGACCCTGCCCCCCTCCCCAAATTAATTGTAGCTATGACTGACATGACACACAGACACTCTGGCTTTTAAGTAGGTATATATGAAACCTCTCTTTTGCCCTCTTCTTTTACTACTTTGCTCCCAAAGTTGAAGTACCAAAGCAATGTAAATTCCCTTGGCTTTAACAGCAAAAGTAAATTCCTACTTTGCTTCAGTAGTTCTTTCATTAGTACGTAAGAACCTGGATGTCACACTTTATAGTAATTACTTCTAGGTTTTTTAAATCTCCACACCTAGCAATTTTTTTTTGACCAGTCCTGCTTCTTTAGGCTGGACAGACTGCCTTTTTAAGACCATCACACTAAACCAGGCTAAAGAACTTCTGTGCTTGAGGGTGTTCAAACATAGTTATTATCAAATTATGAACTGAACATCTGACACTAGACAGGACATACTTTCTGGGCTTTCTCAAGCCTGAAACATTTCATGAAGCTGAGGGGAGATGGGCTAACTGGAGCTAATAGGAAGCAACCAGTTGAGAACTAGTGGTTTAAATGAGTGCAAAATCTTAATACTCAATTAAGTGTTCAAGAGCAAAAGGGCAGACACATACTCCCCAGCAGAATAATCTTCAGCAGTCTGCTAAAACAGCATTAGTCTCCTTTGTGATGTATTAAACAGAAGCAGTGATTGCACCTTATTGGTAAGATCTTGCTCACATTCATTTTAAGAGCTCTTCTGTAGCAGCAAACATTTGACCACAACTTGAGATTGAAAACTAGGGTCTATATAAGTAAAAGCACGTCAGTACAGGAAACTAGTCTGTAAGAACAGAATTCTGTGGACTGGGCACAGAGGGATGCACGGCAACTACCCTGAACAGTCATTTCAGAAGCCTGATGTGGTATGATGGTGGAAGTTCGCTGCTGCTCTGCCACAGCAGGAATATTTTGTACATGCCTGCTCTGTCTCTAATGGTGACCCATTACATACATGCTAATATTGCCAATACATCAAAGAACAACCTGCTTAAATTATGCCAGCTCTACCCCATGTTTCAATACGTGGACTGTAGAGGATTGCTTTACATGCTTTTTTATGTGTATGATTTCTATCATATGTAAAGTAAGCCTGATAATTAAATATAGCTTTTTGTCAACTAATGCTACTACTTCAACTTTCAGACTATTGGAAATTATTTCAAAAGCTCTGGGCTTATTCTCCTGTGACAAAAGTTATCCATAAGGAATTTGATCAAGTTGCTAAAGCGTTTTAAGATTTTGCGCCTTTCCATTTATTTGACATAGCTTTTCCACACTGACATGCTCAAAACTGTAGCCTTGAGACACAGAGCTTCAGAGACCTGCATTTACCTCAGGTGAATTAATCTGGTTCTTGCACCTGTTCAAACACACAGATAACTTGCTCGCTCTCTCCCCAGCTCTCGGCTCTGCAGCAGGGAATGGAGAGCTGCATTCTTTTGCTTTTTACCTAGCTTCTCGATCATTTAACTGAAGCAGGTTTTCCTGGGACTGTGGCTTCTGCTTCTTCTCCTGGAACGGTTCAGCTTTGCTGCGGCCCGGAGCGCCATCACCGTCAGGCCCCACACGGAGGCCGCGGGGCCCAGGCCGCGCCCCGGCTCCGCAGAGAGCAGAGCCGTACCCACAGAACGGGCTCCGAATCTACCAGGTTTTCCTCCACAGCGAGAGCTTTTATTATTTAACATGATTCATTCTCTCGTGCCTGCGTGCACCCTGCTTGTTAAATAAACAGCTTTTTTTTGCACTTTCCTCCAAGAAATTTATTTTCCAAACTTGAGTGGGGGAGGGGCTGCTGAAACCTGCCTTCTATTAGAGGATACATTCATTTCAGACATTTCCTCCCAATTTGCCTCAAACCGAGACAATCACGTACCAGCTTCCAAAGTATCCTGCCAGTTTACAATGCTACATCAGCTCCTGTTTTCACAGTAAATGGCCCTGTCCAATAGTTTATTAAGATGACTGATTTTTTGTTTTCATGTTCTTTTAGCATCTGTAGTCATCTGGTAAACGTCCTTCTTTCAGATAGTCCAGACAAGGAAAAAGCAGGCTGTGATATAACAAGTGTATTAGGACATCACAGAGAAATACCTTATCAATCTCTTTATTTGTAGGTTAAAATGTAATGCCATACAGTTCTTAACAATTACTGACTGAAAAAAATGATCTGCATAAAACAGAAGCAAAACTGAAGGAGACTAATTAAAAAAGCGATCTTGCTTCAACTTTTGAAACGATTACATACAGAATAATATACATATTTACATTACAAGTATATTATATAAATATAATATATATGTAATCTTGTAACCACAATAAATATCAAGGTCTTTTTTAGGCACACAGCATAGAAAAAAATGCAGAATCTGCACAATCCTTAAGATTCTTGGAGTGACTCACTCTAACATTGTTTTCACACTGAAAAAGCAAATATATTACACAAAATATACAGCCACAGTTTATGCAGTCCCCAGTGAACAGGGAATCTTTGATCGCCTTCCTATAAGTCTACTCCTTGATTTTCTAATACTATTGCTCTATACAGCTATTACATAAGAAAATAGTTTGCAGGTTTGTTTTTTACTCAGTTAATAGCCTAAGTAATTATCAGTGCTAATAAAATAAGTACAGCGTATCTACATAATGTATATACAGGTGTTTACACAAACAAGGGTTTAGTGAACTACTACTGAGCTCACCATTAATACTTGGGAGTTAAACTGAAATTCAGCAGAAAAAAAAAGATTTTCAATAATATAACCTCAGAAATATTTTATCATTTGAGTGAGACCTGGGCTTCACAAATAGAAAGCTTTAAATTTAGAAATTAATTTAAAAAATCAAATTCTTGGCTATGCTGGCAGATGTAGGCTGCCATTGAATTTGAATGTGTTTCCTTCAGTGCAAATAAAAACTCAGAGAATTAATCCAAAGGGAGTTTTCTCAACCAGTATGTACAGTCATGACATTTTTAAGACCATCGCTATGGAGCACCTGAGATCGCACCCTAGTAAGTGAAGCTGAGCACTTCTCATAGCAGGGCCGTGATCCGTGAGTGGAGAAACAAACAACACTTTTTTTCTGTAGTTACAAATCAGACTCTGGCATGTCAGGCATATCTGCCATCAGGTAGCCAATACCATAACGTCCATTTGGAGCAGTGTCCAGAGTTGGTGACCCAGTCTGTTTTCGATATATGTTTTTGCCAAAATTTGGAGACGGCACTTCACTTGGACTCTTCCCATGAATCAGACTTGTATTATCTCCCTCCAGATTAACAGGTTCCTTTATTATCCGACCTCTTTTGTAGGATACAGACGCCAAACTACCAGAACTGTCATCGATAAGGTTGCAACGGCGCACCATGAAGACTATTGGGACTGGCAGTATGGCCAACACCATCAAAGATATACAGACAATCATTGCCCATGTTGGATAGCTGTGGAACTCTTCTGTTGCCTGAGAAACACAATAGAAAAACTATTAATACATCTTTACCAGAAAAATAACAAAAACCTGCAGTCCTCACTGAGGTCTGTAGTCTTCAAGCACATACTCACCTTTTCATCACCCTGCACCCACAGTGTGGGCACCACTACGGATCTCAAATTTGAAGAGTCATGGAGACATAGGATTGATATCTTTCTGCCAGGACTAAAACATTGCTGCACAGTTTCTGAGATGTTCAGGGCACTCTAGCAGCACACAAATCAAGATTTTCACTTTAGTCTTTGTTACATTTCTCTGTAGCTGTGCCCTGATCCTTTAAAGGATGTCCAAAACAGACAAGTGTGCAGTGGTATCTGTAACTATGCCTGGAAAATTAGCCGCTGTTCTGTAGGCTAATAGCTGGTCTAGTCAGGGATGATCTCAGTTATTGCACTTTGCATACACTCCATGTAAACTATAATGCATTTACTGGGGCACTGACTACATCCCACACCTCCAGTGCACCTATGCATCACTGGCCAACAGGCTCCGCTTGCCTAATTTTGTTTGTGGAAAGGAATGGCATGTTTGGTATTCTAAGGTGTTTCTCTTTCTAATTTTTGAGGGCACGAATCAAATGCAACAAGCGCATTTTTCTGAGAATCATGTAGTTGTCTGGATAGAGGCAGGCATACTATCTACCTATAGGAAAGCCACCATCTTGTATTTACTGTTCACCTGTCTTTGTTGTGACTTCCCCACCAGCTAATTTGGACAAGTTTCCCGAGATGAATTTCTCTAACATTTTTTCTCTCTCCGTTTTGCATAAAAAGCCCGTGGAAACAGCTGAGGGCTCGTGAGCCTACAATTAGCAGAACTCTTCTGAGTTACCTTGCCTGAATCTCTTTTTGAAGCCAGTGCTCAGAACTGTCTTGCTGCTCACCCTGACAAGTTCTTATCAGAGACAGGTATTAATACAGCTGCTACCTACACTGGGATATGTGTTCCAAAAGGGAAAAAATTGTACATTGGCTAAATTTTAATATTTAATTCCACATAAAAAACCTGATGAGATATCCAAAATGATTTATGCAGTTATCATCTGTTTTCTGCAGTAAAATGAGACTTCACGAATGTAAACAACCTCTCCCAACATTAAGAGTTTCTTTATCATACACCAACAAACTAAAAGTCACTCAAAGCATAAAGGTTTGTGTCAATCAGTTATATTTTAAAGCAGAACTACTCTAAAATTAAAAAAAATGTTGGTTTTACATCAAAACTACTTGAGATAAAAGCAACCATGTTCATTATTTATACTGATTTTAGATTTCTAATTGCAATTTTTTTGTCTGTTCATGTATTCCTCAAACGCTTAAAACATGATCACTATGATGATGGTGGCATCATATATACATACAAATCATACATCCACACAGACATACTATATACATACCGTATCTTCAATCCAAGCATTGTAACCAGGAGGACTTAATCCCATTTGGACAATGCTAGCTACCAGCAAACATGACAATACAAATGGTGAAATATACTTCCACATGTAGTAATAATACTGGCTTGGAGAAAACCCCAGCATATCCTTCAGGTCCTCCATAAATCTGTGAAGGGATTAAAAGGTTATTGTTAGTGCAGACACCGAGATTTTGAGCGCTATAATAGCTACATAGCACCTAACCTGAGGGAATCAACATGCTGGAAAAAATGCATATATAGAAATAGCTGTAGTTTAAATTACTTGATGGGCTGAAAAATAGAGCTTATACTACTAGTTCAGACCAGATGAACAAAAGGAATTGCTGCACAGTGCAGTGACTTAGTAAGCTGCTTGCTGGGCTGTGCTGGAAGATATTTAAACTCACTTTGACTTATAAGATTCTTGCTTACATTTTCTTGTATTGTCTACTGGGGTTGTTTACGAGCACATCTTACAGACTGTGCAATAATAATTTTGAACCCACGCATGTGCTGCAGTCTAAAAAACCAACTTTATGAATAAGCTATGGTTTGCATCATATAAGCTGCTGAAATAAAACTTTGCCAAGCTATAAAACTGCCTCCTTGTTCCTCAAAATTGTAAGTTATGACATGAACAAAACTCCTATTTTTGTACTCATGATGGAGTTCCAGAGCCAGTAGAAATAGAGAATCCTTTTAGAAATAATTCTTTAGGAGTGTGCATAAGCAATGATTGTTTTAACTCCCTTGTGGTTACACTCCCTTTTGAAATGTGCTTCTCAAAAAACCTCTTAGAGCAGCAAGTATGTTTTCAAAGCCATTACACATGTGAAGCTTCTGTCATGTAAACTCCCGGAAAAAAAAATTAACTGCACAGCTTGAGGCATTCTATTGTTTGTTTACACTGAAATAGAACACATCATTAAAAAGAAGCTGGATTTAGAACTGGATTGTGCCCTCTATAGGTAGCCTTCTCTTTCTGTGATCTCCAGTTCTTCTTCCAGTTGAACATGAATCTATTCTCTTTACTCTAAAGTCTTCCATTGTCTCCATCCTACTTACACCCGCTTCTAAAAGTCTCCTTTAGCTCAAGATTCCAGAGTAGATTTTCCTTCTTGGCTACAGAGATTCCCACATTATCTTTTTTTTAT
>WEIT01030487.1:0-10127 GCA_013389985.1 Dryoscopus gambensis | reverse complement strand
TTCCTATTGAAAAATAGTTTTTCCAACAACCGAGTGAGTAATTTTTTTGCAGTATTAGTATTAAGATAATTGTACCTTCAAAGTGCTCAGGACGCCCTTTACAATTTATACATATCTTGAAAGATGTAGAAAGCAGTGTTTTGATTTTTGTAACTTTCATGAAACTGTCTTCAGGTGACACTTGCATACAACTTGAAACTATGATTTTTGATAATATAATTTGATGCACAGAATGAATGGATTGAGTGCTCTGAGCTCAGTGTTAATCTGAGGACATAGTATGTGGAGCTAAGGTATCTTTCCATTGATTGAGGAAAAATTACTTTGGAAGTTTGAGGCAGTGAGCCTGAGCTTCCACAGTTGCAATATCAGTTTTTGAATGGATAATCACATTGCCGGACTAAGTAGTTAAAATTTATTCTTCAGATCCTAGAGAGTGAGCTTTACTAAAAGTAAAGTATTCATGCTGCTTTGGATAAGCTGCTTTATGAAGCTGAGAGAATAATTGAGGATAACAGCTGGCTTTCCTTTTTGCATTTGAGCTACTGAGTTGTCAGTTCTGATTTTCTACATCAATATGCTTGCTACTGTTTCCATCTTTGCTTCAATATCTTTTTATCACTAGTTGTTTTAGCTTTTTTTGCCTTCCACAGGGATATTTGTTTTAACAGGAGACTCATGGAGGACTTGGTGATCTCGGAGAAGTGTTTATGATCAGCATTTGATAAATGGTATAACTTACGCAAATCAGAGAACAGGTACATACATGTCACCTTTTTTCTGAAGAGAAAGTATTTTTTTTTCCCAAGTTAAGATAGTAAACTATAATTATTTACCACACATGAGTACCATTGTTCAAGTATTTTCAGTACTATAGCCATGTAGATTTTAACTGTGGAACACTGAGTTACTTATACTCTACCTTTCTCATATTGTTTTTTTAGGAGATTAAACCAATTAATTTTGTGTAGTACAAAGAAGCTCATTTTGGCACTGCAGCAGCAGTTGTTCTATGTAGAGTGGTTTGTTCTGTTTTAAAAATAAAAAAAGGGACAAATCAGGTGCAGTTTTTTAATATGAATAACCAATGAACTTTTTTAGGTTGATGTTACTATTTATCTGAATGCATATTTTCCTTAAACTAGCTACTTCCAGAGCTGTGGAATTTTTCATCAGGGATAAGTATGAAAAGAAGAAGTATTATGATAAAAATGCAGTTAATGCCTTCAATGTAAGTAAACACTTTACAAAGAATTCTGTCACTTTTTTTTTGAAAGCTATGTAAGAGAAATGTAGCAAACATTATGTATGTTAAAATGTCTTTTACAGTTGAAAACTTTTTGACTCAGAGCTAAGTGCTTTCTTCTCTATCTCTTGAAGACTATTCCTAGGTTCAGTAAGTTTTACCTACATTGTCTATTACGTTATCAGCAAAGCATTATGATCCAGCAGGTAGCTTGTTTATGACTCTTTATATTGTGTTTTTCACTCATGGGTAGTTCTTCAACAGCATAGTTTGAGTCTTATTTATCTTTTTTAGATGTTACAGGGATAAGATAGGATTACTATTTCTGGTGACATGGTCTTCTCTCATTCTCTGTAAACTTTGATGAGAAATGCTAGGGTGTTTTGAGCCCTTCTGCTGAATTCCAGACTGTTGCTTGCAGTGAGGTGCACTGTAGAAGCAGACACAGGCAGTACGATGAAGCCTGCTGTAGCTGTGTTCACTACAGTAAATTGGTGAGTGCTTCTCTTGGCAAAGGAGCTTTGAGAATTTGAACCTTTACTGAAGTTCAGAGTCTTGTTAGGTTTTGTTTGTTTTTTTTTTGATACATCTGTTTCTGGAACATATAATCTAGTTTATACATTTTTCTTTATGTAGTTGTATTTATGCTTAAACATACACAGCTCTGTACCTACATTATTTAAGTATGGCCTAACTGTAGCTTACTACTCTGCCTTAATAGGCAGTGAACTTTCACAGGGCCAAGTGCAAGTGTAGGTGTGAAGCATGAGAGTTTGTTGTTTTCCATTTGAAAAATTGGATCTTTGAATGATGGTTTCATTTTAGAAGGGTAAAAAAAAGCAAACCTGGGAAGGACAGAAGATGTTTCATTAAGTACTGTTGAAATGAGGGAAAATTGCTTCCCTTAGGACATAAAATACAATTGTGGTTTGAATTACAAATCGGTTACTCTTCTTTACTTTTATTCCAAAACAGAAAGTAGGAAGAAGAGTTTAAAATTATAGTTCTTTAAAAAGTTCTAAAGACACTCAAGATCTTTCTAAACAGAGAACTTTGGTGTCTAATGTAGCAGTTGACTCACGCCTTAATATGTTTGAAGGAGTAATCAGATTTTGCTTTAGCATATTTCAGAGTAATATGAATCACTTACCTGCCATAGCAACAAGGATAGAATCCAGACAAGCTAAAGAGATACACATCACTGCTGAGTACTTTCTTCCTACTTGTGCATTTCTTTCACTGACTCGTGTAAATGGCATAATCTTTCTGGGAACAAAATCTGATCATACAGTATTTTAGCAAGAGATGAGTTGTGTGCATTCGCAGTCACCTGTGTTTCTTCCAGACCACAAGGCATCAGGTGGGCAATCTGTCGTCACAGTTATGGCAGATCCTAAAAGTACATGAAAAGTAAATGAGCTGGACTAATGTAGCACCTACAGTCATTGTCTGGTGCTTGCGCTGGGTTATCCTCCCAGGCTCTAGCCTTGGCCCAGCTCACTTGCGCCTGTAGTGCTGCAACTGGTGTTCACTGTTTGTCTTTCTACTGGGCCTGGGCCTGACAAGGAAAAAGAAGAAAAGGTGAAGCTGAGCCTCCATTCTGCATGTCTGGTACTCTGCTTTTCTGATTCTAGGTACTGTTGGCAGGGGAGAGAGGAGTTTACCCTATGCTTCTCGCACATGGGGGTCTGTGAGGAGTTTGAGGAGAATGGAGTGAGAAAGGGTTGTGTGTATCCATGCCCCTGTGCAGGGGGTGGTGACAGTTTTTAAAGCTTTTGTTTTGTATTCCTAATGACATCTGAGACACCTTCTCTCTTTCTACCCTGCTTAGGAGGTGGATAAAATTCCCTGGGAACTGCAGGGCAGTTTTAGAGGAAGGGGGACTTTCCTCCTTGTAGCCTTCAGCCTCCACCAAAAGTTTTGGTAGCAGTCAAGGCACTTGCTAATACAATACTTTGATGAATAATAGTGAATGAAATCAGTTATTGTGAACTGTTCCCATGGGGTGCCAGTGCTATACCATGGCAAGCTCTTCTGGAAAATTTCTTAACCATACTTACTTTTGCAAAGAGCACTTTGTATCCTATTTTTAATCAAAATTAGCATTGTTGGGGGAACAAATGAGCTTTTTAGCACATCTTTCCTTATCACCTTTGAAATGGAAATGCCTTCTGCTTGGATTAGGACTAATTTAAGTTAGAGATGCACACATATATTGTCTTTTGGTAAAATGAATCCCTTCTAGATATAAGCAGGTAATAGAGACGTGCAGAAACAAGTTTGCAAGGCCTAAGGGTCACTTTCCTTAATGTGGCAATTTCACTGAGGCAGCATGTAAAAATTTAAGGGACTTTCCCAGATTTCATCCACTGTTGCAAGCTGCTTGTAGTAAAAGCTTCCTGTAGCATAAGAGTTGTTTTGAATAGATTATTTTAAAACATGCAGTACAATATTTCTCTTAGTGTAATTTTGGCAGGTTCATAAGCTTTTCGAGTTTGTCTAGCAGGACATCTCTGTGAATGTATTCTCTGTGTTGAAGCCCAGGTCAAGGTTCAGTTTTTGGCTGTCAGGATTCATTTGTTACAATGAGTTACAAATGTCTTTTGTTACAAATTTTTTGTTTTATTATTCTTAGTTATAGAAGATCTTTTGTTTTCTGACAAGACTGTTGTATTACTAAGTTTTGTCTTTAGAATTGTACACTATAATAACAAAATTAGTTAGTACAGCGGCCAGTAGTGCTGTCAAACATGCTGGCTAAAAATATGCAAATATGAAATTTTTTTTTTTCATGGTTCACTGAAAAGGGATGCAGGATAAAGCTGTGGGCAAAAAAAAGCATTTGTGGTTTTATTGGCTAGCTACATTTTAAATAGAATAATGCATTTAAGTAGAAATCAAATATACTTTAGAATAATCTAATGCTGACTGAAAGCAACTTGACTTTAAAAATATTTAAAATCTATGAAAAACCATATTATCTCAGTTTTCTGATCTGTTATTTTTGGAAAAATGTGAGGTGCAAGTTCTGTATCACTGTTCAGGACTAAATGTGTGGCACAATTTACTCAGCTGTTTAAAGTGGGTTATCAATAAATAGTTAGTCTCGTTTTCTTGCTTAGACCCAGTGCAGGCTTGTGGCTTATTTACAGAAAGACCTGAGAGGCTGATACCCTGGAACAATGTGTATGTGTTTATCCTGTAAATAACATGTGATGTGGTATTGTTTATTAGAAAGAACTGGTTTTGCTCTTTGAATAATCAGCTTAGGAGCAGCAGTAGCTGTTAGCAAATAAACGTATTTTAAATATCTTCAGCATAATACTGTTGTCCTGCAATTAATTTTCTGCTAAACCCCATTCTTGATTTTTAGGCATACATAAACTATGAACAATGTAAAGTATAGCATAGAATCCAATAAATTGAACTTCACATAGCAGTGAAACAATTAGGGCATCTTTATAAATAGTGCATCTAAGATACAGTAACAAGAACAGCTTCCTGTGCAATATGCTGTGCTTTGACTTCGTTTATCCTTGAAAGCTTGTAAAATGCAAGTGGGAGCTTGTATTGTTTCTGTGGCTAACTACAGCCAGTTGCCATAGGTCAGGTAGCAAGAGATGGTTTTGGATGTTAAAACTGTCCTTCGGGTGGTACAGACATGAAACTGGGAATATCATTCCACTTCCAAATTGTACCTGATCATCACTTTGAAGCATAGGCAAACTCTTTTATATTCATCATAGGGGTTTTTGGTACACAACAATCCTAGAACTATAGGGTAAAGCATGCAGAACAGTTTCTTCTATAACCACCTTAGTCCTGAAGATTGTTAAACCTTTTGTTTGCTGTGGACTCTCAATAAACTCTTTATGCTCCTTTAGTTTATTGTCTCCTGGAATACTCTTAAAAGAGCACAGCTTATAATTATACAAACACCTTTACCCAAGAATCTGAACTTGTATGCTTAAATAAATGACCTGATGGACTTTTTCAGAATGGTTGGAGTAAATCTAAGTGAGGTAGATATGAGCTGTGGAGAAATGCCCTGGAGTGTGGGTTTTTATGAGAGTAATGTCCGAACAGAGTATTCATCTTGACTGACAATCTCTTTATTGAGTCCCAGATATTTACCAGAGCTGTGCCACTGGTTATATGGAGGAACAGTTGTTAATGAGACTCATGATCTTAGATGCAGTGGCCAAGAGAAATGGCAAATCCTGCTTGGTTTAGGTTTTGTGGAGTTAGTAAGAATCTTCCAAAATTACTGGCCTAGATGACTTCAGCTTTGAAGCCGATGATTACAGTTTATCAATAAATAAAGAGGAAATGTATACTTTTGGAACCAAGGTTCCAGAAAGAGTAAAATCTGTCTAGAATACGCTGTTCTAGAATATGCAGTAAGAACTGCTGGGGTGACTCCTTGAGACGCAGGACTGCACTAAAGATGTTGTTTCTGGTTCACCGCCCTACTAATTGAATTTGACTGTATCTACTGCTGCTAAGTTAAGTGTACTAAAGTTGCACAGAGATTCAGGAAATTAAGTTTGAAGCAGTCATACTTTCCAATTTTTTTAAAAAAAAAAACTTAGCACCTCCTCTTTCTTGTAAAATAAAACCTGTAAGAAGACAATCTTTCTTCAACTATTGTTTATTTTTTTATCTAATATAATGACCCTTATGCCATACAAGTAATGAGGAAAAGCAGTGAGGTTACTGTGTTGAGTGAGGATAAAGGTTAGCTATGTAGGTATCATCATAAACAATCTCTGTAGCTTTTAATAAAAATAAGTATATAGGAGAATGCATATAGGAATTGCCTTATTCAGGGTGGATGGTAATTCAGCTGAAGTAAATTTCAAATACCTTCAGTCTCAAAAACAATGAACTGGTACAATCTATTCTACTACGTGAAGTGGGAATATATTATCACATCCTGACAATGTTTAGAGAATAGGAAACAAAGTGTCTGTATTTAAGAAGGGGTGTGCATTATGTATGGAGCAGAAGTTTCAAGTAACTCTTAAGCTTACTGAAGAAAAAAGAATAATGGGTCTACATTTTTCATGTTTTCCTAAGACATTGTGTATAATTTAAGAAGTATGAACTTAGGTAGCTGGCTAAAATATGATGTGCATTTACAGATTGTGATGGCACAATTTCCAGAAAGTTATCTTAAAGGAGATTAAAGCTACAGTATATTTACTGCACTAAAGTATGTTAGGTAGGCATCTTCAGATGTACAAATTGGGGTATGACAGAGCACATGAACATTTCGGTTTATAGTAGCCAGCATTCAGAAGCATTCCACCATTATTGTGGAGAGAGGTTACCAGTTGCCCCTCCCAAAAGTGCAATAAGCCTACTGGGGTTTTTTGTGGTCTATGAAAAACTTTGGAATCAAGTGATAGGAAGTGTTTTTAAAATATGCTAGTCAAGATAGGCATTAATAGGAAGCACTGAAACACCCTACGAGAATTATGACTTGAGGGTGGGGATAGGGAAAGAAGGGTAAATTGTTTTCAAGATGATTTTGTTAGAATGGGTTGAATTATAGATTTGCAGAATAGCTAGGGTTGGAAGCAACCCTTGGACATCATCCATTTCTCCCTGCTCCAAGTAGGGTCATCTAGAACAGGTTATTGCATCTCATGTACAGTTGAGTTTTGAGTATCTCCAAGGCTGGAGACTCTGTGACCTCTCTGGGCAACCCATTCCAGTATTCAACCACCTCCACAGTAAAAAAAAGAAATAAATTTATTTTTATGTTTCAATGGAGTTTCCTGTGTTTCAGTTCATGTTCAGTGCCTCTTGGTCCTGTTTCTGGATGTCACCGGCAACAGTCTATCTGCCTTAGTTTTGGTTCCTGCTCATTCCCCACCCCCCGGTTTTCTTTCCCCCAGACTAAACAATCTGAAGTCACAAAGCCTTTCCTTGTCTGAAAGGTGCTCCATTCCTTTATTCATCTTAGTGTGTCTTTGCTGGACTTGCTTCAATGTGCCCCTGTCTATCTTGTACTTGTGTCCCCAGAATTGGGCATGATGCAAGCTCATGTCCAGCTTGTCCACCAGGACCTCCAGGTCCTTTTCTGTACATCTGCTTTCCATCCACATGATACTCAACCCATACTGGTGCATGGAGTTATTCCTCCCTGGGTGCAAGACTTGGCCCTTTCCTTTGAAGGTCAGGTGGTTCCTGATGGCCCATCCTGTCAGTGTGCCCTGAATGGCAGTACACCTATATAGTGCATGAACCACTCCTCCTTAGTTTGTACCCTTTGCAAACCTGTACTCTGCTCCACTGCATGGGTCATTACTGAAGAAGTTAAATAGTGTTTGCTCCACTATCAATGCCTGGGTGTACCACTAGTGACTGCCCTTCAGCACCACTTTGCCAAGCCATGGAATAATGAAGGAGTTGGAGAAGCTGGACTGGATTTTCAGTAAGCCAGCTGCATTCCCAGTAGCTCCCACATGCAGGGTCTTGTTTTCCCCCACTTCCATAAGTACTTTGAGGAATACTTCACACAGCTGGACCACATATCTACAAGTTGCTGTGTCCAAGTAAACAAAACTTTGCCAAAGATGAAATCTCTAGTGACTACCTTGCCAGTTTAACATGGATCATGAAAATGTAAATGATCTTGCATGCAGCAGAGCAAGCCACTTAGGGGAAAAGAAGGTAGTGTTCTGAAGTGCTGGGAAATTCTCACTAAAGACAATTTTCCCTGGAGCAAATGCAGAAAATATTGATTAGGCTGGACAGGAGAAATGGAGGGCAATTCAGTAAGAGATTAAAAGCATCTGTTTCATTTATCCAGTGTCAGTGCTTAACTAAGCCATAGTGACTCTCTGTAATATCTCACATAGGTGGTTATTAAAAGGAGACAATAAATAATCTAAAAAAAAAGTGGGCAACAATAGGTGTGGATGTTCTTGGTTAGAGTTGAAAAAATCTTTTTCTCAAGTCTATGAAATACATCTGTGTTTCTCAGAGCAGTGTATAATTGCATCCCTGTTTGATGTAAATGTTACAAATGTCTATAGCTCTGCACGTGTTCAGAACTACATCTGGCTCGTACATAAGCTTCACCTATTCCTGTAATTAAGATGGTAACTATGAAGAGATGGAGGAGTGCAGAGTGTGTTCACAATATTGATAGAAGAGCAGTACTGGCTTCTTTCATAGCCACCTACTGCTCTGTTTTGTGAAACACAGGACTCTGAACCTTTCTTACGGTGCCCAGTGTTACAGCATTGAGTAGGGGAGCGTTGTGATTTCACCCCAGTCAGCAGCCGAGTGCTATACAGCTGCTTGCTCACTCTGCCACCAGCAAGATTGAGAAGAGAATTGAACAGGGTAAAAGACAGAAAATTTGTGGGTTGAGATAAAGACAGTTTAATAGGGAAAACAAAAGGCATGCACACAAGCAAAGAAAAACAAGGAATTAATTCACTGCTTCCCAGGGGCAGGCAGGTGTTCAGCCATCTCCAAGGCCCCATCATGTGTAATGGTGATATGAGAAGACCAATGGCATCACTCCAAATGTCCCATTTCCTCCTCCTTCCCTCCACTTTATTATATACTGAGCATGATGTCACATGGTCTGAAATAGCCCTTTGGTCTTTTGGGGTCACCTGTCGGGGCTGTGTCCCCTCCCAACCTCCCATGCAGCCCCAACTTCCTTACCAGCGTGGCTGTACAAAAAGCAGAAAAGGCCTTGGCTCTGTGTAAGCCCTGTGCACCGATAATAAAAACATCTCTGTAATTAATCAGCCCTGCATTCAGCAAATCTAAAAAACAGCCGTGTACTAGCCACTGTGAAGAAAATTAAGTCTACCCCAATCAAAACCAGCACAGGGAGACATTTTAGTAATTTAAAAAATGCCTTGCAAGTTATCCTGAAGAATTTCAAAAAATTCATAGGTAAGTGTTATTAATAGTACATCAGTATTCTTATACTTTTTTCAGTATTTCAAGAATAGGCCTCTTTTAAAAATGTCAAGTAATTCATTGTGTGTTTATATCCATCTACTAGCAGTCTGTAATTGCTATAGACTTTAGGATAAATTACTGATTTTACTGTTGTCAACATTTGTTGGAGATATACAGTAATAAAGTGAAAAGTCTGCTGAAATAAGAAAAACATATGTAGCAGCTGAACTTAAAACCTGTCAAATGAAAGCAGAATAGTCCTCTTCATCTAGGTTATTTCCCTGCATATTGTATGTGTATAAACTGGCCACTCGAGGGCACTTTTGTATTTGGTTCAGCTGCGAACTTCCTGAAAGGTTTAATAATGCGCTCATTTTTTAATGTCTTGAGTCTTCTGCATGATGCACCCTGCATTTCATATTTAAATGGAAGCTTAGTGTAGGTTTATAGAGCTTCAACTTGAATCCTTTTAAATAAAAGGCTAAATAATGACATGCATCAACACAGGTTTTTGGAAAAACTACAAATAAATGCAGGTGAAAACTTTATTTAGTACCTACACCTTAACAATTGATAGTGTTTGTTAGTACAAATGAAACTAAAGTAAAATCATTCTGAGATTTTGTATGTTACGCTTTCTGGTAAATGCATTTAGTACTTGTTTAAAGCTTACTCTGGTCAACAGACTACATCAAGACATTGGGTCAGCTGCTGTTTGTATTGTTGCTTTTACATGAACTGTTAACTTACCGTGTATTTGGGTTGTGCCACTACTAAGTAATAACTTAATAGATAATACAGAAGTGTTTTAGGGAGGAAAATGGGGACAGGTAACATATTTACATGTAAAAGGGGCAGGGAACTGGACTAATACTGTAAATTCTGCAGATTCTTTCTTTTCTGATCTTACCCTTTTTTGTGTACCAAAGAGTGTGGTGATGTATTT